>JARJLF010000910.1:0-119045 GCA_029378395.1 Mycena leptocephala
TTGCGCAGGATCTTGGATTCCGCTCGGGTCGGGCGTGCGTCCATGATCGTGTGCAATAGCTGCTATCGCGTCACCGCGCGGGATCTTGTTCGCTCGGCCTGCGGCGTGCCGTCGAGCAGTGGGATCTCCGAGTCCGTGTCAATGATGGAGACAGTCTTCTTGCTCCTGCTAGGTTTCGGCTTTGGTGGTTTCTCGGGCGACGACGGGCGGAAGGTCATCGAAACAAGAGACGGGTCATGCGCGCGGACCTAGGCTGACTTGGTTTCCTCGGGAGGAATCGAGTGAGATAGAATCCGAAGAATAGGGCTAGCTCAGAGGCATACTATCATTCGGCACAGCACGGACTGGCATCGTCAACGCAAGAGGATTTCCTGGGGCTTTCGCTTGCTTCAATGGGCCGAGGAAGGATGCCGCGGTTGGCAGGGAGGAAGACGAAAAAAAAACGAGCCGATGGCAGCTTTTAAAGTCCGCATCGCGGTCACGTGTCGTATCCTTTAGACCGCAGAACTAGTACTAGTACGATACCCTATAGGCATTAGTGTTATGTTATCGTACAATCACAACACTGCTTCTTATATGAAACTCTACTCGACGTGGATCTCTCCCTTGTCGAGTCTGGAGAAATGCCTGAATAGCGCGGGCGATAGGTCTCCCAGGTTGTCGGCGATCTCAGCCAGGTCAGCGATAATGCACTCCTTTTACCTTGAGCCGCATCAAGCGATTGCTTTCAAATGAAACGACGGGGCGTGGCTAGAGGATTAGGATTGTACTGACGTGCAGGCCCTGAGTTTTCAATTTCCGTAGTCCTATTTGGCTCCTATTTAAACAAAGAGACCCTAAGAAACGATATTAGACCACCACAAACACAAATTGTACATCTACGAACAAGTTTTGCGACACAAGCCTATGCTTAGAACGTCGTGCCGATCTCACCGAACTTGACATTCGACCAAGTAACAGCCGCATCGGGATTGTTCAGCTGGATATCTGCAGGCTGGCCCGACGTAGTCGAGCACGGACCACGGAGGTTACCAGGCTGAGTGATATCACCCGTCTGACCATCGAGCCACTGCATGAAGCTGCCGCTGTCGTCCCAGATGGAGAAGACGAGGACCATTCCGCGGCCGAGAGCCTTTCCGATCTGCTTGGTGCCGCCGCGTGCCTTGTACGGATAGTTGGTGCCCCCGTTGAACGCCTTGGCCTCGGCATCACAATAGTCGTCGCCGATCCAGTTGAACCAGCTGCCCATGCCGGTGACGTTCACACTCGGGGTGAGGATGAACTTGCCGTGCTGCTTGTAGAAGCGGTCGATGGTGATGAGGTCACCGTCGTCTCGGCCGTTCTGCGTCTGGAATTGTGTGATGACCGTGAATGGCTTTGTGGTGTCGACGGTCAGGCCTGGGCCGTAGAAGTCCTGGCGGCCCAAGCGGTAGGGGTTAAAGTCGCAGCCGCCTTGGTCGCAGGTACCGGCAGTGATGTCGTTGGAGCATGCGGTGCCCGTGCAGAGTTTCGTCTCTGTTGCGTTACAAGCGTGTGGGGTGAGTGCCTGAGCCTGGGAGTTTGCCTCCCAGAGATCCATCTCATTGCAGCATGCGCCGAAAGTATTGTTGATGTTGGCCTGTGAAGGGCTGTTAGCGTGAAGGCTCGGACGAACAGGGATGTACGCACTATGCCCTTGACCCAGTTGTTCTTGGGGCACTGAGCGTCGCAGTAGCCAGTGCCATACTGAGCACCAGCTTGGTTGAGGGAGCTCGCGTCACCGGACCCGTTCATGTCTGAGAGGTAGAGCGCGCCGTTGACACCGCAGCCGAGCTTGGAGACGTCGACGTCGTAGGTGATCTCACGGTTCAGAAGCGGATAGTTGAGGTAGTGCGTGTCATTCTGGAGGAGGTATAGACGCGGTGAGCTCGTGAAGAGCTGGAGTGTGAGCGCAGAGCCGTTGACGGAAACGCCGTAGCTTCCGTAATCAACGCCCTCGAGGGCGCAGTTCGCTGCACAGGCGGTGACCTGTACGAAAATCAGTGTTGGTCTTGAAAGAGAGTCGCAAAAGACGTACGTTCGGGCAAAAATCCGTGCCGGGCCGCACTGATCGAAGCCGCCGACGTTGTGCGTCCAGCGATAGGCAGCATCGAGAACTTACAGACGTGTTCTGCGTCTGACAACCATGGGCACGCGTGCAGGTTTGTGTCGGGAGCAAGGGGTGAACCTCTGGGGTATAGGCACCTTGCTGCTGAGCGAGAGTCTTAGCAGCGAGCAGGGAGAGGCCGAGCAGGAAGGTCGAGACATGGTAAGGAGGATGGTCCCAAGGGATGAGGGGATAATGAGATGTAGCCCCCCGGATTATAACTAGGGTGAGGACCGGGTGTGCGGCGGCTTTCTGGAAATATGTCGATTGTACTTTTCTCTATTTTTGCTTGGCGCGGACTTGCCATGACCTGCAAGAGTACTAAGGAAGTGTTTCGTATTAGTGTAGATTTCGGTGCACCTTCTAGATGGTTTCTTCTCCTACACAATGTGTATGTTGAAGGTTAGGGCTGGGTAGCCACCACAGCGCCACCGCACGAGAAATCGACGGCCTTGCCCCACACTCAAGCGACGAGCTTGCCATATTGTTCCGAATGCTGTTTTGCCCCAGAGATTCCCCGCAAATACGATCAAATGAGCTGAACGGTCAGAAGAGATGTGCCATTGGCCTCTAGGCAGAACATCGGAATCAGCGACCGTGGAACCTGATACGCGGTAAAAGGGAGGAGACAACTCGGTGATTTCATCGTGTGGTTGCTTGGGAGGAGGATATAGTGAAAGCGCGACGTCAGGAGGTTGAGCCTGAATTCCAATTTCCTAAGTCGCGGTCCGGAAACAGAACTTCCGCTGCCGGATATGGCTACCTCCACACGTGACGTGTCTCCGGGGTCCTCGCCTCAGCTCTTCCCGTATCTTGTCGTTTATTTCACTGTTCTCTACTCGGAGGCATCCTCAGAGAGTTTGAAATGCTCATAATTTGCAACGGCATTTTTTTTTCTTTGAATTAGTTGACCCAGAGGTTCCAAATGGTGAGTTTGAGTCCCAGATGGTCATTTTGGTGCTATATCGCACACCTGGCAAGCGGAAAAAAACACCACCGAAGTTCTGTTCGAATACAAGATACTCGATCCTACAAACAGATTATTTCGAGCCCAAAATCCGTGTTGAAATCATTTGGTGATGCATCCGTCTGAACAGCGCACACATAAAAGTGTTTTTCATCGTGGCATATGTGCATAATCTTGGAACGATACATGACAACATATGGAAATAACGACCTAGCAGACTTATACAAGATCTGGGAGGTCATCATCGTCATCGGCTGCGGCAGCCTTGGACTTCCGTGCAACGGCGGGGGCAGCTTTCGTCTTCTTTGACCTCGATTTCTTTGCGGGCGTCTCTTTGGGCTCCTTCTGAGCGGCAAGGAGAGCGGAAACACGGGCGAGGGCAGCCTGAAATGAAGCAAGTATTAGCAAACTGAAGAGAAGAATAACAGAAAAGAAGGTGAGGAAAAGAAAAAGAAAAGCTCGAAATGTGAGCGCCAAAGAGTCGGATCCTCCGCGGTGAGCAACGAACGGGGCCCGATAGCGACATGGCGAGATATCCACCGAGGTTTGATCGGCCTCGATGGAGGGGGTTTATATTGCAAACATGTCCACGCCCAACTTTCATTCTGGTGTCCAGTGGGTTCTAACGAGAGTGCGTTTCCGAGCCAAGAACACAAAAAACAACAGGGAGAAGTGAAAAGGGATAGGATTGGGTGACTGACGGTGCGCAAGTCGGGTCTGCCGGCCTTCTTGCAGGTGACGAAGGCGGCGATGCCGAGGGCGCGACGAGAGCCTGTCCGTGCGCGAATCAGGTCCGTCGACGTTGCGCGCGAAACGGCGCCAGGGGACGCCTTTTGCTTGCGAGAAACGATTTGGATGCCATTGCCCGAGTCGGTGATGCTAACGGTCTACCAAAGGTGTCAGGTCATCGCACAAAGTTCGGACATTTGTCCGCACCTTGGTGTTGGTCAATCCAGAAAATTTCTGGGAGTGAAGGTTGCGGAGGTTACCCTACGTGGCCGTGAGCAAGAGCTTGAAATAAATTATATGGATGAGCGTACAGTCTCCTTCGAGAACACCTGTCCCACTTCCGCTCCCCGCTTCACAATGAAGGAGCTATTTTTCTGCAGCCATACGAGGAACGTGAGTCGAAGGGAAACAATCGCGTCGAGGACGACGTACGCGGACAAGGAGCCATTGGAGGTCGGTCGACATTTTTGAGGGAAGAGGATAGAACTGATGGCAATGATGAAGAACTATGCAGCTGACACGTGATGCGTGCTAAGATAAATATTAAATAAATAAATATTGGTCTTTCTTGAGCTATTCCAAGTACTTGAGGCGAACTCAAGGAGTCTAAGTGTACCAGAAGTGAATCGCGAAATCAGCCGGAACTTGATTCTGAGGCCAACTGGCCGAAAGTACAAAACTATAAGGGATACAGAGAACGAGTACAGAAATATTGGATGTATAATGTATAATGCTTGATATGCCATATGTATGGATGCTGTATGAGAGAAAGAGAAAGAGAGATCTGTCACAGAAGAGCTATAATCCACCACCGCTCACTTCAAGCCTCCGCCTCTTACTCTCCGGCCTCGGCCCCCTCTTCTTCCCCCCGCTGCCCCGCGGCGGCCACTCCGGGTCGAACTGCGGGTGCGGCACCATGGGTACAGGCCCAGTCATATACGGCGGCGCCTCAAAGCGCATACCCGACGCGAAACCCGAGCCCTTGCGGTTAATACCCCCACCCGCGGGTCCGCCTCCGTTGTACGGGCTACGGCCCATCGCGGAGCCCGCGCCAAATGCCATCCCGTACGGGACGTACTCCGTCTGCGCGGTGGGCGGAGGCCGGGCTGGGAGGTGATTGCTGGGCGGCGGCCGCGGCGGGAGGTTGCTATTTGGCGGTCGCGGCGGGACGTGGCTGCTTGACTGGGGCTGGCGCGGGCGATGCAGCGGCTGCTTCTGTGCAGGCTTCTGGGTTGATGTGTGCCTGGGGTGGCGCGGCGGCGGAGAGACGGTCGCCTGGAGCTTTCCAGAGTCGACAATGTGCTGGATATGCGTGCGGTGGTTGAGGGTCTGAGAGGATTGAATCAGAAAGGGTAACGCGCTTGGGAAGACTATCTGCATACCGATTGAGTTAAAGACACCAGCGGTCCGAGAAGACTGGTATCCGCGAGAGACAATTGCAAGATGGTCGTGTACCCCGCTTTGAACGCGCTCCGAATAGCATCAAGTCGACCGGCAGACTTGCCCACATCATTTTCTGTCAGGAGTCAGTGGAATATTATGCATTGAGGGAAGGCACACCGACCTGGATTGATGAGGCACTGGATAACCAACGCGTCGGGGATCTTATTCGTTATCCACTCCGCTGACTCCTTTGGAAGGAGCTTGCCCTCGGCAACAGAAATATACGAAGTAGTATAGGGAAATTCTATACCATAATAGAACATAAAGTCAGCCAGCAGCGCGCCGAGAGACTCTGTCTCCATCGGCTTGTCGATATAGTCCGGCGGACGCTTGCTGGGGTTGAGCTATCCGACGTTAGATGACATCTGCGGTAAAGCGCTCGTCGCACCTGAAGGAAGCTAATGCACATGAGTATGACAGCATAGCTCCCAAGCCCGCCATAGGCGGCGTTATTGAGGTTCCTCTGAGACAGGAACCCTTTCACGATGAAAATGAGGGACCGTAGAGCGGGCATCTTGGACAGATACTCGTTCACAATCGTAATCGCCCGCAGTCCATCGGTATTGTTGATCCCAATGTCGACATTGAACGACCCTGGGCGGCAATTAACAGCTGCAAAATCCAGAATCGCGGTCACACACCGTATTCCGGAAGGCTCTTGAACGTTAAGATCGGCACCCGCGCGCGAAAGTTGACCTGGACTCCCAGGTGAGCCGCGCGGCTTTGAGGATCGTAGACATTTGGAAGAGCGGTCGCTTCTTCTCCGCCGCCGGTATCTCCTCCCGGTCACAACAACAAGGTCCATGTCTCTGTTGAGCAAGCATTCGTAAGTCGCGCTTGTGAACGTCTGACGTCCAATTCCCTACCCAGTAGGGAGACACAAACCCGTTGCCCCACTCCCGAACATTTTCACCTCCCCGTCCGGGAAACGGCGACCAAGTGTCTTCTGTATGACCTCGAGCAGCGTCTCGCGCGCCGTTTTCTCCTGGGAGTCGGCTGCACGTAAGCCACATAGGCAACTATTTCCTGGTGCAGCCTGCCATGCGTTTACAAAAATTATGCTGAGAAAGCCAAACACGGGTTTCACCTTTGGTCCGAAGTCATAGGCGTAGTGTGCGGCATCGACGCGAGCCATGGGGTGAGGACGTGTTGGTCCTCCGGCGCTACTGGCCCTGGCGAGCGTTTCCGCTTCTCGCGAGGCGGCTTTCGCGGAAGATCGTGCGCGTCGGTCGGGCAGACTCCTGCCCGGCCGCAGCCTTTTCCCGGCCTCGCGATTCGCGCGTCTGGTCCATGGCGACGCTGCCTAGTAAACAGTATCGCAAGTAAACAGCACTCGTCGAACGACTCCAGCTGGTCAACGCCGTGAGGAATGCTCTACAATTAGTGCAGAAATATGAATACCTGCAGGAAACTGCAGCCAGGCAATTCCGGATGAAGGAATGGCTGTGAAAACTGGCGAAAACGGAACAAGAGAAGGCAGGCTGAGAGTGGCTGTGCCCAAATGCACGTGATCCGGTCGCGTCGCGTCGCGCCCCGCGGTCCAGCTGCTCAATAATCGTCATTCTAGTCTGTTCGAGACAGCGACGAGGTTAGACTTTAGGAAGCAAATTACGTCTCCTATGATCTCTCTGGTCAATAAAAGCCCTCATTCCAACCGGCAAACCCTAATCTGAACCACCCAAGTTCCCAACTGCAACTCCGAATCCAACTTTTCGCTGCGATCTCGGAGAACACCGTTTGGTCTTCCTTCCGGATAAGTTTGACATTCCCTTTGAATTGAATCAAGGTCAGATGCTTCACCCGCTTGGGCCTCAACACGTGGTCTGACCGTATTTATATAGCCTACGCCGCGCTTACCCCACAATCCCCGCCCCTCACCCTCGAACTTGACCAGACACTCCTACGATGACAGACGTCTCCAATTTCCTTGCCCACCACCCTCCTGCTAGTGAGCCCCTTCCCTGTTAAATGCTTCGGACAACAGCGCTGACTTGGCTGGACAATCAAGTTAAAGTAGGCGGTCGGCGCCACTCCATTTCTACGAGACATCGATCTCATAGCGTTCCGTAAGTCCAAGCAGAAGACACGCTCATCTGGTGCTCACGGCCCACCCAGCGAACCAGCTCCAGCAGCGGCTCCAGCACCTCCTGTAGAGCCAGTCGATTATCCGCGACCTGCTCCTCCTCCCCCCGCTGGCGAAGACGCCGCACATGTACCGCCTCCGGCGCACAATGAGGAAGAGCCACTGCGGAAGGACAAGAAGCACGACAACGAGCGCAAGCTGATGGAGCTCGCCCAACGCAAGACCGAAATGACACGCCCGACGAGAATTCCTAAGAATAACGGGAAAGGGTTTGGAGCTGCTGGGAGGATTGCCCAGCCGATGAAAGACTTGCACATTTAATTTTCCACGTTTCAACAGAATGAAGGAGATACACGGTATCTGCGTTAGGTTTTAACGAAGCGGCTTTGTAGGAATACTTTGTAGCAGAAGAATGTATAACCACCGCGGCGGTGGTCCCGTTGAGGAACATACGGACACTGCCCTGTACTTAAATAACTGGAATGAAAGGAGCTTAAATGTAATGAAGAACTGTTTAATGTGTTGGATTTTCTTGTTCCCAGCCCGAGGACTTTCTGCTTCGATAGAGATCTTATAAATTTTGGGGCGAAAATACGATTTCGTTGGAGCAAAGACAGAACGCTGTGAAGGAAGTAAAGCTTGGTGAGTAAAGATAATAAAACATCGTTTCACATTCTCAGTTATACTTGAAGTTGACCTTTCAAATTTTAGTCATCCCAATATCAGGCCCGCAGGGTGACGGGAAAGCGAAGGTGAGATTCCACACTGCAAAATTGTAGAGGCGAGCCTCTTGATGGAAGACAGCGCAAGGGGGACGGTACGTATTGGCCAAAAATTACGATTCAATACCTCGGGCCAAACACTTGACACGGCCATGGGGAAACAGGTGAGAAGATAGTAAGCCGCAAGCGAGCACTGTTTTGCACAGAGAGAGCTACTTCTACGT
The DNA here is from genome assembly GCA_029378395.1 of Mycena leptocephala. Lineage (NCBI taxonomy): Eukaryota > Fungi > Basidiomycota > Agaricomycetes > Agaricales > Mycenaceae > Mycena > Mycena leptocephala. Next base: position 8,294 of record JARJLF010000910.1, read on the forward strand.
AGCTCAACCTTCAAGTCACGATCGCGAACATAGTCCAAATTATGAGATGCGACTGAGAAGTGAGCGCGCCCTTAGAACATCGGCGTCACAAACGACTAACGGCGAGTCGCCGCCACCAGGACCGTACTAGTACGAGCGCCGACAAATAACTGGTCGCAATTTGGTCGCAATCGTCGTCGAGTCGTCAAGCTGCTCCGACTCAAGCAATCGTTGGCATTGCCAGAAGTCGGTGCCAGGAGTAAACGAGGGCCCGGGCATTGAACTTGCACTTGACATGCAACAAAGGCAAATTCCAGAGCAAAATTATGAGGTCGATGAGTTCCTGCGGTGGTTTGAAGAGCAGGTTGCGGGAAAGCCGGTTCGAGTTTGTACTTGTTGGTGCTGAGGCATTCGAGACGAACAGGTACAAATCTACGGTCCGCCAAGTCCGTTCGTCTTTGTCCTACCCTTACTCTTTCAGGCTCTTTGTGGCAACTTCGTCGTCGTCTCTTGCTCTCCAACTTGTAACTCGCGAAACTCACCCAATTAAATCCTCAAACCGTTGAACGTTGAACGCGTCAAAATCATCACATCTAACGTCGTCGCGGACTCGCGGTTTCTGTCCTTCCGGAGCCGCCTTTATCATTATGTCTCGTCGCCGAGTAGCATATTACTATGACCGTGGGTATTAACACGTTTCACGCTGGTATACTCTTATTTCAAACTAGCCGACGTCGGAGCGTATACCTTCGGGTACAACCAATACTTGAAGCCCCATCGCGTCAAAATGACACACGACCTCATTTCCGCCTACGAGATGCTGACAAGATGCACGTATTGGTGTGTCTCAGAGTCCTCCTGTTCCAAAAATACTTACAACCGTTCAGAGGCCGGCGCGGACGTCTGCAGAAACCATGACCTCGTTCCACACGGACGAATACGTGCAGTTCCTCAGCAGAGTCACTCCCGAAACGGCTGCTAAGTTGAGCTTCAACGGGACACGATGTAGGTCGCTCCGTTGTCTCGCGGTTCAATTTGTTTTTACCTTCCTAGTCCTTGTCGGAGACGACAACCCTCCGTTCGAGGGCGTCTTTGAATTCAGCTCTATTTCAGCTGGTGGATCCATTGGTGCGTTCACCCCAAACTGCCAATTCGATTTTTTTCCCAACGTCACAAGCTGCCGCGCAGCGAATAAATTGCGGCGCCGCGACATCGCAATCAACTGGGCCGGCGGGCTGCACCACGCAAAGAAGGCCGAGGCGTCGGGGTTCTGCTACATCAACGATATCGTGCTTGGCATCCTGGAGCTGCTGCGGGCGTTCCCCCGCGTGCTCTACATCGACATCGACTGCCACCACGGCGACGGCGTCGAGGAGGCGTTCTTCACCACCGACCGCGTCATGACGTGCAGCTTCCACAAGTACGGCGCGTATTTTCCCGGCACCGGGACGCAAGAGGACAGGGGCCGCGGGAAAGGGAAGGGCTACGCGGTCAACGTTCCCCTCAAGGACGGCATCACGGACGAGGCGTTCAAGAGCGTGTTTGAACCCGTGATCGCGAAGATTCTGGAGGTGTACCGGCCGTCGGCGGTTGTGCTCCAGTGTGGCGCCGACTCACTTGCGGGGGACAAGCTGGGTTGTTTCAACCTCACCATGCACGGGCATGCGCATTGTGTTCAATTTTTGCGGCAGCAGAATATCCCTCTTGTGTTGCTCGGTGGCGGCGGCTACACTGTCAAAAATGTTGCGCGTGCGTGGACGTACGAGACCGCATGTGCGCTGGGGATCGAGGACACGATCGATCCTCTCCTGCCTTATAATGAATATTTCGATTGGTTTGGCCCGAGGTTCCGGTTGGAAGTCGTATCCAGCAACATGGACGATCTTAACGTGAAAGATGGATCCCTCGATGCTGTTCGGTGACCGGATTTTTCTGTCCGTCTGTTGTCGTCTAATAATTTTTAAGGACACTGGCGCTGAAACAATTATCAGAGTTGAATCCTGCGCCATCTGTTGGCATGCACGAGACGCCGAGTGAAACGTTGAAGAAACACCTCCGTCTCGGCCGAGATTGCGGAGAGGCCCGGGATGAACTCGACGAGCGATTGGCGCGTAAGTATGCCAACATATACTGTTACGTTGCTTCAACCTTCCTTTTAGAACATATCCAATATGTTAGCGGACTACCTGGATCGGACCCTCCGTCAGAAGAATCGGACAGCGAATCCTCCGACAGCGAAGAAGAGAGTTCAACATCGCGCAGTCCGCGAACCAAGAACCGCGTCATGAGTATAATTACGAACCAGTATTTGGACCCGCCGCCCATCCCAGCTGCACAGCGGAAATTCTTCCACAGCGGGATGGATCTGGACGAATATTTCCGGATAGAGATGGAGAAAGAGGATGTACTGAGATATGCCAAACAGGAGCAGATGTTGTAAAAATGTACAGGTAATATGTATTTTAATGCTCTCGGTTTTCACCAAGGGCAATCTTGGAAGAGCACTTCCTTCTCCATCTCCGTCAGGCCGTCTCCTCTCTTTCTCTCTAGCGCATTCACAGCGGACTTTACATCAAACCCATACTCCCGCTGGAGTTGGTCAAACGCATCCTGCGGATCGAAACCCAGTTGAACTACCGGACCGCCCACGCACACCGTGACGTCGAATCACCGAACATCGCGACCGCGCCACCTGGTTTTTTGACCAGAAACTGGCCGATGGTGGCCACTGCCTCTCGGTCGCCCGTCGTCAGGCCAAGTGGCGGAATGTGCGGAACGCGCCGCTTCTCGTACTTGTCGTCGATTTTCAACCGGAACACGCGCTGTGTACGCGTGATGAGCAGATAATCCGTCTCTGCTGCGGCGTTTTCGTTGAGCAGGTTGACCTGGTAGATGAGCGCTGGAGAGCGCTTGAAGCCGTTGATTGGGGGGCCGATGATTTGCGGGGAATCGGCCGAAAGGGGAGCGGAGGGTTTGAGGGGGACGTTGGCGGTCTCCTCGCTTTCTTTGACGGTCATGGCTTTGCCGCAGATGCGTTTGTGTCGGACTTTCCAGTCTTCTCGTTGACATTGCCTGGGCATTAGCACACTACTTAGTGAGCGTAATGGGGGGAGTTGAACTAACAACCTACCGCGAACAATAGTATACTTTACGCGAGACGTTATCCATGCAAGCTTTGCATCGCATGAATCGTTCTTCCCCAGGTGTTTCTGTTTTTTCGCAGCTTTCGCACACTGCAATCTGGATTCTGGCTTTCGATTTCTGGAGAGTTTTCTTGTGCGTCTCTTTGGCGGCAGCGGGCCCATACGTCCTGGTCAACATTTTTTGAGCGACCTCGCGGAAAAGCCTGCTCTTCGCGACGTCCCTTTTCGCCCGATTTGTTTTCTCGTGGTTGACTCCGAGGAAAGAACACAAAGTTGCGTGCAATGTGTGGCCTGGGGAGCTTCAGCGTGCGGTCCCTGCTCACTACAACCCGAAGGAAGGCGCATACCAATCAGAGAGCTTCTTTCAACATTGAACGCTGCGTCGGCCAACTCGTACGCTTCCTTTGGTTCCGCAGTCGGGTCCGCAGGGTACCAGTGAGGGCTCTTCAGATAAATCGGTTTTGTCGGAACCTGAGTGTAGTCGTCGAGAGTGAAATGCTTCAGCAGGTCTAGGAACCCATGTCCCCCGCCCCTCTGAAGGTAAGGCAGCGTCAGCTCGTCACAATAACGGCGGAAAGATTCTATCTCGCTGCATGCGCGAACCAGGCCCTTCAGAATATGCTCCTCCCTCACCGCGGGCGACGCCGCCAGCCATCTTCTGCGAAAATCGTGCGTCGCGAAGGAAACCGCGACGGCTTGCGCTAGACGGGCGAGACACTGACAAAGGAGGCCGTATTTTGCCCGATGCATCGCCAGCATGTGTTGCATTTCGGTTTCGGACTCCTCGGTCGCGATGTGGACGTGGAAGTGGCGGAGAAGCTCAATCGGTTTGGGGACGCCGGGGCTTAAAAGCCAGGCGATTTCTTCTTCCCATTCCTGGTTCCATTTTACTCGATCCTCTGTGAATGGAGTGCGAGTTTCTCCCCAATGGGATGGCTCTAATCTGCGGGGTGTGAGCAGCATTGTTGTTAGTGCAAAATGGGATCGTCGATGGGATCCGATTTCTCAAGCGGTGAATGGATTGCAACAAATTTTGAAAGTTGAAGCGCTCAAGTGGTGACTTGGGAGTGTGAGAGAGCAGGGTTGATTACCTAAAAAGACGTCAGTTGAGCTTGAACGAAGTTGAACACACAAGTACACGAGTGTTCAACCTGTGTCCGGGTTCATAGAGCAACGAAAGCATCGTTTCACAGATTAATTAAGTAGTTAAGTATTTGTACCACGACAATAAATATGCAAAACCTATATTGAACCTATACATTACGGTCAGGACGCTCGCTCGGTAGACAGACGGTGGTTCCAGGCATAAGCCGGTCACAGTCGATCTTCTTGTTCAGGTTCTTAAAATCGTCCAAAGAACATCCGTGGGTGCGCGAGATCTCCCAGCAGGAATCGCCGGGCTCCACCAAATAACTTGCCGCTCCTGCGGGACAGGGATTTGGAGGCGGAGTCAATCCAGGAGATAAAATTAGGCGCCAGATGAGCAAGAGCACGACACCGATGAGGAGGAAGAAGGGAAACAGCGTCCGATAAGCGCCGGCATTGATGTTTTTAATGATCCTCCCATTCTGTGGAGGCTTAGCGTCAGTAAATTTCAGGGAACGACTCGAACTGACGGTGTCTGTAGGAAGTGCCTGATACCCGTCTGAACGCCGAGGGGCCGCTTCGACGTCTTCATCTGGGGGGTAGCTAGAAGACGATGTGTTGGCGCCTGCGCCTTCAGAGACTACATAACTTCGCTTTAGTCTATAGAGAAATCGGGAAGAAAGGAAGCCCACCTCTGGTCATCTCACTAAACTCTGCGCCCTGTGCACCTTGCCACACAGACCCACTCGCATCCCGGAAATAATACCGTCCTGTGTCGCTGTCATAACCAATCCTTTCCATTCCTTCGGGTAGGCGGGTAGAGTCCTAAGCATACTTCAGTTCACTGGTGGTCAGAGAGACCGGCCACACACTTCATCGAATTGTGTCCATCGTCCCATTATCGTAGCTTGGTCGTAGCCTAAAACGTTATTGTGGTGTCTGACGAAGCGCAGGTGTGGCTGTACTATGTGTTTCCATTTCGGGCACCTGGCATTTCCACCTCAATTTTTAGACATAAAATGCTCGACCTGCGCAGACGCCCGCAGCTGCTTTGCTCTTCCGCCTTTTCTGCATTTCCGGGTAAGTAACGGGCTTTATTGCCGTGATTTTCAGCTGGGCGGTCAAAGCAACCGGACCCCGGTGCACGCCATCTTAGGCCATCTTCCCCGCATTTCATCAAATCATCTGACTCTGGGGTACGCATGGCTCGCCTCCGTTGTGCTCTGCGCGAACCTTGATCAATACAACTTGCCGGTGCCCATATAAACCGCGATGAGGATCTTTCAAACGCCGTGGCCTTTTCGCTCTCAACCCGACCGTCATGGCTCGCCTCACGTCTGTTTTCTTTGGTCTCTTGGCTGCTTTGTTCGTCAGCGCCGCTCCCACTCTCAGTCCCACACCAGACAACCTCCTTGGTGAAATCATTGACGCTCTGGGCGTTGGCTTGGTCACCCAGATTAACGCCACGATCACGGTGAGGAATTTGGTCGCTGTGGGCAACACATATTGAGGCTGGCGCATTTTTAGCTCGACACTTTGGTCGATAATCTCCTTTCGTGAGCATCCTTTCCGCGCGGCGCATGTTTCTACCTCTAATTGTCGTCTTTGTAGGATCACATTCGAAGGTGAAAACGGCGTCAGCTTGGCATATTTTGTTGCTTATGCTTCCATTCCATCTCAGCCCAGAACCCCCTCTTCTTTGAACTCACCCTCGACAGTGTGACCAGCACGGCCGGCATTAACAACACCGTCTATGCCACGTTCAACCACACGTTCGCCAACCCCGTCGTGGTCCCTCCTTTTGGCACTGCCAACTCTGGCATCGTCCCCGATGTTCTCTTGACCCAGGGAGCGATTGCGTCTCTTGATATCATTCCCCTGGGCTTCCTGGACCTCATTGATGTCGACATTAACCTCAGGTATAAACACTGCTACACCGCTGTCGATTGGCTCACCGCGCTTTCAGGGCTTTGACCATCGGCGGAAAGCTTGGGTTCCCTTGGTGATTTCTGGCCTCCACCAAAAGAACGTTACCACTACGTGAGTATCATGTTTCCCTCAAACGTATCGTATCTCATGAGTTCCAAGTTACACCCTTGCTCTGTCTTGAAATTCTTCCTCCGCACAAGTCAATACGGTTGAGTTTTCTTGGGAAGGATAGTCCTAATGGGAATTTGTAAACGAACTGAACAAAAGCGATTTCTTTTTGTGTGCTCTTGCATGTGAAATGAGTTGTATGACCTTCCTAGATCCGAACAGTCGCGGAAATCTTTCCGAGTTTGGCGGCGGAAAGTATATAAAGAGCCGTGTACAGCTCCGGCCTGGCACAGAAATACCGAAGTGGTCAAACGGAATCCCACGCAGACCCAACCAAGGAATGATTTGAATCCAAGACGCGGACCTTTTTGACTTAACACAGATAAAAAGCTACTCAGTGAAAAATGAGCCCTCTCCTTCAATGCGCCTAGAAATTCTGTCTGTAAGATCAGTGGAACGAGGTAGTGATCGCGGCCCATAACACTTTGCTTTCTCTTTACATTTCTTCCGCCACGGGTATTTAAGCTATTCTACATCTATTCAATGCGTGAGAATATTTTCCAAATTTTCTGAGATGGTTGTGGAAAGATATGAACGTTCCGAGAGTGAACCCCGACGTGGTAGTCGCATTTGGCTGTGGTTTGGCTTGGATTTGGCAGAGTCAAAACTGCCATTCGATTCATCGTGCGCGCTATGCGCCAAATAAGCGGCCAAGATTTTATCCAACAATTTCTCTTGCGCGTGTGCCGGGGCAGCAAGAAAAGGGCGCGTTCGTCTTCACCGCGCTGACTGACGGCGGAACGTTTCGAACCACTCCAACTCATTGACGGCGGAACCACTCCGAGGGAGCGGCGGAATTTTGATAGAAAATGAGAGTGCGGTCAAGTATCTAATCCATCTGAAAACGACCATAGCGCGTGGATTTTGTGGTTGAACACAATTGACGCGTTGTTTCCTGTTATTTGTCAGGAAATTGTGACATACGCGTAGAAATCACATGTTCTCTGTGACAACTGCTCGTTCGTCCGAGTCGAATCGTCGATCACCTCTCGGCCAAGCTTTCGAATTCAGCCGTTCTGTATTTGGGATACCCTGTTAGCCATCTCCTGTATATTTGTATTCAAAGATTTGCGGTTCCTCCAATGTCGCAGGCGGTATGAGCATCCCCGATTTTCTCCCAAGTCGCGTCGCTCATAGCATACACTAGACGAGCGATGGTGGCTTCGATGCGGGGGATGATTATGCGAATATTATATGGGACGAGGATGCCTTAATTGAGATTGACAGAGCAGCAACCCAGCCTTCTTCCCCGACAAAGGAGTGGCGGAGTCCAGCGTTATTTTGTGAGTCTCCAGGCTTATCACAACGAAATTTGTGACGACGGACTCGGACTTCACAGCTCCATCAACGCCTGCTACTGAACGTATCAGTTCAAGCTCATTGGGCGATCGCACCCCGGCCACACCGTCTCGACCTTCGCGCGGCAGAACGGGGCAGCCAGGGTCGGATGCCATCTCGCGTACTTTGGAGGACGTAACAATCGGAGACGATGGTATGTTGTTAGATCACACTTTGGAATTTTCTTCAACTGTGACGGCAGTGCTTCCCCAACGCTTGTTTGGGTTCGGCCCAAAACAGGTTTCTATTTATCCGTATCAAATCACCGCTGTGCCCTAATTTTGGCCAGGACTCGCAGGGAACTGATGGCTTGGGAGACTCCGATGATGAAGGTATATTTTATTTTGGCGTTCTAAACTTGTATCTGAATTACTTTGCGTAGTGGAAAAGAGTAAGAAATGCTCGAGCTTCACTGAAAATATTTAATTCTCTCTAGTGCTCCAACAGCGAAGTGGTTCGCGCCGTGGCTTGTCTTCGATGGATCCTCCTGCGGTTCCAAATCCCCGCCCACTTCAGGCGTCGTCGACCCAATCATCTTTTGCATCCACCTCTAGTTCCAATTCCCTTTTCTCTCCTGTTTCCCGCACTTCTTCGATGTCTTCCATAGCGTCTGAACCAGACGCGAGTCCTCGAACCTCTCCTCTGAAGCGGGGAGCTGACGCCCAGCATGTGTCCCCTTCACCATCGAAATATCGCAAGCTATCTGAGACTAGTCCTCAGTCTGGGATGCTTCCCGAGTCCCCGATTCTGGAGCGCTTGCACTCGACTGATATGTCGAGTCCGTCCAAAACGCAACCATCTCCGAGCCCTTACGTAACTGGGAACTCATTTTCCCTTGCAGCGCTGTTTGGAGGCCAGCACGGGTCTGCACTCGAAAAACATGAGATCGCTCACTCCACAGAGGTCCAGAAAGAATTCGATAATCTCGGCGTTCACCTTGGGGTTCAATGGGAACTTGCGCGCGGTGTTTCCATCGGAACATGGACCTGGGAGGATGTGGCGGCCAAAATGAAGGCAAAGTTCGGCGTATTTAAAGGCTCCAACTCGACCGTAGCATGGCGAGTCCCCGATATTATGCGTGGGCGTCAGACATCTCAATCCCACGACCTCGCTTTATGGTCTGTACTTTTTCTATCTTTTATAATGCGTATTCATGGTTCTTTTTGCCAGGAATGAGGTTGATCGGGAACGCGAGGCGCTAATGGAGGGTAAATCCCGCGGATTGGGACTGATAGACGGTCAGTGGGAACACTGGGATGGCCAATCAAGCTACTACGGAGGCCAAATCGAATATCCTCTCCGCCTTGTGAAATCCGAAGATCCCGAACATAGATATAAAATCTATCTCGAAAAACCACAGAAAGGGCGGTCGCATCGATTCGCTCGTGATCTTGGATCTCCGAGTGTCCTTCATCTATCGATTCCCCCCAAACTGGTCAGGGAAGAGGGCGAAGATATTAGAAGGTTTTTGGCCAAACAATTCATCATTAATGGCCGTGTTTTTCTTCCGATTCCGCCGAAGGACACCAGCTCCGTTTATCTTATCCAGACCAAGTTGAATCACGAGCGGAAATCCCTGGGGTGGTATGGCGATCAGTTTCGGATTTCTTTCGATGAGTTTGTACAACGTCACAATCCGCTGGAGCTGAACTCGCAGCAGGTGAGGATTGCTGATAATTTTGGTGTACCGGGCTGATGCATTTTGGCTAGCCTTTCGCCAAATACACGGCGAGATTCGCTCTGGGATTATCCACGTCTATTCCCGTGTTGGAATTTAAAAAGGAGAACATATTTCACATTCCGGACATTTTGGCGCGTGGATGGGATGCCAGCGTGAAACCACCGGCCGAGAAAAGTGGGTAATCCTTGTAGATATCAATTTGGTTCTCACCTTGAGATATTTAGTCATGACTGACGGGTGTGGTTTGATTAACCGTTCGGCCCTTGTGGCGATTACCAAGCGGATCGGCTACGACAGTCTCGTAACCGCGGTGCAGGGAAGAATTGGCGGCGGAAAAGGCATCTTTATTCATTTTCTTTGCGTAACCACTCTAAAGAAATTTAGGACTGTGGGTCTTACACCCGGATAACGAGGACGATGATCCTAAAATCTGGATCCGCGCATCACAGCTCAAGATTCACCTTCGAGGCGACCTCCGTGTTCATAGAATATTTGACCTGTTGCGAGCGTCACGACCATCCCAGACCGAAGTTCGCCAACATCTCTCTGAGCAGAGTATTCTTTGCCTTTCTTCGAACGGAATTCCCGACGACATCTTGGTCACATTGTTAATACAAGGGTTGGAGCAGACCGTAAAGCCGTTGCTCAACTGGGCCCCGGGAGCTATGGGTTTGCTGTGGCGTGCCATTAGCGGGGCCGGTAATGTTTCTGGCTCCAGATTGCAGCGCATCGCCGGGAGTAAGAGCCGTGTCTTGGGTTTTCGGGACCGTGAGCCAGAGGAACTGGATGGGGTGGCCGTTGCAGACGCCGAATTACGTCGCTCCGGTCGCGACAAAGGCGGAGGTATGTTCATCACGGCTCTCATATCCTTTTTCTGAGTCTCTACGCTTCAATAGGACCCCAGAGCTTACACGAACAGACGATTGAGATCCTACAAGCGGGGTTCAAACCAAAAGAATGCAAATATCTCAACGACAAGCTGAGGCACATCATCAAGACCGAAATCAACTCAGTTGTCGACAAGTATCGAATATCTCTTCCCGAATCCACAGCATCCGAGGCATTTGTGATTCCAGGTGTGTTCCATGCAGGTCACTAGATCAATAACCTTACACTGGTAAAGATCCTCTTGGCGTCTTGAAGGAAAACGAGATATTTTATCGCACGTCCAAGCCAATGAAAAACCCCACAACTGAAACCCTCTTTCAAATTCTCACGGGGCCTGTAATCGTAGGTTCTCCTTTATATCGTTCGTCTAAATATCTGCTGATTTTGTGTTTAGCTCGGCAGGTAAGGTTGAAAGTATCCGACTCTCATTTACTCACGAGTTGAAGATATCCGATGCGCCTTCCGTGCGATATGCAAATGGTTACTTACTTTCTCTGCTACACAGCTTGAATGCTAACCGAAATCCGTGTAAGGTAACTGCCGTCGATATTCCCGAGCTGCACACTTGGCCGGACGTGATTATCGCTTCAGCTGCTGGGGAGCGATCTCTTCTCTCGTTGTTGAGCGGTGGAGGTATGACATAATATTCGTGTTATGAATGGTATTCTGATGGCGCTCGATACACAGACTACGACGGAGGTTTGTCAAAACATCGACGAACGCCTGCCACAACTAATTCATTTTGTCTAGACACTGTCGTTTTCATCTGGTTGGATGAATTTTGTAAAAACTTCCGGAACCAGCCGTACACACCTGCGCCCGAGGGTTTTATGTTCAACTTCGATCAAGAGGTGAAAACTGTGGAAGAAGTCGGCAGCCAACTATACCATCAGCGGCCCGAAGATTCCCAGCGAGCCTTTCAAGAACATCTTCTCATGAGTCTCCGCGACTCCCAAGTTGGCCTCTACTCCTACTTTCACGACAACGCCATCTGGCGCCATGGATATAACCACCCAAACTCAATCTCAATGGCGTACATGTATGTCTCCTACTTCTTACGGTTTGTTCACCCGTTTTACGATCTTCAAGCGGGAATACTCTTCTCGACGCCGGAAAAACTGGCCTCTGCCTCAAGAACGACGTGTTCGTGGAACATCAGAAAACGTTCGGTCACAAAAGCCCCAAAACAAATAACTGGTTTGGACCTCCCCGCGACTCTTTACAGCCTTTCATTCTCCAAACCCTGTTAGTTTGTTTCTTCACGTTTTTCCTCGATTTCATTGACCATACTGCAGATCAATCGCCGGAAAAGCCAAGGGAGACCAACTCCTCCGCGAACATGATCTTGCTTCCGGCAAACTTTCTGAAAACTACAAGAAAATCAAGAAGGATGACGACCTTCTTAAACCGTATTCGGCTGCACTGAAGAAATCAGAGGGAACCTTCGAATGGTGTGCTTACTACAAATTGGAGCTCAGAGAAATCGAGCGTCACGTTGAGGCCGCATATGACGGGTACCGCCTGCTATTTGCCCTGAACGCAGATCAAAAGGCCAAGCGCCCAGCGATTGTGTTGTCCGCACAGGAGAAATTCGCGGAGATCATTCCGAACATTCAAATGATGGAGGCCGAAACTGTCGACCAGGTCAAGGCGTCATACGCGTACGACCTAAATGATGATTTTGGGTTTGCAGTCGCCTTCAACACCCTCTGTCGCATCAAGGCTGGAGCAACGCCGGGTGGAATCGCTCCGAATTGCCGGTTGTTCGACGAGTTAAAGTCGATCACAGGGTCGGCCTCGCGGGCGACGTTGGACGAAGACGACGCTTGATCAACCATCGTTATTCTAAAATCTGACTCCAGTTTACAGCGGATTGATATCTTGGTTGGTTCGGTTAACTTTTATGTTGTTTAATACCATTGTCTGGTTGTTTTCGGATGTCAGCGTTTCAAAATCGACATCCAAACACCGAAGCTGCGCAAGAATCGACATTCAAGTACAGAATATCTAAGAATTCGGCATCAAAAATCGATACAACACTTCCGAAGGTCAAACCGCAATGCGTGAACGTCTCCAAATCAATGCACGAAAAATTGTCTGATCGTGAAAGGATCAAGACACACACCCATGTATGTAGTACGGGCCCTGGCTGTTTCTTAACGGGACCGCGCCAGAATATACCTACCTACCACACCACCAGCCTGAGCCCAAATTCTCATACATCTCATGTCGGATCCGACTTTGAAATAGAGCTAACAACCAACAAAATGTACGGACAAGAAGCCTCGGGTTTTGCAGTGATATTCGGCAGGAAAAGCGACAGTAGAGTGTTGCAATTTACCTTCAAAACGAGTCACACCTGTCTTGATGTTATTTGTATTTAGTCGCCTTGTCTGCGGCTTTTCATTGCTACTATCCTTTTGCTGACAACTCGACAGATGATCTCGCGCCTGGAAATTCTCTCCGACCAAGAACCAAGAGGTTTTCATTATTACCAGCGAGACCGACTTCCTCGACAGCTGGTTCCTCGTCCAGGACATCGCAGGTTTTTACCGTCCCGTCCCTCAAATCTTTCACTTGTCCACCCACACCAACTGGACCGTTCGGCCGGCACCTGGACCCTGTCCACCTGTCTTTCATTTCAGTATGTTCGCCTCTTCGTTCACAACGTCAGCATCCTTTTCCTCGAATTCGGCTTGTTGTCATCAGCTTACTTTCGGTACAACATTATGGACTCAATGAAAGCTTTGCGACGTCGCCTTAAATCTTCACGTCTACAGCGATAAATCCCTTATCGGTGCATTTTTAAAATTCCACAGTTCGATCATCTTTTTTATGGGCAAAAACTTTATTTGAGAGTCAACATGCATTCGTGTTCTATGTCTTCAGCGTAGACCCGAGTAGACCCGAGCAGATAATTTTGTACTTACCCCTATCTTTTTTGGCTTCCTGATTTAGACAAATATCACATGCCGCTAAGTATCTCACTTCCGGTCCGCCTTTAACCGGTCTGAGCTCGTCCACTTGAGCCTTTCCCCCAGCATGGATAAGTTAGAGGCCCTAGCGTCCATTTCAAGGGTTAGTATCCCTCATTACAGCTTCTTGCACGACTTACCGCCAGAACCAGCTGAGCGAGAGCGTCATCCGCGTACTTGGTCAGGTAAGGACTTGGACTTCATTTGAGATTTTCAAAACACGAAACATGACCAGAATCCCGGTAAATTCACCCTACAAGGTACTTTAAACATTTTGTGCGCTGCTGTGAACAATGGAGCTAATTTCTGCGCAGGAACGAACACATACATTGTCGGGAAGCAGCGACCATTCACTCTCATCGACGCCGGTGAAGGACGGGAAGAATATACGCCTCTTCTAGAATCTGCGCTTAGAGACGCGTGGGGCTCTTCAGACTCCAGCGATGCCGACGTCTCCGACATCGTCATCTCGCACTGGCACCACGACCATGTAGGGGGATTGCCTGCCGTGTTAGCACTTCTGAGACGTTTGTGGGACGAGAGAAACGTCGCTGCGCCGTTCAAACCCCCGCGCCTGCACAAATTCCCCGACGCGATGGCGCCGAATCCGTTCAACAAACTTCCGTCGATCTTAGAGTCCCTCCCTCAAGGCTCGTATGCGCCGAGCCCAGAAGGGGCGGCCTTCCATGACCTGCATGACGGCCAGGTCATCTCGCCGTCCTCCCAGCTCTGCGTCTTGCACACGCCAGGCCACACGGTCGACTCGATCTGCCTGCACGTCCCCCAGGACAACGCGCTCTACACGGCTGACACTGTCCTCGGCCAGGGCACCGCGGTCTTCGAGGACCTCGCGACGTACATCGCGAGCCTCCGCAAGATGCTCGAGTTCTCCCGGACGCACGGCGCCACCGCGGTGTATCCTGGACATGGCCCCGTCGTCGCAGACGGGGAGCAGGTTATAGCGACGTACATAAAGCACCGGCTTGAGCGCGAGGCGCAGATCGTGGCGATCCTCAAGACGCCGCCGCCCGTGGCGTCGGTCGCGTCTGCGGACGGCGCCAGCCACCCGTGGACAACGTGGACGCTGGTTGCTACCATTTACGCCGAGTATCCGGAGTCGCTCTGGCTCCCGGCGGCGCGTGGTGTGGACTTGCACCTGCGGAAACTAGAAGGCGAGGGTATCGTCAAGCGGATCGGCGGGGAGGGGAAGGACACGAGCTGGGGATTCGTAGCGGAATGAGACAAGATGTGTAGTAGAATAGTCATGGTACGGTGACCGCTTAATTTGAAAGAGCGAGCAGGGATATCGTTCGTGAAAAAGGTTGGCCTCATCAAAGGTCGTGTCTTCGACTTGGGGAAGGAGATGAGGACCGCCGTCGCGGCATTGGATCCTGTGGGGTGACTTTCGGTGAAAGGCAAGGCTGATATGCTGTCCTAAACCATGCAGAGAGGTTCTGTTGGGACGGGATTCCGGTAACCGCCAATCCAGCCAACTTTCTCGGTTGGAAGGAAGCGAGGGCGCCGAAACCCTGTTGGAGTGGGCATCGGTTACCGTACGTGGCGGCTCGGGATGGATCAGGGGCTCCATGGGCCAGAGTGCTGAACGATTCGTGGCCGAATGAGACTTTGCAAGATGTATGTGTATTACAATGATAATAGACAGCAGTGCGACGACAGATAGATGAGAAAAAGAATGGAATCTATGAAACGGTGGTGAGTGGCAAGCAAAGCAAGGCCGCAACCTGGAGCATACCAAAGCGCGACTCAGTTGTCATCGGTCATGATGGCGAAAAACTCCTGCTCGTTGATCTCCCCATCCTGGTCAAGGTCAAACTCCTCTATCATGGCTTGTCTGTCATGAAATTCCATTGAATGGCGCTGTGGAGATGTGTAGACCGAAGCTCACAATTCATCGTCCTCCAGACGATCGCCGATTTCTTTTGCCACCCTCCGCAGGTTCCGTAGTGAGATCTTGCCCGTGTTATCGTCGTCAAACAGCTGAAACGCGCGTCGGATCTCGTCCATAGGGTCGCGCGCAAGTATTCGTTCGCTCACTGTATGTGGCCATTCAGCACTCACAAGCCTAATCGAAATGAGAGCAACGTACTGATTTTTGCAAAGTCTTCAAAGTTCATGAGGCCGCGCCCGGAATTGTCATGGTCCCGGAGGATCTTCAGTACCTCCGCCTTCTTCATGTCGAACCCCAGGGCACGCATCGCGACCTTGAGCTCGTGGTAGTCGACGGCGCCGTCACCGTCCGTGTCGAAGAGCTCGAAAGCTTCCTTAATCTCTTGTTTTTGCTCATCTGTAAGTTCTGGACGCGAGTGGGTGCGTCTCTTGGCCTTTTGAGCTGCAGACGAGGCGTACATGGTAAGAGTTCGCGTTGTGTGTATACACTGGTGCAGCCAAACAGATGGACATCGCTTTCCTTTTTGAGCTGAACGGCCCTCTGTAAAGCTCTGGAGATTGGTTTGCTTTTGAGGCCAAGATTTGACAAGTGATTTCTGTGCTCTGGCTTTTTTTAATTTTTTTGCACCCATTCGTGCCATCCACAACGATTCAGACGACTCTCCCGCTCCGACTCGAAGTCTCCCTAGGTTCCCGCGTTTATCAAGGCCGGTGGCACGAGTGCTCGACAGATCTAATTCCTAATCGTCGATGTCTAGGTCGGAAGAGCAACCCTGAGGTCCTGTGAAAGAACCTCAATTTCTATTGGCCATTTGGTGAAAATTCGAGGTCCGCTTTGGTCTGACTTTTTGAGACGCCAAACTCATCCTTTTACGCCGGATTCAAGGATTTTTTTGGGCACACCTTTTCAAGAAATTCACGCACTACCACCGATACTTACAGTACCCTCGCCTTCCACCTTTTCCGTTTCGTCGGCAATCTTCGCCAAGCGGCCTCCCGGCCAGTCAATGAAGGTGCGAAACCTCGCACCGGACAATTTTCAAGTCAGCGCGAACTTGAAGCCTTGAATCTGCTATTCCCTCGAAGCTGACAATGCTAGCTGACCGGCCGTTGACGTGAAGGGAAGGAAGGATTAATACGTGTGATAAATGACCGAGGGATTCCGCTCCCAGGTCGGAGAGTTTCAGACGATGCCCTCGCTGCCAGATCCCACAAAAACACCTGGAACTCCCTGGACAGACGCAGGCCACATCAATTTTCTAGAAAACGAGGTCAACAATCAGAAAGTACCGTCGAGCGAAAGGAAATTTTGGAGCGAGTCGGAATGTTCGGAACAAGTTGACATTGATAGTCTATCTGCTATTTGCGCAAAGCCGGACTAACGAAGCCGTTAACGCCCTATTAATGAAGGAAGCACGGACACGTGCCCCTCTTTTGTCACCTTCACAGATCTAGCTAGCTAGAGTAGTTCTAGAGTGAGCACGCCCTCATTTCACAAATCTCTAATTGCGACGTCCGTGTTTACCAATCATGGCCGTGGCACCCCATTCAGTGGACGCACGGCGGAAGTGCGAAGTTCAAGCAAGAGTATATAAAGGGCTCCCGAAAGGCAGATGTTACCCAACAAATAATTCCGCATTCAAACCTCCCCTCGCCTTATTCAATCCCCTCCTCGCTATCCAACCTCCCCATGTCTACTCCCAAGCTATTCCAACCTCTCCAAGTTGGCGACATTCAGCTTGCCCATCGCGTCGTGTTCGCACCTGCGACCCGATACCGCGTCGACGACACCCATACGCCGTTCCCGCACGTTGCAGAGTACTACGAGCAGCGTGCTAGCACCTCTGGAAGTCTTCTCATTTCAGAGGCAACGCTCATCGCACAGAAAGCCGGTGGGGCCAAGAACACCCCTGGAATTTGGTCCGACGACCAGATAGCCTCTTGGAAAGCGGTAGGTACTCCTTCATAATGCCAATTTTCGTCATTGAATGTCGTCGTAGGTCACGGATCGTGTCCATGCTAAGGGGTCTTTCATGTTCCTTCAAATGTGGGCCCTGGGTCGCGCCGTTCAAGCGGAGATTCTTGAAAAGGAGAACATCACCTGTGTCTCGGCTTCTGACATTCCCCTCCCCGGAGGCCCGACACCTCGTCCGCTCACCGTCGATGAGATCAAAGAGTACATGGAGTTGTACGCGCAAGCTGCCAAGAACGCCATCGATAAAGCTGGGTTCGACGGTGTCGAGATTCACGGTGCCAATGGGTACCTCATTAACCAGTTTCTACACGGTCGAAGCAACACCCGCACAGACGCATATGGCGGGTCGGTGGAGAACCGCGCCAGGTTTGCGCTCGAGGTCACGGAGGCGGTAGTCAAAGCCGTTGGACAGAAGAAGACGGCATTCCGAATCAGCCCGTGGGGGACCTGGCAAGGTCCGCGACTTAATTTTATTATTTTTACAAAGCTAACTTTGATCCCAGACATGCAAATCGACGACCTGAAGCCTACCTACGGCTACCTCATCACCGAGCTCCGTAACCGCTATCCCGATATGGCGTACCTCCACGCCGTCGAGCCCCGCGCAGACGGCGACGGGACGTCGACAACAATGAAAGAATATCACTCGAACGACTTTTTGCGCGAAATCTGGGGAGACAGGCCCTTCATCAGTGCCGGGGGCTATACACGCGCGAGCGGCATCGCCACCGCGGAGAAGAAGGGCGACCTAATTGCGTATGCCCGCCCGTATATTGCCAACGTGAGTTTTCTTGCCATGGAATTTCGTTCGTCTAACTGAAGTACGGTTCCAGCCCGACCTGCCGTACCGCCTGATTCACGACATCGCGCTTACTATTGGTGATCGTGCGCTGTATTATGCGCCAGGGAGTGCCGATCCGAAGGGATACACGGACTACGCCTTTGCTTCTCCTGTTGTTAAGGCACAGGCATAGATTTACTATCCTTCTTACTCTCGGTTAGAAAATGTTGTACTGTACATCAATAGAATGTAGGCTTTCTGGTTGAATTAGCTGAAGGAGGACCAGGACTATTCCTTGAATCTTCGAGATCAACCAAGCTGTCCCAGAATGGAAACTTGAACATGTGGCGGCTGTGCTTAGTGGAGTCAATATCGTACGCTTAGACCGCCAAGCCCTTGGCACAGAGCTGATTTTAGGAATGAAGCTCAGACTCTCAAACCACAAGCAAGAGCGATATTTCTTCTAATATACACCGAATCGTTCCTGCTAACTATCTCGCCCCAGATGCAGCACATACCTCTCCAGCACAAGCCGCTCTTCCTCACGCATCTTGGGCTTCCCACTCCGAACCGCCGCGGACAACTCGGCGAAGCGATCTGCGCGCGCAAGTTCGTCGTCGAACTCATCAGCGAAACTGAGGCGTCACCGAATATTTGGACGTGTGGGGAGTGCAGCGAGTTCGGAGTCCAGTGCTGTGACATAGGCAAGTAGGGGGCCGCGCCAAGGGTGGTTGAAATAATGTCGGAGTAGTGTGGCTGCAGAATGGGAGGAAGCGGGATAGGGACGTTTGGGGTGGGAATGGCAGCTGATTTGGGATTGGTATGCGAGTTTGGCGGAACCGGTACGCACGATTTGGGGCGGGTTAACTCGGAGGGCCTGACGTACTAAACATTGAGGGCAGCTGCAGCTCATCACCACTGGACATGGTGTTGGGGAGGTATAACTGAATTTAAACCTGAATTGAGCACATCAGCACATACGTAAAAGCGGTTTAACAACAAAAAATTACCAATCACAGGATCAACCGTGCGAAAAAGTTCTGGTTGCAGCACGCCGGACGCCGCTTGGCCATTGCCGAAATCCGGCTGATAGTGAAAAGTGAACTCGTACTGAAACGGATCGTAAACGGGGAGACGACCGAGTTCATCTGTGCGGATCGGTAATGCAAACAGATGTTGTGTTTCCTGAAGTGAACGTTCCAGTTCCTGTATTTGCTGGCCGACCGAAATCGATTCGGAGGACCCAGCTCTCGGGCGCTCTTCGGCAGGATTGATGGCAACTTCCGAGACACTGGGGGCCTCCACTTCCACGTCCCGCGGACGCTTCCGCGAAGCGGCGTCAGCCGTGTACTTGCCAACATTGAGCATCGTAGAAATTATATCGTAGTTTCTTCCTGCCGGCCGCCATCTGCATCTGTCAGACAGAGGAAAGCGATCTCCCTCAGCAGGCGACTCACCGTTGTTCGTACAAGCGAAGAATGCGGGTGCAAGTTTGAACGTCGGCTGCTGCGCGGTTGAAGTCTCCGGGAGTTTGGGGCGTGTTACCGCTACCGATTGCCCAGACGTTGATCAGAAGAACGAGCGCGCAATCGAAGAGAATAACCTGGCTGTCCGTGAGCAGCGGGACTTCACCCAGAGATAGTTTATTTACCGTGACCGTGGGTTGGAATAGTAGTCGACCGGATCGCGCTTGGATATCCAGAACGTGTCCACACGACCGTGCTGCGTTTGCACAGATAGCAAGTGAGTTGTATTTTGTCTAACGAGACGCAATCAGTGCCGACAACCAGCCGGAGGTGCGACACCTACGTTTGACGCTGACTGCTTGCCGGGACGCGGTATGAATGGGCGATGTATTAAGAGTTGCGCTGTGCCAACGGAGTCAATTCAAAGGCCGGAAAGCAACAAATAACTTACCATGATAATAGGCGATGCCTCTGGGATGGGTTCAGACATAAGTTGATTAAAAACGGAAAGTCGCAACGTACAAAGCAGCGGATTGGTTGAGGAAAGTCTATGGCGTTGGGGTGAGAGAAAAGTTGTAAACAATGAATCCACCTCACTTGATTTTGTTGGTTAGGATCCCATCGCACTGGTTGTATTGGACTCGGAAATCAACGACTCAACATCAACGAGATACACGTACAGTGGGCCGGGATCAAATCGAGCCAGCTGTTGAGCGCAGAACTGCTCACTGGTTAAGCGACAACACATAAAATGTATGCAAGAACGTGGAACTTACTCCAACTCCGCGACAACATCCTGAGAACAGAGTTGTCCACTCTCGGGGTACTGTTAATGGGAATGATGAGAAAAATAGACGGGAGATAGATAATTGTATTTACGACGGCCTCTTGGATGCGCCGGAATATTAGCATCAGCTGCACATAAGTAACCCTGAAGACACTGTGCGACAGCTGGTCCGGTGGCTGCACAGCGTTTGGTATCCCCCAGTACTCTTCGTCGCAGGCAAGAGGTAGATCCAGGTCAAAGCTAGACGAGATAAACAAAAGGACAAATGAAAGAGATAACGCCTTACTCGCCGGATTGTGCTATACTGGATTTACCCTTGCAGCAGTTTATGACTGTATCGAGAATAACCAGGCTCCAGAACACACGCTTGTAAAGCTCAGCCGTCAGAGGATCCATACGACTATATCCACTCCGACGGTGGACTCCAGCAGCGTATGAGAAACGGATTCCAACGCCGGCTAGGTTTTCACATTCGCCCGGAGCAGCCGTTCC
This sequence comes from Mycena leptocephala, assembly GCA_029378395.1. Lineage (NCBI taxonomy): Eukaryota > Fungi > Basidiomycota > Agaricomycetes > Agaricales > Mycenaceae > Mycena > Mycena leptocephala. The sequence continues at coordinate 28,890 of JARJLF010000910.1, forward strand.
CATCGTGGTGTGATAGTATAAGGACAACTGAATGTGTTGTGCACTGAGCACATTGTTGAGTAAACCATGATGTAGAACGCACGCAAATAAGCTGAAGTTGGTACAGAGAGCACTCGGCCGAAAAAGCAAGGCCGCGAAGCCGCAACTGTTGGAACCATTTCAGGCCACAGCTGTGCTCCGAGGCGACCCCGTCAAGGAATACTCTGGGGTCATCGGAATATCTGCTAGCCAGGGAGCACACGGCCAAGACCACGGCGCCAAAATGTGGGTCGCGGAGATGCGCGCCATCCGAGATCGATTGGCGAAAACTCGGTGAATGGAGGATCCCAAATATTGGGTTAACGTCCTCGAAATAAATATCTACCAGCGTTTTCAACAGATCATTCTCCGGAAAGATTTGATCGACGGGAAGCTTTTCCCACTTTTTTCGCCGTCAGTTATTTCAAAACTCAAAAGGGATGTTTGACCCACTGGCTGAGCGCCCCAAAAATTAGGTCGCCGAACAATCAACGCAGGCAACGCACTCCCGTACAAGCGCTCAGCAGCGGCCTTGAGAAATTGCGGGCCCAGGCACCCTCCAAAATATCGTTGGACTTTCTCGAAAGAGGACTGGATAAGATTGGCCATTGGCTCATCAGGATCTACACTAGAGTCGCGTGTCTCGGACCCTGGTGTCGAAGACAGTATCAAAGCAGTTGAATCTGGGGATGTTGTCGACTCCGATCGTGACGTTGCGTTAGAAGGTGATTGCTCTCGTTGGAGAGCTGCCACGGTTCGTCGGAGACCTGCCACGGTTTCCTCCAGCTCTCGAGCATACTTGGCAACCTCGACCAGCATTGCATGAGAAACGTTAGGATCGTTTGGCGGTATGTAAACGGTAGAGGTTGAGAGAACTTTTGCAACATGCTCTTGTGCGGTGTTCCAACTGTGGACGGTTGGCTGTTCCGATCCCTTGACTGTGGTATAAAATTCGCTCTCTGCAGTAGCTCGCGGGAACGAACCTTGGAACCAGTGTGTGTGCATTCAATTTTGGAAGTGACGCAGTTCGTACACCGCTCGCCTGGCATTTCTGAGCTATTACCTGTACCAAACGTCACCAGCGAAATAAGAAAGATGATCTTATGGTCTCACATCGAACTATCCTCTCAATTAGTTCATGTCCGACAGAGGAAGAATAGGGAATTTACTAACTCTTTTTCTTCTTACACGTGTCGCATGAACCGTGCAATCTCCTTCTCTTGACTTGTTTCTCTGCGCTCATGATCTGGTTTTTGGTGGTTTGTAAAGATAGAAATTTCGGGTGAGCTTTAGCGGCCGCGAACAGCGCAGTCAGGGTGCTGATATGCTAGGGAGTTCTAGACGGTGACTCGGATGCGGGGATATTTCTATGTCAAGATCGAAGTTCGCTTTGCAACGGTCTCTGATAAGTGTCCAGAAAAGTAAACGATTCCGGTGGGAGACTATCTTCAGCGGGGTTGGTGGAGAAAGCTGAAGCTCAAGTGGCTGGATGCCCGTGAATATGGCGGTTATGAACAAGTTATGGGCGAGCAAAAACCGAGGTTGACATCATGATGTATGGCACCGCCACTGATGGACTGCCTTAGATCAGCTTCGAGAAAATCAATGAAACGCTAAGTCTAACCGATTTGAGCTCCTCTTCATCGCTGTCGACTTCATGAAAAATAGAAGTCCATCTCGGAAGTCTGCGTCGCGTCCAATGGTCCAATTAAACGCGTCAATTCGCGAGAGATAAATAGTAAGTAGAGTTTGAACCTCAGACCTGTTTCAAATTGAGCATGTTGTTATGGTTGCGAACAATGAACATCATTTTTCACGCCAGCGTCATATAATTAGCCGAAAGTCACACGTGTGGACGCCAATGCCAAACAAGAGCAATGTTCTCAAATTTTCGCGCAATGAGTTCTCCCTTTCTCTGTCTTCTCAACCTTGTTCTCTATACCCAGTCATCCACCGCAAAGGGCTAGCTGTCTTTGAGCTGTCTTCTGTTTGAATTTTTGTGGTTTTTTTGAGAGCTTTTGACTTGGAAATCGTGCAAGTAAATTCTCCAGCATAGGAGCCAGCTCAGCCTCAGCCAGGCTGCTGGGAGGAGTCGCTCCTGTGCATATTCCTTTTCTCCCGACTTTTTTTCCCAGTGGCTGATTCCTTGGAGATTGTGCCGGGGCATGACACAGCTCGTCCAGCAAATTTACGAGACATGATTGTCGCTCCATGCTGGGAGACATACCAATAATTCCTGGATTCCGCTCCTTCTGCCGTCTCGGATTGCGCGTCCATTTCCACCGAATTAGCCCGCTACCCAATCCATGCTCAACGTGTAACTCCTCGCCGGTGTATAAATGTACGGCAAGATGCCTTTGCTCGTTTGAAGTCGCTTCTTCCGGTGACCGGGTTCCAAACCGCTGGCAATTCTCTCCCCGAGTCGACCATTCCAACTAAATGGAGGCAAATATCTACCCTTTCGAAGCGTGTATTGCCGAAAGGATATACGGGCACGACAAGCTTATTCCCATTTAACTCGTCTGTTATACCAAATCATCCGTCATACCAGATATGGTAGGTCTCTAGAGGATCTCGATATTGCGCTCTGAACTGACAGAAATTTCAGGGTGCCTCTTCTACGCTTCCATTCGTGCCATGGGCTTGGTGCAGTGACCATACGCCCTTTTTTTATCGATCACCTTAAGCGCCCTTTGACATTCGAGGTCCGATTTTTTGCCATATCCATACCTGAGGATTTCCTCATCCCACTCCAGCGTGTCAGACGCGTAATTAGCGCCATGGCTCCCATCGTCGCGTCCTTTCGATGCCAGGTCCGTGCGGCGCACGTGAAGCCAAACAAATCGCGGAAATCAAAATGCGAGTTTTGTTTACTGGAGTCTCCATTTCCTCTTGCCTTCTACCACCATGAACCCCACGCAAATCGTCTCCGCCTTTGCCCACGCACACACCTTTGCTCCCGCACTCGATCCCATGGAGGACGTGGTCCTTACCTTCGCCCGTTGCTCGTTTTCCAGCAAGCCGCTCGCCCACAGGCTCGACTTCGACGCCGAGCAGCCACCCGCCAAGCGCATGAAGATGGGACCTCCTTCCCGCCCAGCACGAATCCCGCATAGCTCCATCATGAGGCTCCTCCCTTCCGCCGTCCTCGTCGCCGCCGCATCCCTCTCGCTGTATCGTCACCTAGCCCCGTCGTCGACATGCCGCTCGCTGCATCGTCGCCTGGCCCCGTCGTCGACATCATCCCGCTCGCTGTATCGTCGCCTGGCCCCGTCGTCGACATGCCGCTCGCTGTATCGTCGCCTGGCCCCGTCGTCATCACCATCCTCGAGCTCGTCATCAATCTCAACCCGACGCTCGACGAAGACCAGCAGAAGACGCTCGCCAGTTGGAATGAGCGCTGCGACCGGGCGAGGTCCGACTTGAGCATGCACGCTCCCCGAATCGTCATTACGATAACCGAGCTCATCGTCGACCTCAACCCCCGGCCACGGAAGAGGGGAAGAGGGAGCTCGCGGCGTGGAATTCGCGATGCCGCGATGGGCATCTCAGTCCGCACGCGCCTAATCGCAGCAACAATGCTGGCGCCGTCTCTTCCACCGCGGTCGCCCCGTCCGTCGTGTCTGTTCCCGCCATTCCTGTCGTCTCCTCACCTTCCAGTCGCTCCGCTCCCATGAGCGACAAGGCCAAGGGCAAGCAGCGCGCCGTCGACCCCATGGCAGCGTCTGGCACCGCCTTCGACATCGGCGCAGGATCGAGCTCGCTTCCGCTCTCGGACATTACGAACGCCGGAAGCCGTGGTCGCGACAAGAGCAAGGACCGGACCGTCGACAACAGCGCGGGCAAGAGCAGCGGCGGCAGGGTGAGAAGGACCCGAAAGCGCCAGAACGGGTCCTTGATCAAGTCCTTGTTTAGGGGAAGATGAGTGCAGGTTCGCACATGAACGAACCGGACGTTATATGAAAGTCACGACAGACGGCCACGCGGTACGTGTTCTTTCTCATTCGCCGTACCTTACTCACTCACTCGTCATCTTCAGACTCTCGACGATGACGATCGCCTTGGGTTAAGTGCGCCTGACGTTGGCCGACCCCCGACCTATGACAATTGCTTGATATATGATTCATTTAGAAAGTGCTCGATCTTTTTTTTTGTGCGTACATTCCCTGCTGCTACTCTGCCTCGCCCATTTACTTACCTCCTTCCAGTCTCTATTCTTCGACATATCAAAACAAACGGAACAAACAACTATCTTGCTTGATACGGTATGTCTTCTTTAACCTTTCCTCCCACGCTTCCCATACTCATACCTGCAAAGGACAACACATCGACGATGACCAGTGCTTATATAATCGAACCGGGGACGTTATATGCTTAGAGATGAGAGATTAAAGATGCTTGCTTGGATATCTGAGTAAGTTCTGTTCCTTTCCGCGCGGCATATACTGATTAGTCTCCAGAAAACCCACCGTTCTTTACCCAACATTCGTTACCTTGCTTGACGTGGCCCCTTGCTTGATGTGGATCCTCCCTCCGACCTCCCTCCTTCCCCTCCGTCGGTCCTCCTCCCCCACCGCGGCTGCTACGAATACCTCGACGCGACACCCCGTTCTCCCACCACTGTCTTTACTGGATACCCTCCCTTTATTGCTTAGTTTCGGTTCCACTCCGCTGTAGATCGAGGCTGATTGTGGTCTGGAAGACCCCACGCTCTTTACCTTGCTTGATTCGGTTCTTATCACGACCTTCCTCATTTCCCTCCGTCGGTCCTCCTCCCCCGCCGCGGCTACTCCGACGCGAAACCTGGTACTCCCTTCGGCTCTGCCCCACTGTCTTTTTGTGGTCCCCGTCCCTTGCTGCTTCGTTCGGAGTGAGTTATCTTCTTTTCCATTATATACCGAGGCTCATTATCATTTAGAAATCCCATCGGTCTTTACATGCTTAATGTATCCTTGCTTGATTCGGCTCATAACACGACCTCCCTCCTTCCACCCTCCGCCGGTCCTCCTCCCCCGCCGCGGCTGCTCCGAATACCCCGACGCGAAACCCCGTCCTCCCTTTGGCTCTGCCCTCACTGTCTTTACTCGGTACGACTGCTGCTTAGTTCGGAGTGAGTTATCTTCTCTTTGTTATATATCGAGACTGATTATCATCTAGAAACCCCACCGGTCTTTACATGCTTAAATGATCTTGCTTGATTCGGTTCTTATAACGACCTCCCTCCTTCCCCGCCGCTGGTCCTCCTCCCCCGCCGCGGCTGCCCCGAGTACACCGACGCGACACCACCTCATCCTCCATTCGGCTCTGCCCTCGCTGTCTTTACGATACGCCACCATTTGTTGCTTGTTTCGGAGTGAGTTCCTTTATCTTCTGTTATATACCAAGGCTGACTGGTCTAGAAACCCCACCGGTCTTTACACGCTTAAATGATCTTGCTTGATTCGGTTCTTATAACGACCTCCCTCTCTCCACCCTCCGCCGGTCCTCCTCCGCGGCTGTTACTGCCCCAAATCCTCCGACGCGATATCCTCACCCTTCGGCTGTATACCCCGACGCGACACCCCAACCTCCCTTCGACTCTGCACTCCCTATTACCTGTATTATATCGGCGCACGCCGCAAACTCATTCGCCCACTACGTATGTCCTCCTCCTTACCATTCCACCCCCCGCTAACATCTCCAATTTGTAGTTGTATCGATAGCTTCTTCGCCAAGATCCCTCGCCCGGCTCGCTCAAACCTCCAATATATGGCCTGTATCCATAGCTTCTTCCCCAAGACCTCCCGTCCGGCTCGCTCGAACCGATATCATCGATAACCCCTTTTGCTTTCGTGCCTCGTGTTCTGCTTTCGTTTTTTCTTGCTTTCATGGTCTTACTCCCGCTCTGCTTTCGTTGCCAGCTCCAGGATTGGATTGTTTTGTATGTCCTCCTTTTGATTCTCCGCTATCATTTGCTGAGTCTTGTTGCCCACAGATTCGGACGACACCGTTTTAAGAGCTGGGCTCCTTCGACCTGTCTTTCAAACGCTAGCAAGCATGTCACCTTCGCGTCGAATCAATGCCGCAAAACCCCTCAAACCTGTTGTCGAGCCATCTCCAATAGGCCGCCTCTCGCGATTACCCCGTCAATCTGATAACCATCCCCGCATCGTTCATCCATATCTACCAAACGCACACTCAAACCGGCTACAAGCAATTACCCACAAAGGGCTTCGATCATCAAGAGGCAATACCCACCGCCATTCATCGGCCTCCAGGCTAGCCGCTCAAGCTCGAACGAAGCACGAAGCTTATCGGGAATTCAAGTCTCCGCGCTGGGCGCGAATACTACTGTAGACGTGTAGACCGGTACATATAAATCCATGTACTTTGTTCGTGTTCAATGTACATACTGTACTCTTCGCGCGAAAAACGATTGTTCGTGTATTACAGTCCGCCATTATATGGCCTCAATTTTGCCAGAGCTGCCTCTTGTTCTCGCTCTGAAAAATTCAGGAGTATATTCAGAAAGGAAGTTGGTGGCTGTGCTACGCGCTTTTCTCCTTCAACCACCTCAGTCAGTGCCTACAATAGGGTGTTTCAGACATTCCAATTTGCGGCCCAACTTGGCCTCAACTTGAGCTCCAACTTCGACCTGAACTTCATCAAGTTGGGGTCGAAGTTGGGAACAGAGGTGTGAACGCCTATCAGGCTCGAGATCAGCTCAAGTTGGTCTTGGCGCAGTAATAAGCTGGGATAAGCGAAGTTGGGAACGAAATCGGACATCAAGTTGGGATCAAGTTGGATGTCAGGTCGTGGGGTGAGGCACGATTTGACATCCAACCTGGTTCCCGAACTATTTCGTGTCCCAACTTCAACCCAAGTTGGGGCCGAAGTTGGGACCCAAGTTGGGCCTCAAATAGGGATGTCTGAAACACCCTAATGCTCTCTGTGGCTCAACCTTAATAACCAGCAAAACTGTTGACATAGCAGACAATGCTGACTGAAGTCGTCGACGCCACGGGATGGAAGGACATGTGTACTGAATCATTCCGCTCCTAGGTCGGACTCTACCCACCTCAAGTTCTTTCTGTTCCAAGCTTTGCGCATTTCTATATCCCCTGGACCCCAGAGCAAATCACCTTGGACAATTCATCGACGGTGGCCCGCATTTATTATCCAGCAAGCAGAATCAAAGGTCCTCGGAAACTTCAAGTCCTGAGAGCGAAAGGGATGTTCGGAACTGGTCGGGATGTTCGGGACGAATCTATAATAATCTGGTTGCCAATCTGCTGTTCACAAAACAAGTCAAGGAAGCAAGTACACGTGCCGTCTCTGACCATAGTGAAGGTTTGTCACCTTGAGAGGACGCGCACGCCCCAGTTCTCTCTAATCGCGATGTCAGACATGGCCAGACCATCTGGTGGAAGGAGTTCCAGCAAAAGTATCTAAAGGGTTCCCGAAAGGCAGATGTTATCCAACAAATAATTCCGTATTCAAATCTCCCCTCGCCTCAGTCAATTCCCTCCTCGCCATCCAACCTCCCCATGTCTACTCCCAAGCTATTCCAACCTCTCCAAGTTGGCGACATGCAGCTTGCCCATCGCGTCGTGTTCGCACCCGCGACCCGATACCGCGTCGACGACACCCATACGCCGTTCCCGCACGTTGCAGAGTACTACGAGCAGCGCGCCAGCACGGCTGGGAGTCTCCTCATCTCAGAGGCAACGCTCATCGCACAGAAAGCCGGTGGGGCCAGGAATACCCCTGGAATTTGGTCCGACGACCAGATAGCCGCGTGGAAGGCGGTACGTACTCCTCCATATTGCCGATTTTCGTCGTTAAATATCATTTTAGGTCACGGATCGCGTCCATGCAAAAGGGTCTTTCATCTATCTCCAAATCTGGGCGCTGGGTCGCGCCGTCCAAGCGGAGATTCTTGAAAAGAGAACATTACCTGCGTCTCAGCCTCGAATATTCCCCTCCCCGGCGGCCCGACGCCTCGTCCGCTCACCATTGATGAGATCAAAGAGTACATGGAGTTGTACGCGCAGGCTGCAAAGAACGCCGTCCATAAAGCAGGGTTTGACGGCGTCGAGATCCACGGTGCAAATGGGTACCTGATTGACCAGTTTCTACACGGCCGAAGCAACACCCGCACAGACGCATATGGCGGGTCGGTTGAGAACCGCGCCAGGTTTGCGCTCGAGGTCACGGAGGCGGTAGTCAAGGCCGTTGGACAGAAGAAGACAGCATTCCGAATCAGCCCGTGGGGAACCTGGCAGGGTACGCGACTTCTTTTTATTTTATTGCAAGGCTAACTTTGATCCCAGACATGCAAATCGACGACCTGAAGCCTACCTACGGCTACCTCATCACCGAGCTCCGTAACCGCTATCCCGATATGGCGTACCTCCACGCCGTCGAGCCCCGGCAGACGGCGACGGGACGTCATCAACAATGCAAGAACATCACTCGAACGACTTTTTGCGCGAGATTTGGGGAGACAGGCCCTTCGTCAGCGCCGGGGGCTATACGCGCGCGAGCGGCATCGCCGCCGCGGAGGAGAAAGGCGACCTGATTGCGTACGCCCGGCCGTATATTGCCAACGTGAGTTTTCTTGCCATGGAATTTCGTTCGTCTAACTGAAGTACGGTTCCAGCCCGACCTGCCGTACCGCCTGATTCACGACATCGCGCTTACTATAGGTGATCGTGCGCTCTATTATGCGCCAGGGAGTGTCGATCCGAAGGGATACACGGACTACACCTTCGCTTCTCCTATTGTTAAAGCGCAGGCATAGCTTTTATTATTTTAAGTCAGCTCGGTTACAAAATGATTATTGTACTGTATATTCTTGTATATTGATAATAGAACGGAGACTAATTCAAGGGAGACTAATTTCTTGAATCTTTGAGGCTGCTTATCGGCGGGTGTCTCAGATGGGCAAGGTGTAGCTGTACTTAGCGGAATTGATATCGAACGCTTGGACCGCCAACCCTTAACACGGGAGACCAAGATAGTGCGAAAGCAAATATAATCTCCACTACACATCGAGTTGGTTGTACCGCCATTGGCATAACTCCCGCTGCAGCAGAAACCTCTGCACGACAAGCCGTCCCTCCTTAAGCGCATTCGGCATCCCATTCTGGACCACAGCAGAAAACTCGGCGAACCGTTTGGCGCTCGCGCTCGTCGTCCAAATAATTTGAATTGAGGCGCCACCGATCGCCGGGTGTGCGGTGTGGGCCACGAGCTCGGCATCCAGTGTGGCCAGCGCATTGACGAGGACAAGCGGCTCGGCCGCGTGAGCAGAGAACGCGATCAAGATGTTGGCGAGCAGGGGGGCTACACCAAGAGCGCTCGAAATAATTTCAGAAAACCACGGGGTATTCGGGCTGTGGAACGCATGGGAGAACGCCACGGAACGGAGCGAAGGTAGCGGTGGTATGAAAAAGTTGCCGAGAGTTTGAGACCTAAACAGCACATGTGAATCGAGTATTATTATGTTGAGCGGAACGGGCACATACCTATGGTTCAAGTGAATGTGTTCGAGCGTGCTTGCAGATCTAAGTGGGCTTGCTGCCAGCGTCACCGCGAGGGGAGATGGACAAACGGTGCAGCGCTTGCGTTGACGACTTGAACTTCGGCTTAGCCAGAAGATCATAAATGGTTCTCGTAGACCAATCTAAGACCAACTCCTCCATGTTCAATGCATTCTGCTCGGAGCCCAATGTCAGATTTTCGACGTCCAGACCCACATGCGCGTAACCCAATGTTATCGCTGGGGCGATCGTGAAAAGGCGCAGGATCACAGTGGGGGGGGGGAAATAGGGAGAAAAGGAGATAGAACTGGCGCAGCGGCTGGCGCTCGAGAAAATCGAGCAGCATTGAACAAAACATCGGAAAGTAGCGGATTAGGAGGTCCATCCCGCCAATGATGCGCAAATGCACGTTTTCCAGCTTGTCGAAGATCTGCCGAAGGCTCTCGATGTCGGCCGCAGGTGTTTTGGAGACGAACCCAATGTTGAGTCGGGTGATGTAGGCCGCGATGTGAGGCGAGTCCTCGAGGAGAGCGCGAAATCCGCTGAAATCTGGCCAGCTGGGAGGTTTGGGTCTTTCCTCGTGAACCAACGAAAAAGCATACGCTGGCTCGCATGGCGAAACATCCGTCCTGCGAGCGCGCATGCCTTTAAGGAAGGAATATCATTGATTTCACAGACGATGGCGTCGACAGGTTCTTGTGGCATAAATTGCATTGTGATCTTTCGTGTCGAGCGGTAGAAGCACTGAAGAGAAATTCGGGAAGAGCAGTCAGGTAATGGTATGTTATACAGCTCCAAGTGGTTCGAAAGGGATCAAGACGGTGGCACAGCCACAATGATCCTCACAGTTGAGTTCTTTCTTTCTCATTCTCCGTCCTTACTCACTCGTTGTCGTCTTCTGTCTCGACGATGACGATCGCCTTGAGTCAAGTGCGCCTGATGTGGCCTATTAGACCGATCTCGTGCTTCATTTTATTATAGACGTGCTCGCATTTATATATTGTGCGTACAGTCTCCGAGTCTCCAACTCTCTGCTCCGCCTCACTTACCTCTATTCAAATTTGATCTCATACTCAGAACAAACTGAACAAAAAACTATCTTGCTTGATACGGTATATATGTCTTCTGCGACCCCACGCTTCCCATACTCATACCCGTGAAAGGGAAAACATATAGACAGTGCTCAGAATTGAATCGGGGACGTTCCGTGTACATAGATATCCTTGCTGGATAGATTGAGTAAGTTCTGTTCTTTCTGTTCCTCGGTGCGCGTGTGCTGATTATGATCCAGACCCACCGTTTTTATTTCGCTCAAAGTGGACCCTTGCTTGATGTGGATTCTCCCTCTGACTTCCCTCCTTCCCCTCCGTCGGTCCTCCTCCCCCATCGCGGCTGCTGCGAATATCCCGACGCGACCCCCTTTAGTTCTCCCACCACTCTCTTTACTGGATACGCCTCCCTTTGCTGCTTCGCTTCGGAGTGAGTTCCTTTCACCCAGTTCTGTTATATACCGAGGCTGATTGTGGTCTGGAAGACCCCACGCTCTTTACATTGCTTGATGCGGCTTCTTTTCCCGGCCTCCCTCCTTCCACCCACCGCCGGTCCTCTTCCCCCGCCGCGGCTGCACCGAATACTCCGATGTGACACTCTGACCTCCCTTCGGCTCCACTATTACATGTATCATACCGGCGCAAACTCATCGCCCACTACGTATGTCCTCTTCCTTACCATTCCGCCTCCGCTAACATCTTCAATTTGTAGGCTGTACCCATAGCCTCTTCGCCAAGATCCCTCTTCCGGCTCGCTCAAACCTGTAACATCAATAATGTCTTCTTACTTTCGTGCTTTCGGATCTCGTGTTCTGCTTTGATTTTTTCTTGTTTTGATGGTCTTGCTCCCCGCTCTGCTCTCGTTTGCAGCTCCAGGATCAGATTGTTTTGTATGTCTTGATTTTTTATTCTCACCTATTATCTTGCTGAGTCTTGTCGCTCACACAGATTTGGACGACGCTGTTTCAAGAGCTGAGGTCCTTTGACCCGTTTTTCAATTTGCTAGCAAGCACTGTTTCCTTTGCGTCGAATCAATACTCCGCAAAACTTATCAAACCTGTTGTCGAGACACCTCCAATAGGCCGCCTCTCGCGATTGTCCCTTCAATTCGATAATCATCCCCCACCGTCCCCCACCCGTCCATCCATATCTACCAAACGCACTCAAAACGGCTGCAAAGCAGGGCTCCATTATCCAAACAGGCTTCTTCCGTCAAGAGGCATTACCCACTTTCATCTGTCCGTCTCCAGACTGGCTGTAACCGCTCAAGCTCAAACCAAGCATGAAGGTCCTTGAGGGGAATTCAAGTCTCCGCGCTCGGCGCGAATACTGTATCATAGACGTCTAAATACATGTCGCTTGTTCGTGTTCAATGTACATACTGTACTCTTTGAGCAAATGTTGTAGTGTAAAAAAATTGTTCGTGGATTACATCCCGCCTTTATTGGCCGGCCGCAATTCATTATCTGGATGGTTGCGTCTTGTTCTTAGCTCCGAAAAAATTCAGGAGCGTATTAGAGTCTGAGAAAGGAAAGCGGTGGCTGTGCAGGGCGCTTGAAACTTTTCCTTCAACCACCTCAGTCAGTGCCTACAATATGGCTCAAACTCTATTCGGTTGATGCTACAGTACACATCGCCTGAGGGGCTAAATTGCGACAATATAGCCGCAACTAAGTACAGCGATGGTCTCATTGATGTGCGTTCGCTATTTATCTGCCTCGCTCGAAGCCGCTAGGCTTTCAGAAAAAATTTGTCGAGATTGCTGTTTCCGTTCACAGGTCTGTCCATTCCGCAGCTTCCCGCTGCTCATACTGATTTTTTTCTTTGAAAAAAGCCTTGTTCTTACGCGCAAGGAGTGCTAGACCGGAACCGCGTTCTACATCCATATTTTTCTGAACTCGCCGACGATTCTTTACCCTTAAATTTCTGGGTGCAGATAAGCGCTGATTACGTCGCCAGCCAAGTTAAAATGACCGAGTCCTTGTTGTAGATCTCTGCGCGCCTATGCTCTATATATAAGTGCATGCCGGAATCCTGGACCCACACACCTTGAGTCTTGACCACCACGATGTCGTCCAACGACCCGCGTAGTGCCCGCCTCAAAAAGGTTTTCGACAATGTTAGAGACGGAAAAACCTCTGTCGACAAACCACCGATGGCCAAGCTCTTCTTGGAAGCAATTCCTACGCTGCCTGATGCGGCATTCACCGTCGAGGTTCTGGTCGCCAGCCCGGATGGTGTGAAAGCTCTCCAGATGGCGATGCGCTCCGATCTGACGTTGGAGGGCATTTCGAACATATCCGTCCCCATCATCACATACATCCAGCACCCATCCGTCAAAACTGTAAGCCGCGGCGCCTATTTGACGCGTATTATCCAGGCTATCGCTGGGGGACCGGCCTTCTGGGATGCGTTTACAACCTTCTTCAAGGAGGGGCGTCTCGACGAGAGGGGACAATGCGCCTTCGCCTGGATTCTCCTCGAACTCATCAGTATCCCCGATGATAGTGTATCCCCCTTCTTATCCCTCGCTACTGAAGCCCAACCTCATTTGAAGCGTTCGATCTACCTTCCCGTCCGTCAGTATGGCACTCAGATCGCTCAAGCGATTGCCATATCGTCCACACCCGCTGTAGATCACTCAACTATCGCGCCTGGTGGCCGTCACGACAATGATCATGCGGACTTCCGGCACATCGCCATACTTCCCACCGCTGATGAGATTTCATGCACAGAGCCACCCTTTTTGCGTTTTGCAGCTGCCCTCGATGAGGACGAGACCATCACGAACCGTGGTGGCCTGTATCTCGACCATCTATACCGCCTTCTCCGCGAAGACATGCTCTATGAGCTGCGCGAGGAGATGCAACTCATCACAGGCAAACAGAAGGGCAGGAAGCACCGTGGCTTTGTCATAGATGGGCTGTCGCTCATTGCCTGCGAGCTGGGGGATGAAAAGCGCCGTGAGAAGTGGGCGGTGATCTTGAAATGCTCTTCTGATATCCCGGGTCTTGCGGCCCACGAGACAGAGACGGAGCGCCTCTGGTTCCTCAAGGATTCACCTAAGTTCCTGAAGCACCAGAGCTTGACCTGCGTCTTCGCGGACGGCAAGATCATTGCCTTCCCTTCCCTCCGTCGCGATGAAAAGCGTCTTGCAAAGCCGCTACCAGAGCTTGTTCTCGAGCTTACCGGCGAGTCGGCGATGCAGAACCTCCTCCTCCACATGAAGTCGGCGCAGACGGTCAAGCTCGTCCAGATCGACGTCGCGCTGTTCGCTTATGAACCCATCCTCGATGGTTTGAAAAGAATCAGGATGCTGCCCTTGTCGGAGGAGCTACTGTTCTGGCACCAGAACCAGTCTGTTGGCCTTACCGACCTCTCATCCAAGCTCCAGCCATTGGTAGACGGCTTGCGCGAATCCCCGGATCGCGATATTAGTGAGGACCTCGGACTCAACAAGAAAGTCGTACTGGATCCTGCTCAGGCGCGCGCTTTACTTAGCGGACTGACCCAAAAGGTCTCAATTATCCAAGGCCCACCTGGTGAGTGTCTTGTCATAGATTAGTATACATATGCTAGCTGCTCACAATTGTCGATAGGAACGGGCAAGTCCTTCATCGGCGCCATCATCGCCAAGTACCTCTTCATGTTCACGGATGTCAAGATCCTGGTCGTCTGTTACACCAATCACGCACTCGACCAATTCCTCGAGGATCTTTTGGATATTGGCATCGACCAGGATTTCATGGTCCGCATAGGCGCTAAAGGAACGACGCGAACTGAACCTATGCTTCTCCGAAACCAGCCTGTATGTCTTCGCCTTGCCTAAATTACAATGCCTCTGACCTGACCTTCCTCTAGTCCACCTTCAAATTCGCGCGGGGAGACTGGACCTTGATAGATGAGCTCAAGTCTGAAATTGCACACCGCGTTACTCAGTTGAACTCCGGCTTTCAGCGCTACCTCAATTCGTCCATCACTGACTCCGACTTGATGGCATTTCTGGAGTTCCACGACGACGACTTCTTCCAAGAGTGCTTCGCAGCGTTCGAGGTCCCCACCCCAGAGGACGACATGTTAAAGGTCGGCCGTGGTGGCAAGGTCGTTGACCAGCACTACCTCTTGAAACGCTGGAAAAACGGCCAGGACGCTGATCAATTCTCGGACGAGGCCAATGTCGTTTCCGAGTCCGGCAGTCGCATCTGGGCCATGCCAAAGGACGCCCGCTCGAAGAACCTCTCTAAGTGGGTGGAGGAACTTTGTCGTGAGGCGGTCGACGATCTCTACCAGATCGCAAAGAAGTACAACAGATCGGTGGAGGAGCTGCAGAAGAAGTTCAAAGAGAAGGATGGGCACATCCTCCAGATGAAGCGTGTCATAGGATGCACGACCACCGCTGCGGCGAAGTACACCCAAACCATTCAGGACGCCGCGCCGGATGTGATCCTGGTTGAAGAGGCGGGCGAGATCCTCGAGTGCCATGTCGTGACTGCACTCGGAGAAGCGGCGAAGCAGCTCATTCTTATCGGAGATCACAAGTATGTGCTCTTTCTCATGCATCCACAACCAGGTTCTGACGCCCAACAGACAACTCCGTCCTAAAGTCAACAATTACGAGCTCACAGTCGAGAAGGGCGAGGGCTACGATCTTAACCGGTCCCTCTTCGAGCGTCTTGTGCTCAAGGGATATCCTCACGACACACTCATCGCCCAGCACCGTATGCGACCCGAGATTTCGCAGGTTGTTCGGCATCTTACATACCCGGATCTCAAGGACGCCCCGGAGACTAACGGCCGTCCTGACCTTCGTGGCGTTCGTGACAACATTGTCTTCATTAACCACGACAAGCCCGAGGATCAGGTGAAAGAAGGGTCGGAACTGCGTGACGCTGGTTCGAAGGCATCGAAGCAGAACCACTACGAGGCGCGTATGGTCCTCATGATCGTCCGCTACCTGGCGCAGCAAGGCTACAAGACCGACAACATGGTTGTTCTGACGCCGTACCTCGGCCAGCTTTCGAAGCTCAGACGCGAACTGCAGAACGAGACGGATCCGGTCTTGAATGATCTGGATACTCACGACCTGATCGCTGCCGGCTTCATGACAATCGGAGCTGCGAAGACGCAGAAGAAACGCCTTCGGCTAGCGACCATCGGTAAGCCTGTTCCGTTGTGCGAGCAGCTCGCGTGTATACTGACCTCCATCAGACAATTATCAGGGCGAGGAAAGCGACATTGTCATTGCATCCCTCACTCGAAGCAACTCAAACAACGATATCGGCTTCATGTTCGCACCAGAGCGTCTCAATGTTCTACTTTCACGCGCGCGAAACGCGCTCATTCTCATCGGGAACTCGAACACATTCACTCGCTCACGCAAGGGAGGTGCTCTCTGGCGAACTTTCTTCGAGCTCATACAACCTCATGTGTACGATGGCTTGCCCATTCGCTGCGAGCAACACCCATCCCGTCATGAGCTTGTCAGGAGCGAGGCCGAGTTTGCACAGAAATGCCCAAATGGTGGCTGCGACCAGCCGTGGTATGTTGTTGTTCCTTCGTATTAGATGGAATCTGATATATACATTTCAGCGGAGCGATGTTGAGCTGTAATCTGCACAAGTGCGCTCGGTCATGCCATCAAATCAACGACCACTCGAAGGTGCACTGCACCGAGCTCATCACGCTGAGGTGCCCGCGGGGCCACGACAACACGAAGCAATGTTCTGACCCACCAATTGCTGGTTGCGCTAAGTGCGACCGACAGGACAAGCTCGCCGAGGCCAAGCGTCAGAAGGAGTTCGCTCGTAAGCAGAAGCGTGAGCAGGAGGAGGCAGATCACCTGCTTCAGAAGAAAGAGCTCGAGGAGAAGCTTGAGGAAGCGAGGCAGAATGCAAAGGAGGACCGTCTCCGAGAGGAGAGGGAGAACGAGATTCGCATGAAGGAAGCAGACCTCGACGACATCCGCAAGAGCAACAGGCAAGCAAAACGGTCGCAGCCTACTCCTTCCAATCCGTCATCATCATCCAGCGGCAGTACGGGTTCGACAGGCGGCAGGTCAACAACTCCACCACCTTCAGGTGCAAGTGGAGGCAATTCTAACACGCCTGGTGGCGGAGGACCGCCCAACCCACCCAGCGGCGGAGGACCACCCAACCCGCCCAGGGGAGGAGGACCACCTAACCCGCCAGGTGGTGGAGGTCCTCCTACGCCTGTTCCTCCTCAGTCGCCACTTACTCCTTCTCTCCCTCAGCCAGCGCCTGATCCGTCAATCCGGCTGCCATCAATATTCACTTCGCCCTCGCTCACCCGCACTCGTTCCACATCTGAAGCAGCTTGGGATTACAAGAAGTCGGTCGAGGGCGTCGTTAATCCGCATATCGAGCGTATCATGGAGATGACGGGACTTGAAGAGGTCAAGGAGCAAGTTCTTCGGATATGGGACAAGATTGAGGTAGCGACGCGCCAGGGTATTGATCTAAATACGGAAAGATTCAACGTCGTCTTTCTCGGAAATCCCGGAACCGGTAAGTCTTACAGCTGCCATCATCCATACTGTCCTCTGATGTCCATCCCAGGAAAGACCACGATCGCTCGCCACTACGCCAAATACCTGAGTTCAGTCGGTGTCCTTCCAGGCAACGCCTTCGAAGAAACGACAGGATCGAGCATCGCTAATGAGGGTGTCAAAGGCGCAAAAGATTTGCTTGAGAAAGTTCGCAATGCAGGCGGCGGTGCCGTCTTCGTTGACGAAGCCTATCAGCTGGTTTCCTCCCACAATACTGGCGGTGGTGGCGTGCTCGACTACCTCCTCGCGGAGATGGAGAATAACATTGGACAGATCATTTTCATCCTCGCCGGGTACAACAAGGAGATGGAGAAGTTCTTTGAGCATAACCCCGGTCTGCCGAGTCGCGTACCATACCGCTTCCAGTTCAAGGACTACGAGGACAATGAGTTGCGTTTCATGCTCGAGAACATGATACACCGAAAATGGAACGGTCGCATGAAGGTCGAGGATGGTGTCCAAGGTCTCTACGGCCGCGTTGCCGTAGCCAGGCTTGGGCGGGGTAGAGGTCGGAATGGCTTTGGCAACGCCCGCGCTCTCGAGAACATGCTCGTCCAGATCACGAACCGCCAGGCCGATCGCATTGCCAAGGCCCGCAAGAGTGGCAATCGCCTGGATGACCTGCTTTTCTTGCGTGAAGACCTCATTGGCCCCGACCCCGCCGTCGCCATCAAGCAAAGCACGAGCTGGACCAAGCTGCACAAGCTGACAGGGCTGGCGTCAGTCAAGCGCTCCGTGCAAGATCTTTACGACATGGTCTTGGCGAACTATTCGCGCGAGCTCAAAGAACAAAAGCCGCTCGAAGTAACGCTCAATCGTACATTCCTTGGATCTCCCGGTACAGGAAAGACCACCGTCGCCAAGCTCTACGGCCAGATCCTCGCCGATTTAGGTCTTTTGAGCAATGGAGAAGGTGATATAGCAACTGTACAAATGGATACATAGGCTAATACACACAACAGTTGTCGTCAAGAATCCCTCGGACTTCATCGGCGGCCACATTGGCCATTCAGAGATGCAGACGCGCGCTATCCTGGCAAGCACCTCGGGCAAGGTCCTAGTCATCGATGAGGTCCGTACCAAGCTGGCGTTGCTGAACATTGGATAACCTTTCTTCCAGGCATACATGCTTTACGGTGGTTCGAAGGACGGCAATACCGACAGCTTCAAGACCGCTGTTATCGACACCATCGTTGCTGAAGTTCAGAATACGCTTGGCGAAGATCGCTGTGTGTTGCTCCTAGGGTATGAGAAACCAATGCGCGATATGTTTCAGGTATTCTGTCCATTTATGCTTACCCAATTTACTTGCTAACTTTGGTACAGAATGTCAACCCAGGTGTGTATCGTTTATTGTACATCCATTGACCAGGGTTACTAAGTACTCATGACCAGGATTGAGTCGCCGGTTCTCCATTGAAGATGCTTTCAAGTTCGAGGACTTCACCAACGACGAGTTGGGCGAGATTCTGGATATGAAGATGGTGCAAGGGGATCTACAGGCAACACCAGACAGCCGCAACGTTGCCCTTGACGTCCTTGCCCGTGCCAGTAAGTCATCGTGAATGCTCTCTCTCCACACCAAGTCACCTGCTTTTAGAACTCCGTCCTAACTTCGGTAATGGCGGCGATGTCGAGAACCTGCTTGGGAAGGCAAAGGTTAACTTCACGCAGCGCCACCGAGGAAACCGCCAGGCTCTTGAAAACATCGTGTTCGAGGCGATTGACTTCGATCCGGACTTTGACCGGGCCCTAAAGGCTGATTCCCGCCTGTCTGATCTGTTTAAGGACACCGTCGGCAGCGATGAGCTCGTGGACAGGCTGAGGACAATCCAGCAGACCGCCGTTACGGCCAAGACACGAGGGGAGAATCTCGCTGATCTTATTCCAACCACGTTTGTCTTCAAAGGGCCTCCTGGTGCGCATTTTTGCCCAATAATGGCAGGCTCATCTAACATTGAACAGGCACGGGGAAAACAACCACCGCTCGCAAAATGGGACAGGTATATTTCGACATGGGCATGTTGGCCAAGCCCGACGTTCACGAGTGCTCTGCGTCCGACGTTGTGGGCAAATATGTCGGACACACTGGTCCACTTGTCCGGAAGACCTTTGAGAAGGCATTGGGGCAGGTTCTCTTTATCGACGAGGCATATCGTCTCAAGGACGGTCACTTCGCCAAGGAGGCTACTGACGAGATCGTCACCTTATTGACAGACGAGACGTACAAGGGCAAGATCGTGGTCATTTTGGCTGGTTACGACGACGATATCAACGAGCTGCTGGCATCCAACCGGGGCCTTTCCAGTCGGTTTACGGAAGAGGTTCTCTTCACTCATTTCACGACCGATAGCTGCATCAGTATCCTTGTAAAGCAGCTCGCCAAGCGAAAGGTCACGGTCCCCGGGCTCGACAACCCAACGACAACGATTCATCAGGCATTCACGGCCATCTTCGAGGACTTCCTTACTCTGAGCTCCTGGGGCAACGGGCGTGACGTCGAGACCTTGGCTGGCAAGCTAATTGAGGAAGCATTCAAGGGTGCCGGGACTGCTAATCCCAATGACACCCTTATTCTCCGCGAAGGCACGGCCGTGACCCGCGCGAAGAAGATGTTTCGTGAGCGTCGCTCGAGGGAGAATGTGAAGCCTCCACGCTCCATATCTTCGCATCCTTTCCTTGGCGGTATACCACCACCATTGGCGGCTCCCCCTTTGTCGACGCCTCCTCCTGCCACTGCCAGCGCGGGAAGCCGCGCTGCGCCTCCACCAGTCGCACCTGCACCCAGGTCCAGTGACGATAACGATCCCGACAAGGCCAAGAGTGCTCCGTCCAACAAGCCTCCCAACGACGACGAAGGTCGCGATCCCGGCGTCTCCGACGAAGTTTGGGCCGAGCTTCTGGCTGCCAAGGCAGCAAACGAGGCGGAGGAGAAGCGCGTCCAGGCAGAGGTTGACGAGGCAGACCGTCTTGCACGCGAGGCATACGATAAAGAAGTTGCGGAGCACGCCCGGCTTGAAGAGCTGAAGAGGAAGGAGGCTGAGGAGCGGGATCGTGTACGGCAGGAAGAGCTGAAGAAGCAGCGCGAGTTACAGCGGTTGCGTGACTTGGAGGCGCAAAGACTCAGGAAGCAGCTTGAGGCTGAGGCCAAGGCACGTCACGAGGCGCAGGAGAACGCCAGGAAGCGCGAGGCCGAGGCGCAAAAGCGTCTGCAACAGATGGGTGTCTGTGTGGCTGGGTATGCATGGACTAGAGTTGGAGCCGGATGGCGCTGCGCGGGTGGATCGCATTACATGACGGACGGGCAGCTGGGTTTCTAATCATGGTTGAAGTATCTGTTCTCTTGACAATTGCCACATGTACCCGAAGAATTCCATAGGACTTGCCATACTGTACAATCTTGAATGAAATATCATTGTTCTCGAGGATTCGGATTACCTTGAAAAAGTACATTTGCACGCGGTACATCTTTACAGTACTGTAATACAATGAACGCACTCGTGAGTGTCCGCCGCAACGTTGGAGTTCTAGTTCACCAGGATGGTGAACCAAGGATACATTGGGCTCCACTGTATCGTAGGCACGCACCCAGCCGCAAGCGCTGTATCCAGCTAATGCGCTGCCCATCCCCAGGCAATCCTGCCTGTACAATGGGCGGCAGTCGGGCAGCGCTGCGAGGAAGCGCAGCAGGACCTTCACGTCGAACGCAATGGTTATCCCCGGCTTGCTCAGGTAGAGTATGTGATCCTGCCTGGGGGTGATGTGGCCTGCAAAGCAAGAGAGGCGAGCTGCGTTGAATCGCAGCTCGCGCGCTGTCAAGCCGATGCACGCGTCAAAGCCCCGGAACTACAAGGCTCATCGACGCAAGCTGTGTTTGACCAGCGCACACGACACCGCAAATCGAGAATAGCGCATCGTGCGGATCTGTATCCCACGAAGTACGCACGTATCCGTGCTACCTGCGCGGGGCCGTCCCAGCGGCCACCGTTTATTGCCCCGTCCGCCGCCACATCCACCCCCACCGCACCTACTCCGTGTCCGCCCTGCGTGCCCCTGCTGCGTCCGTCCCCCACAAATGCGCGGCACCGAAGCCGCTGAAATTTGCCAATCCCATGAGACTTGAGTAAAGACTCACGGAAGCAAGAACCGTCACACAAAATCTGCCACGCACCCCGCATCGCGCGCGAGTCGGATCCAAATGTGCAGATGCGAGGATATGTCGGTGCTGCAGAACCCGTGAGCATGTACCGCGCCGCCCGAGAGTGTAGGGATGAAGAGGACATACCCTCCGCGTGCTCGCCTATTTTTCAAATCTACTCGTCCTTTGCGCTCACCCATTCATCTTGCAGCTACAATGTTAGTTAGCAGGAAAATGAATCCGAGTCGAATGAAGGCAGGACTTACCAAGTCAGCAACGCGGGTGTAGGTAAGACTCGTGAATATATCCCTTTTCACTCGCCTCCCATGCCCATGTACACTGTCCCCGTGTCACTCTGGAACCGCAAATCAAATCAAAAAGCTAGCGGGCCTCGATTGGCGCGCCTCCGCGACGATATAAGTGCGAGTTGCGTGTACGGGCGGGGTGGATAGGATAGGATAGGATTGCCGACGCAAGGTCCCGAATCGGTGTGTTAGAGCGCGCGCGGCATTGGGACGGGACAACGAGTCTGCAAGTCGAAAGCCATTGCGTGAAACTGCTGAAATTACGCTTTCGTGAATTGAGGGTAGAATCCTTGTGCTGCGTATTAAGCTGAGTACTCAAGCTCAGGAGCGCTAGTAAACTTTGAAGCAGAGGACTCCTGGAGGAAGTTCGGCGCCTCGCGCAAGGGTGCGTTTCGAAAAGGATACGAGTGGCTGTGCCTGTACTTCAAGCTTCAACCACGACATTCGCGATACCTCCAGTCGGCGATGCTCTTCCTAATTCCCGCCATGCAATCCTCAGACACAGTTCTCATGTATCTTCTCGTCATACTCCCCGTCTTCTCCGCTTTTTTCACAATTTTCATAATAATTGGTCCATCCAACTTTCGACAAGCATGCAAGACGGTCCTCAAATGCCTCACATATGCGGTTCTCGACTTTCTTCCTGTGCTCGCGCTCACAATCACTACCCTTTTCGTCTCTCTTCACGCGCTCTATATATTTCTGGCTTGCTACTCTGTCTACGTCGACCATGATTGCTGGGACATTGCTCCTCCCGACTCGGAGTTTCGGTACGAGACAAGATGGGCGAATCATACAGTCAAGCTTATAGCCGACACACACATCGGACTCACGACCTTCCCCGGCCCTTGTGTGTTTATCTTTGGGTTCTCTGGCTCCGTCACTCTTCTCTTCGCATTCATCTACAACCGCCGCGAATATGGGAACGATATCAGGTGTCGGGTTGCCGAACGTCTCGCCGTACGCGCTGGCTGCTGCGGGCTCTTAAATACTTGACTAATGTCCTCCAAGAGCAAACGGGAAACCGCCAAGGCCCAGCACACGATCCAGCGAAGTGCGAAACAGGCCAGTCTTTTTCACCTCGCCGCGTATCCCGCCTCTCCTCACGCAGCGCATCCAGCTCGCCGACTCCGACGCCAGCCTCGTCTGTCTTATCTGCGTCGACCGCCTCACCCAGCCCTACACGTACGCCGTGCTGTCGAACTGATAATCGTTACAACACCTCTCCTGACCGCACGACCCCAGTCTCGCACCCTGCGGCCACACCTTCGACCTCGAGTGCCTCCAGGGCTGGTTCCGCACCGCGCACCCCTCGCCCACCGACGAGCAGCTCGCGCTCACGCTCGACCCGCGCGGCTCGCTGTACGCGCTGCGCCGCCAGAAGTTTTGTCCGCTTTGCCATGCGGAGGTCGCGGACTGTCCTGCACCGGCGCGCGGGTTGCTGGGGCTTGGAATGGAGCCGCCCGAGGAGGGGAATCCGTGGAGAGGTCTGTTTGTGAATATGGCTCCGTCGAGTATGGCGGTGTAATCTCTTGGAAGGACATCATTGTATTGTGGTCCGTGGATTTTCTTGGATGTATTTCATTATCGTGGATGTATCATATGGTTTTATTTCTCTACCAGCTAGACCAAAGCTAGACTGCATCATTTTCAAGTTGGCGCCTTAAAACCATGACCGAAGGAAATTTTTGGTGAGGAATTGTTGAGATTTGGTTGTGTTATTTACGGATGTTACGGATGCTCGTAAGACGCGCAACGTACTCTTCCGTCCAACATCCGTCTCGGCTAGGGGCTGAAAGTGAAGCGCGGCGCTGTCTATAAATTTAATCCACGATGTTGCTGCTTTAACGTCTCGTCCCAACATGCTCCTGAAATTGCTGATCTCTGTGCTTGGCTCGTTGGGAGCCTATACTCTTTACCAAGTCTTCCAGCTGGTCTTCCGGGAGTTCAATTCGTCTTTGAGACACCTTCCGGGGCCCAAATCTACTCACTTTTTCTATGGAAATGTGAAGGATTTGCGCAAGACCGTGATTGCCTCTGGTTTTATCCTTCAGACCTTCTTGTTAAATTTCCAATACAGGAGAAGTCTCTCTTGTACGAGCAATGGGTTCAGGAGTACGGTTCTACTCTGAGATACAATGGCTTATTCGGCGTGCGTACCCATTTCAAGTTGTAATTCCATGTGTTCTGATCTCTCCCAGTTGACTCGACTTTATACGACCGATACAAAGGCGTTGAATCACTTCCTCACGAATAATCATATTTATCAAAAGCCGATGCATACACGATACAACCTTTCCCGTATCGTTGGTCCAGGTAGGCCATCGCGTGTCTCTTCTCCTTCCCTGTCTTACTGGCCCTCCAGGTCTGCTTGTCACGGAGGGTGAGGTTCACAGACAGCAGGTCGGTTGCCAGCCTTTCTGAAAATGCTCCAGTTCCTAACTTGATTTAGCGCAAAATCATGGTAATATTCGGCGCACCGCCTCTGACTCGGAAGTGGGCCTCACAATTTGTCCCTAGAACCCTGCCTTTGGAGCACCACAAATCCGGGAACTGACTGGAATATTTGTGGCAAAGTCCGTCGAGGTATTCATTCCATGCTGCTGTCCTTGCAAAATCCTATTGAACATTGCTATGCTCAGTTACGAGATATTTGGGCATCCCAAGCGGCCCAGTCCGGCACTGCCCGTGTAGACGCTCTTTCATGGCTCAGTAAAGCCACCCTCGACATGATCGGACTTGCGGGCAAGTTCCGCTTCTATTCTGTAGCAGGGAGTCTAAGTCGAGTACTTATCGCAGGTTTCAACTATAATTTCAACTCTCTCGCGTCTGAAAGTCAGACTGAACTCGCTGCGGCCTTCTCAACCGTTTTTCACGCCGGGACAAGTATAACGCCTATCCGCGCCCTCCAGACTTTGTTCCCGGTGTTCCGTATCGTAGTGCGTGCCTCCAGTGTGCGTACGCAGTCACACAAGCGCTAACCAATACTTGTGTTGCCCCAGCGGACGAAATTGGACCGCGTTACGGAGACGTCCCAAGCCGTCATGAGGAGGATTGGCCTCCAACTCCTGCAGGAGAGCCGGAACGAAATGGCCGAGAGCGGGACCTTCGAAAAGGGACACGCTCGCGATCTGCTGTCGTTGTTGGTGCGCGCCAATACGTCTAAGGATATCCCTGCTAGCCAGCGTCTTTCGGATGAAGATGTTCTCGCTCGTGAGCTTTTGTTTTATTGTTCATGTAGCATCTTTGATGAACCAGTCCAATAGAGGTGCCCACGTTCTTGGTAGCGGGACATGAGGCACGCCTGCATCACTTCACCCTTGATATTTTTCAAAGGCACTAATTCACTGCAACATCGTAAGACTACGAGGTGTGTACTTGTAGGAATCCCGTTTACCAAGGTCTGAAACTACCTTCAGCACAGCGACAACATGGGCTCTGTTCGCTTTGACACAGAATAAAGCCGCGCAGACGCGCTTGCGGGATGAACTGCTGACTGTTTCGACGGACGATCCGACCATGGACGAGCTGAATGCTCTGCCGTACCTGGACTGTGTCGTGCGGGAAACACTGCGCCTACACGCCCCGGTTCCTCAAACGAGTGCGTCGGCGCTTTAATTTCTCAGGCACTTGAATATTTACACATCTTGCAGCGCGGGTCGCTACCCAGGACGACATCGTGCCACTGGCCAGCCCTTTCACGGATATCAACGGAATCGTGCATGAAACCCTCAGGTAAGACGGACATTTATCTTCCCTGCACCAATCTAATTTGTTCAAGGGTGCCAAAGGGCCAAAAGATGTTTGTTTATTATATTATATCATGACTGATGTATGACCGCGGCTGATTTTTCTTTTTTTAAAAGCCGGATCCCGATCCTCGCGATAAATCGTGACAAGGCAATCTGGGGACCAGATGCGATGGAGTTCATGTACGCCGGATCTTCCCCGCCACCGCGAGAGTACCTAACTAATTCTCCGCCAGACCAGAGCGCTGGGAATCCGAGGTATCCAACGCACTCCCGGCATCTGGGGCCACATGCTCTCGTTCCTCGGCGGTCCTCGGGCCTGCATCGTGAGTTTCCAATTTAATCGGCGTAATATCGCTCATCGCATCAGGGGTACCGTTTCTCCCTCGTCGAGTGAGTTCTTTGAATACTATTATCCGCTGTAATCTAACGACTACCAGGATGAAAGCCCTGCTGTTCACTCTCGTCCGCGCCTTCGAACTTGAACTTGCGGTGCCTGCCGCCGATATTGGGAAGAAGAGGGCCGTTGTGCAGCGTCCGATCGTCCGGAGCGAGCCCGAGAGCGGGAACCAGCTACCGCTCCTCATTAAACCCTATGTCCGTTCATAAGTGAGGAGGGAGTATCTTTATTAGCGTCTGTACGTTCAAGGAAGCTTAGAGACATTAAATCTGGGACTGCAGCTACGCATCTACTTAAAATCATTAAAGGCAAGCAAACGAGGTGTAGAGTAGGTGTGCAGCCATAGTGCATGGTCGTCAGTACTAGTGTCCGACAGCAAAATGTCTGGAAAGCGAAGCAAAGTACAAGCAAGATCCGGGTGCTGCATTGAGGAATACAGACGCAGCACCTCCGCGAGGATGAAAGGAGCGAAGCTAGCATGAAGGTTCGCAGAGGACAAACCTAAGCGCTCCTGATTAATTTCCATATCAGGCCCGGGCGTCTCCCAGCAAGTTACTACATGCCCCTCTCCTGAGTCTCCTCTCGAACTCCGACATCCTGAATGGACCCAGGTGCAGCCAGTAGCCCTCAAATCCCTCCCAAACCTTTACTTCTTCCTCGCCTTGTCCCACACCTCTTCAAAACCTCAAAGCAACGGCCGCCTCGTCCCAACCTCATGTCAGATACAGCGAGCGGTAACGACTCGCTTTCCAACACGCGGGCCACCAGCGTGTTCAGCAATGCGAGCGATTCGTCGGGAGTCAAGCCCTTCCGGGAATTGACAACGGCAGCACTGGCAGCTCGACCCCAGCAGACCCATATCGAACGCCTCGCAGCCACCATGGCAGAACTAGCTTTGACAGCGATTCGTGCCGAGTGTGATGGTCTAACTCGCGAACGCGACGAGCTCCGCGTCCAACGCGACGACTCCTCGACCAACGCGACGAATCCCGCTTCGAACGCGAAGCATTGCGTACCAAGCTCGCCCAAGCTCTTGATGCTGTGAATAACGCGAACGAGGCTAAGCATCAGCTCCAACTCCAAGTCGACCAGAAGATCGAAGAAATAAAACGTCTGCGGGAGGATTTCGACGCCGAGCGCACCCACCACAAGCAACTGGAGGTCGCATGGGCTCAGCTGGGGGGAGCAAGGGCGAGTGGCATTGACAAGTAACTTGATTGTATGCTGAGTTGAATCATAAACTACTGGGACTCCATTGCTCCTCTCGAGTTTTCAGTACCAGGCAAGATAGGCGAACCATACAGTCAAGATTATGCTCGACACACACATCGGACTCTGACGATCTTCCTGGCCGTGTGTTTAACGTCGGGTTCTCTGGCTACTGCGGGCTCCTACATACTTGACTAATGTTTTTTGAGAGCAACGGGAAACCGCCATGGCCCAGCACACGAGCCAGCGGAGCGTGAAACAGGTCAGTCCTTTCCACCTCGCCGCGTATTCCGCCTCTCCTCACGCAGCGCCTCTAGCTCGCCGACTCCTTTACCCATCGACGAGCAGCTCGCGCTCACGCTCGACCCGCGCGGCTCGTTGTACACGCTGCGCCGCCAGCAGTTTTATCCGCTTTGTCATGCAGACGTCGCGGACTACCCTGCACCAGCGCGCGGATGAATGTGCCTCCGTTCCCTACTTCGAGTGCGGCGGCGTAATGTCTTGGACATGTCGGTGGATTTTCAACGTATCGTTTCTCTCCGTCGAGTAGGAATATTATATCCAGCTCACGAACTTTCACCTGAAAGCTGGGGGAAGGCGTATCTTTATTAGCCGTGTAGCATGGCGTTATATACCTCTAAGTATGTGTTCAAGGAAGCTTAGGGGCATTAAATCAGTGGATTCATGGTGTCCAGACTGCAGCTACGCATCTACATAAAATCATTAAAGGCAAGCAAACGAGGTGTAGAGTAGGTGTGCAGCCATGGTCGTCAGTGTCCGATAGCAATCATAGCGAAACGAAGCGAAATGTCCGTAGAAAACGAAGCAAAGTACAAGCAAGGTCCGGATGTGCCGCATCAAAGAACACATGCACAGCGTCGTCGTCCTTCGAGAAAACAAAAGCACAGCGTTCGTTACAGGAACCCGAAGACGCCCCACGTCCCAACAAGCGCGCCGAGCGCACCGACGAAGGTCGCGGCCCACACGCCTGCGGGCAGCGTGTAGCGCTCGCCGTTGAAAGGCACGTACGGGTTCGTCGTCGTCGCCGCGCTCGCGCCGGCAGCGCCGCCCGTCCCGCCACCCGTTAAGTTCGCGCCGTTCGCCTAGAAGAACAAAATCATCGTCATTCAGCAATGGAATTAAGGGTAGATGGAGGGAACTGACGCCGATGGGCCGCGAGTCGTCTGTGAAGGCACAGGTCGAGGAGGTGCAGAGGCACTTTCCGGCAACGGGGTCCCAGAAGGGCGTGGAGCAGTTGGTAGGCACTGCGTGGTGGTCAGCGGGGTACGGAGGGAATGAAACGAAGAGTGCGTACGCCGGAAACGGGCTTGCTGGCCGTCGGGAATCTGCTGCGCCGGGTTGGGATTGTCTACAGTCGGCTCGGTTTCAGGGCAGCCATACTAGTCAATCATCGTCAATTCGGGATGCAGGACGAATATACGGATATGCATACGCAGGTGTAGAAGGGGAAGTCGGAGAAATCGCAGTGCGAGAGGAGGCCGTTCTCGTTCTGCGGCATGCCGTTACAGATCTTCTGCGACGCATCGACTTGGGGCGTGGAGCATTTCAGGGCCGCGAGGGAGTCGAGCTGAGAGACAGGCACAGGATTCTGCACCCATGCGAGCAGCTGCTCGTTCGAGACGATCCAGACTACAAAGCAAGCCGAATGAGCACGCGTTACAATCGTACGAGAACGAAGGGCCCACCATTCTGCTGCACCTGCGCCCAGTCGAGGAACTGGTTAATCATGTTGATGGTCGAGTTCGAGGGATTGACACCGGGATAGGTCGTCGACAAGTGGATCGGGTGCGTATACAGCCCGATCGGCTGGCGGTTCCCGTTGTAGTGCGCCGTGAATGTAGCCTTCATGTACTCCAACGTCGCCGTGTCGTTCACCGCCGACGCGCCATTGGCAGCATCGAGCCACGGATCCATCAGATGCGCGCCCGCCGGCCCGCGCTCGTCGAAGAACGCGTACATCGGGATCTCCCAGAAGCCGGGGAGCACGGGCTGCCCCTTGCACGAATTCGGCACGTCCAGACAGTCGTTCGCCATCCCGTTGTCGAGGGTGTACGGCCAGAACGCGTCCGTGCCCGGGTCCGTGACGGGGATCGCCGCCGCGGCGCTCGAGTCGTACGTGAAGCCCGCGGCGGCGAGCAGCTTGAGCGTGTTGACGCTGTAGTTGAGGTACGGCGCGCGGAAGCCGATGATCGACTTGAGCGGGATGCCCGCGAGCGCGTTGAGCGCGATCAGGTTGCCGTTGATCTGGTCTTGCGGGGGGTCGCCGACGTGCGTCATTCTATACCAATAAAAGTCAGACTCGAGGCCCGGGCGAGGACGGGATTGCGTACGTGTGGTCCGCGATCTCGTTCCCGGCGACAAACCAATCTGGCGTGGGTGTGAGTAACTCGTTGAAGCGGCGTGCAGTGCGGGACGCACCAGTTACCAAGGTGTAGTTCGTATAATTGAGCGATGTAAAGTACGTCGTTTTGGGTTGGCAGCCGTTGGGATTTTGTCGGTGGGCCAGAAACTGGTTGATGGCGTCGAGGGTGTAGGATTGCACGGCGTCGTCGGCGGTAAAAACGATGAACATTGGGACATCGGACTGGGAGAGAACATGAGGTTGTGGTCAGAATTTGTGCGGTGGCCAAGGTTACTTACAGGACTTAACCCGCCGGGCGGGCTGGCGCTGGCGCAATTGCAATTCGGGAGCTTGCACTTGGAGGCATCGCAAGAGTACCCAGCGGCAGAAGAGCTTGACGTGGCCCCACTGATTGACCCATCGTCCTGCGCCAACGCCAGCAGCGCTGAAAACCCAAGAAGAAGAAGCGCGCGAGGAAGCATGGCGGTAACGTTCTTTTTTTTTCGTTTTTGAAGGAAGAGGGAAATGACAGAGGCGTTCTCGAGCTGCTCGAGGCTCGGGTTCAGAGTGGCAGGAGAGGTCTTGAATAAACCGCTGTGCGATTATTTATAGCATGCGATGTCATACGACCCCTCTATATTTAGAAATCGGGCTCGATGACCGCTGTGTTCTTGCCTCGCCAGGAGCGCGATCCAGCGAGAGGGGGGAGGGGGGGATGGGCAGCGAGACCGTGGTGGCGATCATTCCAGACACCATGCTTGCGACTAGAAAAAAAGAGAGCCGAAAAAAAAATCAGTCGAGAAGATCCAAAATTAAACGTAGGCCGCCTCCAGCGGACGTGACTTGAGATATTTCAGGAGCAGGTAAATACTGCGGTCGGACACACTCTTTTGCACTCCACATCCACGACCGACCTCCAGAATACAGAGGCAAGGGACCATTTCATGGATAATCGGACTCGACCAGACGAATAGAACGCGTCCAAGAAGTGTCTAACGTCACTATCTTGAGCTTGAATCCCCGTCTATGTATAGGCCCGGTTTTGAAGATTTCGAAGCGTCGCCGTGCGCTTCAGCGAATAATACGGGTCAATCTTGGAGCGACGACGCCAGGCACCATGACGAGAAGAGCAAGGTAGGAAAACTTGAAGACTCGAAGCATCGTCGGCGGGGAATATTCATAAGTAGGTGAATAAATTTTGCACGCTATGCAGTAATTCGAAAATTATCAGGTCTTGTTGGTCCGCCATCTGTAATCAATCGCGACCGAGGGAGAAACCAAGTCCAGACTAATATGTGGAGGTCTGGCGGCACAAGATCATATAGAAGTCCGAACCCCACGCGAAATATTGTCAGATAATCCCAGGCCCGATCGCACAAGGTCTAATGTCGTCCGGTAACAAGTCATTTTGCTGTACGCATCTCCACAACTTCCGATGTTGAGGGTGTTGTATCAGCGGGAAAAGTATGCGCATAGATCCGGATCACTGAGACGCCGCAACAAAAGGCGTCAAGTCGCGTGTAACTGATGCCACCGCCGTCGGAGACGGACCACAGTTCCGTTAGAGACGGCCAAGGTTCACGGATTGAGACGAATAAGGAGACTTTTCGCTGCAGTGAGCCTGAGCCTCGTGTTCTTCCAGGTTGACCGTGTTGACGGTGTCGTATCACCAGGGAAAAAAAGACCAATATAGTCCGCAACGGTGAAACGAAGCCGTGCATTCTACGTGGCATCGTTGCGGTGTCCGAGTCCAGACTCGGGTTAGTTCTGATTGCGTGTTGATTTCATGAGGAAATTGGTATGTTGAAGAGGTTAAACTGCTTAAACTCACCGGAAAAAAAGGCCAGTTGAAGAGAAAATTGCCTGGAATTAGATTCTATGTTTTGGGACATGGGAGGAGGAGACAAGGCGTTGAAACGATGACATCGGGTTTCGAGGCCTTGGCACCTTGGCATCAGTAACTTCACGTGCCGGCATATACTCCACCGTCCTCCTCCCTTTCTCCTTCCCTTCTCCAGCGTCGAATAGAGGTTCCTTGGACTTCGTTTCTCGCTATTTTTCTGCCAATTATCTGGTAGAACACAAGAATCTCGGTCTCGAAAAAAATAATCTCACAAAAAAAGAAATCCCTAGCCATGCTCCCTCATGTCCTCCTTGCGCTCATTGCGCCCCTACTCGCCCTCGCCGGTGATGACGGTGGAATAACTGGAGCAACCTCTAGCGCAGAAGCTGCTGGGATACTCTTGTGATGCGTCGAAATGCAAGCTGCCAAACTGCAACTGTGCAAGCACGAGTCCACCGGGTGGTTTGAGTCCTGTGAGTGTTCTTTCTTCCTGGTTCTGCAACTTGGCCCTTTTATCTGTCCGGATGCTATACTACGTTCGCCAATGGCTGTCTGGTGTGCCACGGTTGGACGTGGAAAGGCGTGGAAGAGCAGTTATAATTACATCGAAGCAGCCCTTCGTCAGATTTGACGTAGGGTACGCGAAGGGGGTTACTGTTAGAACATAGTTCTAACCACCCCCGATGTCTCGTTCCGACCCCGGGCGTCGTCGGCCAATTCTACTTATTTATTATATTCCGACATGATTTTTTGCTGACATTCTTGCCTTTCAGTCTGATGTGCCGATGTTCGTCGTGTTTACCGCCGACGACGCCGTTCAATCGTACACACTCGACTCTGTCAACCAATTCCTGGCTCACCGCCAAAACCCAATGGCTGCCCGCCGAAAATGACGTACTTTACATCCCTCAACTTCACCAACTACACTCTTGTTACCGGTGCGTATTTTTTCTGCATAGTACTTTACTATGTGTCAAACACTGAAACCGACTGCCTCTCAGATTGGTTCGTCGCCGGAAACGAAATCGCTGATCAACGATGACCCACGTTGGCGACCCGCCCGAGGACGAAATCAACGGCAACTTGATCGCACTCAATGCCCTCGCCGGTATCCCCCTTACCTCCATCCGGGGCTTCCGCGCACCATTCCTCAACTACAGTGTCAACACCCTTAAGCGGCTTGCTGCTGTCGGATTCACATACGATTCCAGTGCCGCCGCGTCCATCCCTGTCACGGACCCGGGCACCGACGCCTTCTGGCCGTACACCCTCGACAACGGCATGGCCAACGACTGCCTCGAGGTCGAAGGCTCCTGCAAGGGACAGCCCGTGCTCCCCGGCTTCTGGGAAATTCCCATGTACGCGTTCTTCGACAACCTGGGCGCCGCAGGTCCGCATCTCATGGACCCGTGGCTCGACGCACCGAACGGCGCGACCAAGAACAACGACACGGCGACGCTCGAGTACATGAAGAACACCTTCACGGCGCACTACAACGGGAACCGCCAGCCGATTGGGCTCTACACCCACCCGATCCATTTGTCGACGACCTACCCCGGCGTCAACCCGTCGAACTCGACCATCAACATGATCAACGAGTACCTCGACTGGGCGCAGGAGCAACAGAACGGTGCGTTCCTGTTTCACCCACTCGTCTTTGACATAGCTATGTTACGTTGCTGAGACGTGTTTGATGACAGTCTGGATCGTCTCGAACGAGCAGCTGCTCGCGTGGGTGCGGAATCCCGTGCCTGTCTCTCAGCTCGGCTCCCTCGATGCCCTGAAATGCTCCACGCCGCAAGTCGATACGTCGCAGAAGATCTGCAACGGCATACCGGGAACGAGAACGGCCTCCTCTCGCACTGCGACTTCCCCGACTTCCCCTTCTTCACCTGCGTGAGTTTTTCCCATCTGCGCATTTCTACTGCCTTCTGAGCTGATGACGATCTCCCGTAGTACGGCTGCCCTGAAACCGAGCCGACGGTGAACAACCCCAACCCGGCGCAGCAGATTCCCGACGGCCAGCAGGCGCGCTTCCGGCGTGCGTACCCTTCCTTTCATTCCGTCCGTGCCCCGCTGACCAACACGTAGTGCCCACCAACTGCTCCACGGCCTTCTGGGACCCGATTGCCGGAAAGTGTCTCTGCACCTCGAGCACCTGCGCGTTCACCGACGCCTCGCGGCCCATTGGCGTCAGTCTTTTGTCTTTTCTTTAATCCCGCACTGCTGACGATGGTGTTCTCCTTCTACAGCCGAACGGCGCAAACCTGACGGGAGGCGGAACGGGCGGCGCCGCCGGCGCGAGCGCGTCGACGACGAACCCGTACGTGCCGTTCAACGGCGAGCGCTACACGCTGCCCGCGGGCGTGTGGGCCGCGACCCTAGTCGGTGCGCTCGGCGCGCTTGTTGGGACGTGGGGCGTCTTCGGGTGCCTGTGATGTGCTCGCAGGTCGTGTCGTGTCGTGTCGTGTCTCGCTAGTGTTGTTGACGAACTTTAACGATTGGAGTGGTACTCTCCTCCCCCGGACTATGGCTATTCTTTTACGCACGGACTTTTATTACTATCTACCGCAACCTGCATAATACGTATTCGTTTTGCCCCGCACGTACCCCATTCCCCCCCTCACCATTCTGCCCATCCGTCTGTCTGTCTGCCTACGCACACCCACCCACCGCTCGTTTCTGCTGCCCGTTCGTTCGTTCTGCCTGCATATTGGATACGTACGTACCGTATGGACTTTATATCTAATTTGTGTTTGGAAGGTAAGTAACTTTGGATGGATGTGTAGATAGGAATGGTATCGAGTGTGCATTTTAATTGACCTAAGGAGTCGACCTGACTAACTAACTCAGTTCTACAGTAGAATGGTCTTTATTGAATAACTTAGGATAAAATCCAAAGGGGTATGTCCTGAAAACTGGTGTACGCGGGTGTCAGCAGGAGCACGATAGAAAAGGTCCCGATGCGAGTTTGGAGTATAATAATCTTGTAGGCACGGTGGACCTGCGTCTTTGGTTCTCGGAAATGAAAAGGAATATCGACAGCGTGAAAGAGAACTTGGTGAACAGGAGAAAGGAGACGAATGTATGTGTTGACCAGAAGTCAGTAGGACGAACAAGGGACATCCGAGTACGAGTCGTAGCCCAAGAGCTCCCAAAATAGAGGAGGTCATGAGAACCCAAGTCGGCAATCCAAAAGGAAGCCTGGAGGATGCAAACTGGCGCCGAAGCGAGCTGAGGACTTAGGTCGAAGAGAGGATTCCGAGAAGAAGAGTATGGATTCTCAACTATTAACAGAGTTGATCTACGACTAACTAGCGGTATTTATACGAAAATGGAGTTTGCGGAGTACGAGAATAAATGGATCGGGAAATATATGTAAAGTGAAACTAAAGGCAGTGAAGAATGAAGGAAGAAAGGGAGGAGCCGCGAAACCTGTGCGCGTAGAATCGGGATGATCGCGGAGGACCGGAAGCGAGGGGTTTCTCACATCATCCCCTTCTTAAGGATGGAGGTGGCGTAATCCTTCGATGGTGGTGGTCGAGCAACGCGTCCGAAGCGTGTAGTGCTTTGGGTAGGAGCCTCGTAAGGGGCAGAACGAGGGGCCGGAGGAGGCGTAGGCGTGCGGGCAGGAGGAACATGAGTGCGAACGGAAGGATTGGGTGACGCGGGAGAAGGTTCAACAATAGGCGTAGAAATTGTGTTGATGGGTGCGGAGACGCGTTCGAAATTAAAGCGTGGTGGACGAGGAAGGCGAGGATTACGACGATGAAAGGTTTCCATTTGCTCGTCGAGAGTCGTTGGTATATCTGACATTGGAATCCAACTGCGCTCCGAAATAGGTTGGATGGATGTGTATTTCGGGGAGTCGATGCAGACGAGGTTGCCGTCAGGGTCGGCGAGCTGAATGCACCGCGTGAGCATAAACGGGACGTATAGATGGGGGGATACATACCTGCTTCTGGCATATTAAGGTCAAAGGAGAAGGGCAGAAGAAATCCGAGCGAGAGCACGAGCCTAAGAGAGAGAAAAGTACTTTGTGAGTGGTCGTCCATATTAAGGACCGCAGAACCGCTAACCCGTCTATTCCGAGGTCCAGAGACCGCAGATGCATTCGTCGGTCGTTAACCAAGGCGTCGGGGACGTGCCGAGGTGGACATCGGAAGCAAGCCCCGCTAGTGCTGGCAACGCGGGCATCATCTCGAGATTTTGGAGCACGCCTTGTCTGCTTGCAATGCTGGTAGTGAGGGTATTGGCAGCTGATAGGTCGTAGTTGAGCAGGCGAAGGTCTTCGATACTTGGGAAGTGAGACGCTAGTAAGACCCAATTGCGTCCTTGCCATCTAGGCTGACCCGAGTCACGGAGGGATGGAAGAGGGCGGGAATGACCCCGGAAGCCTTGACCTCGGATAGAACCAGGGTTTTAAGGGCGGGCGCTTCTCCCAAGGCTACATTCAGAGCTCCCGTGTCGGAGTATGGGGTGATGAGGGTCGTTAAGTTCGATGCAGCATGAATAATGTGGAGATCGGTAGATTTGTACAAAAGAAGACGGTTCAGAGCCGGCCACGTGCTGTGGAGGCCACGGGGGGACGGGTGTGTCCTGGGCTTCCGCCCAGGGACAAGCCGGTGAGGTAGCTAGGGAGAAAGTTTGGCGCACTCAGACGGTGGCTCCGCCTCTCGGCTGCGTACTCAAAAGCGACAAAGAAAGTGTGATTGTCGATGAGTATGTTTCCAGTCCAGGGTTGAGGGCAGTCGAGGATGCCGTCGATGATCTTTTTGTGCCGTTTCATGCTTCGAAATCCTTGGCCTATATCTGCCGGAACAACGAAATGGATCTTTTGAAGAGGGTGCTGCGGGAGACAAAAGCGACGGAACAGCGTGTAGAAGTCTCGGATTTCTTCGACGGTTGTCGTCTTCTGCACAACTTTGTGATCGACTCCATGATAGAGGCCGGCGACGAATTGCTGATAGAAGAGAGATGTCCCAGAGAACTGAATCACATCGGCGTGAGATAGAAAACCCAGTACACCACCAAAGTGCCCCACGTTAGGAGCAGCTGGCACAGTCACTGCGCAGACACATGCCGCGAAACATGTCCACAGCTGGTAGTTTCGTGGCCACCAGCTGTCAAGTGCAGCTGGTTTTTCAGCTTACTGCCACCTGGCCCGCCATGTGTTGGGCATGTTTCCGCGCCAGCTGTCTTCAACTTCTCAATAATAATGTTCCATATGACCCTAACCTGTATCTGAATCAATCAGTATCATAAGCAACTTGAAAGCAACTTGAAAGTGAATTTTCAGGCGGGTTTTATCACTACGAACGAGAATATGGCCCAATTATTTTAAACGTCCGTGCGCGATTGCGTAATTTGTTGACAGATCACGCGTTGGTTGACGGTGTCCTTCTTGTCTCCTCCGCTCATCTCCCTGCCAGTCTGCCTCCGTTTCACACCTCACTTCCCCTCAGCATATCTTTGTTGATCTCACACCCAGTTCAAGGATGTGTTTCTCATCCTCAAGGGCTTCTTCCGCACCACCTCGATACGAGGATGGCCACCTCGTTCGAGTGGCACAACCTTTCGACAGCCGGCGCGACGTGGGCCCACCGTCGTCACCAGACTCGCTCGACGGTGACCATCGTACTATCACCACTGGTTCTCTCTTTTCCCGTGTCCCCTCCCTTCCCGCTCTCTCCGCCGTCAATACACGGCCCTACAAACGACCTCTCAACAAGCATCAAGGACCCACGCTCATAATCCAGTTCAAAGGCACGGTGGCTTTCCTTGGTCGACCCTCAGCGCAGTGTGTGTGTGCGGACGCCGACGTCTGATCTCGATAGCGATGCACCACTTCTGAGTGCTCTTTTTATCTCTGCTGCGTGAATTAATTTTCGCCCTTGTTGTCTTCGGCGTTGGCTCCGACTCCCACGCCATTCATCAACCGTATTGGTTTTTTCGTTGTGAAGCAACTTCCGGAAGCCAATGGAACCAGATTGCGTACCAAGCTGTCAAGCTCACTCAAGTCCAAGTCTTAGTTGTTTACTCGTCTAACCCGATCAAGCCGCACTTGAGCCGTTGAGCCGTGAAGTTCATTCACTCTCCCATCAAGTACTTCCAAATTCCTCCTTCAAGATACAAAATCGTCATCAGAAGCTCAAGCTCCTCAAGTTTGTCAAGACTTGAACATTTAAAGCTTGTCAAGCACAACAACCATACTGGTCTCGACAATCCAGGTCAATCTTCGATTTTCGAATCCAATACTCAAATGGACTATCCTCGCAAGCCTTGGCACACCGCGCACATTGACGCGATGGATGCGGCCACGTCCGCTCAAGACCAGATCGGTGACGCATAGATGGCTGGGAGTGCATAGATGAGCTGAAATGAAGGTGTACCTCATAGATATCTTGCCCAGAATTCAATGTAGTTGCTGATTCATGCGCATGAAAGTCCGAAAAATAATTATATTAAAACGTGTACTAACACATGAATGCAATGTGCACTAGGCAGCTGGCCACCACGCAGGAGTGACTGCATCATGCCGCTATTGGAACCTGAACCTAGCGGTCAGCTTATCGACACATGGCGCCACTCGTCGGCGACATGTGGCACACATGCTGGCTGCACCTGGCGGCTACGTGTCTCGCAAATGGCGGTGTATGTGACAGCGAAGTTCGGGTGGCAGGTTGCTGAAGTAGTGAAAAGACATGATACGAACGGGAAGGGGCGAGTTGTCGTGAGTTGTCTTGTACTTTGTAGTGCTCTTGGAGTGATCACGTTGTCGCGGTTTGCAAAACAGGCCAAAACAGTTGCCGAAAAGCCTCCTCTCTTTCTGTGTTGCAACAAATGTGCGCATTCTAACAGTTGCTACTCTTATATCTCTGCTGATATCTTATACCAGATGAGATCGCTGTTAGACGTTTTCGCTGACCAGGAAAATACCTTTTTCACCTGGGATACGGATTTCCCCGAACCCATCCTCAGTGACGCCCTCCGCATCGTAAAACGCGAGGAGTATGGCGACCGTGACCTCAACAAGGATCGCCTTAGTGCAAAAGACCTCGTCCACGACGTAGAGCTCGTTCGGGAGCTTCTATACCACTTTAGAGTTCCGGATGATCAAGTGGATAACAGGATGGCTGCCATGGGCATGCTGCCGTATTGGCGCGCTCTGTCCGCCATCGTCACCCAACCCTCGGAATCTATATGCCGCAGCGAGCGCCAGGCGACACAAGGTGCGTCAATTGTCGAGCAACGCCGTATAATGTCGCTAATAAGCATGGCAGTCCCTTCGTCTGGGAATAGGATCTCCCACCATTCTCCACCCATCCGTCTGTCGGCCTAACCCGGCACCCTTCCGCTCGCCCGCTCGTTCGTTCTGCCTGCATATTGGATGCGTATTGTATGGACTTTATGTGTAATTTGTGTTTGTGGAAGTAACTTGTAGGAATGGTATCAAGTGGTGCATTCAGGATTTGATTTTACCTGTTACGAGCAGCCCATTAATTAACTCCTTGTATTTTAAGACTTGGTTGTGATCTTACTATCAATACAATCGAAAAGATCTAACTTGTAAACCTACTGAAACTCTATGCCCGCGCTTCAAGGACAGGAGAAGCAAAAGGATAGTCTGTGTATCCCTTTGGGTCCTTGCTCCCTGGCACATAGTACAGCGCGCGGTCACCAATAGTGAGCTTAATGTCATGAAGAAGGCGATATGGGAGGTCCGGCTGGAAAAGTGCTTTAGTTTAGACACACTCTTCAGCATACGAAAACTCACGTTGGCAATATACGACCGCGCGAACGCAACCAGATCGCCCTTCTCCTCCGCGGTGGCGATGGCTGTCGCTCGTGTATAACCCCGGTACTGATGAGTGGTTTGTTTCCCCAGATTTGGCGAATGAAATCGTTCGAGTGCCCTCTTTCACGTTGACAAGGTGTCGATACCGTCCACACGGGGCTCGACGACGTGCAGGTACGCAAGGTCAGGGTAGCGGTCACGGAGCTCGGTCACAAGGTGAGCGTACGTCGGCCTGGGGTCGTCGAAGTGCATATCTGAGATAATTCCAGGGCAGAAGTCAGCATCGCCGATTTCTTTTTAAAAACGGCCTGCTTACCGAGAACGGTGCCCCATGGGCTGATGCGGAACGCCGTCTTCTTCTCTCCGACGGCCTTGACGACAGCGTCTGCGACTTCGAGGGGAAACCTGACGCGGTTCTCGATGGACCCGCCGTAAGCGTCAGTGCGGATATTGCTTCGGTCATGAAGGAACTGGTCGATCAGGTAGCCATTCGCGCCGTGGATCTCGACCCCGTCGAACCCTGCTTTATACACGGCGTTCGACGCAGCTTGTGCATACAGATCCACGTACTCCTTAATCTCGTCGACGGTGAGCGGACGGGGCGTCGCGGATTCTCCGGTGAGCGGAACATCTGACGCTGAAACATAAGGGATGCCCGCGTCCGCAACATTATCATAATTATAGTACGCCCGGCCGAGAGTCCACAGTTGAAGGTACATGAAAGATCCCTTTGCATGCACTCGGTCCGTAATCTAAATAAAATAAATAACGGAATCGGCACTAGCAGGGAGCACGAACCTTCTTCCAGGCTGCTATTTGCTCGTCGGACCAGATTCCGGGGGAGTGCTTGGACGCACCAGCGCGCAGTGCGATGAGCGTCGCCTCCGAGATAAGGAGACTTCCAGCAGTGCTGGCACGTTGCTCGTAGTACTCTGCGACGTGGGGGAAGGGCGTGTGGTCGTCATCGGAGCGGTATCTGGTAGCAGGTGCGAGCACGACACGGTGATTGAGATGAATATCTCCAACTTGGAGAGGTTGGAATAGCTTGGGAGTAGACATTGGAATGTTGAATAGCGAGGGGGAGATTTGAATGAAGAATTATTTGTTGAACAACATCTGCTTGCCGAGAACCCTTTAAAAACTGTGGCTTGAACTTCTCACTTCCGCCGCGCGTCCACTAAATGGGGTGCCTCGGCCATGATTAGTAAACTCTGACGTCGCGATTAGAGAAGAGATTGTGAATTTTGGCGCGGGTGCTTTGTGAAGATGTCAATGAGGGACATGTGCCCGCGCTTCTTGCACTAATACGGTTCGTTAGTCGGCCTCCAGCGCTTGTCTTGAGAACCTTCATTCTCGTTTGTTGAGTGAGGCTTGATCAGACTTCACAGACTCTCTTGCCATGTGTGGTGCTGAACGAGCGAGATTTATCAACGAAGCGTAGAAGTCTGTGCCTCCCTTGTGTCGTGATTCCCATGCAAGTCTCCGAGCACGGCCGAGAAAAGGCCAAGATTTTGGCCTCAAAAATTCTCGGTCAAGTTTTTTAAGATCAATAACCGCGAGTACGAGGCCAAGAAAAAATCGTTGTCGAACAGCGATGTGGTGGAACGCAAAAGGCGGATGTGGCTGTGCACGGTTCTCTCAACTTCGAGCCAGTCTCTTGACCATGAATCTGTAACATACCATTACCTGACTGCTCTTCATCGAATTGCTCTTCAGTGCTTCTACCGTTCGACACGAAAGATCGCAACGGAATTTATGCCACAAGAACTTATCGACGCCATTGTCTGTGAAATCGATGATAGCCCTCCTTACAGGCATGCGTGCTCACAAGACCATGCGAGCCAGCGTATTCTTTTCGTTGGTTCACGCGGAAAGGCCCAGGCCTCCCAGATTTTAGCGGATTCCGCACTCTCCTCGAGGACTCGCCTCACATCACGGCCTACATCACCCGACTCAACATCGGGTCTCCAAAACACCTGCGGCAGCCTTCAGTAGATCTTCGACAAGCTGGAAAATGTGTATTTGTGCATCATTGGCCGGATGGCATCCTATTCCGCTGCTTTCCGACATTTTGTCCAGTGCTGCTCGATTTTCTCGAGCATTATTAATATTAACTATACAAATATTTAAACATGATTAGAAGCCCAGCCACCCAGACAGCCATCTGCTGCAGACGCTTCGGCGCCTCGACCTCTCGCTTTCCGGTGTTCTCCTGCGCCTCGGTCTCAGCCTCAAGCTGCTTCCGGCGCCTTTGCGCCTCTAAGTCGCGCAACAGCTGTAGTACTAATTCCTGCCGCACACGATCCCGCTCAGCCTTCCTCGTCAGCTTTTCAAGCCGGGCGAACTCAGCAACATCTTTATTGTATGCCTCGCGTGCAAGACGGTCTGCCTCTGCTTGGATGCGCTTCTGCTCCGCCTTGTTTGCTGCCTTGGCAGCGAGAAACTCAGCCCAAACTTCGTCGGAAACGCCGGGATTCTTATCATCACTGGAATTGGGTGCAGGAGGAAGTGCACCGTCAAGGAAAGGATGCGAAGATGTGGAGCGCGGAGGTTTCACCTTCTCCCTCGAACGGCGCTCATGAAGCATTTCCTTCGCTTGCTTCACGGCTGTGCCTTCGCGGAGAATAAGGGCGTCGTTGGGATCAGCAGTCCCGGCACCCTTGAATGCTTCCTCAATCAACTTGCGAGCCAATGTTTCGACGTCACGCCCGTTGCCCCAAGAGCTCAGAGTAAGGAAGTCTTCGAAGATGGCCGTGAATGCCTGATGAGTTGTTGTCGTTGGGTCGTCGACCCCGAGGACCGTGACCTTTCGCTTGGCGAGCTGCTTCACAAGGATCCTGATGCAGCTGTCGGTCGTGAAATGAGTGAAGAGAACCTCTTCCGTAAACCGACTGGAAAGGCCACGGTTGGATGCCAGCAGCTCGTTGATATCGTCGTCGTAACCAGCCAGAATGACCACGATCTTGCCCTTGTAGGTTTCGTCCGTCAATAGGGTGACGATCTCGTCAGTAGCCTCCTTGGCGAAGTGACCGTCCTTGAGACGATACGCCTCGTCGATAAAGAGAACCTGCCCCAATGCCTTCTCGAAGGTCTCCCGGACAAGTGGACCAGTGTGCCCGACATATTTGCCTACGACGTCGGACGCAGAACACTCGTGAACGTCGGGCTTGGCCAACATGCCTATGTCGAAATATACCTGTCCCATCTTGCGGGCAGTGGTTGTTTTCCCCGTCCCTATTCAATGTTAGATGAGCCTGCCATTGTTGGGCAAAAATGCGCACCAGAAGGCCCTTTGAAGACAAACGTGGTTGGAATAAGATCAGCGAGATTCTCCCCTCGTTTCTTGGCCGTAGCGGCGGTCTGCTGGAACGTCCTCAGCCTGTCCACGAGCTCATCGCTGCCGACGGTGTCCTTAAACAGATCAGACAGGCGGGAATCAGCCTTTAGGGCCCGGTCGAAGTCCGGATCGAAGTCAATCGCCTCGAACACGATGTTTTCAAGAGCCTGGACGATTTCCTCGGTGGCGCTGCGTGAAGTTAACCTTTGCCTTTCCAAGCAGGTTCTCGACGTCGCCGCCATTCCCGAAGTTAGGACGGAGTTCTAGAAGCAGGTGACTTGGTGTGGAGAGAGAAAATTTATGATGACTTACTGGCACGGGCAAGGACCTCAAGGGCAACGTTGCGGCCGTCTGGTGTTGCCTGCAAATCCCCTTGCACCATCTTCATATCTAGAATCTCGCCCAACTCGTCGGTGGTGAAGTCCTCGAACTTGAAAGCATCTTCAATGGAGAACCGACGATTCAATCCTGGTAGTGAGTACTGAGTAACCCTTGTCAATGGGTGTGCAATAAGCGATACACACCTGGGTTCACATTCTGGACCAAAGTTAGCAAGTAAATTGGGTAAGCATAAATGGACAGAATACCTGAAACATATCGCGCATTGGTTTTTCATACCCTAGGAGCAACACACAGCGATCTTCGCCAAGCGTACTCTGAACTTCAGCAACGATGGTGTCTATGACAGCGGTCTTGAAACTGTCGGTATTGCCGCCCTTCGAACCACCATAAAGCATGTATGCCTGGAGGAGAGGTTATCCAATGATCAGCGACACCGGCTTGGTACGGACCTCATCAATGACTAGGACCTTGCCCGAGGTGCTTGCCAGGATAGCGCGCGTCTGCATCTCTGAATGGCCAATGTGACCGCCGATGAAGTCCGAGGGATTCTTGACGACAACTGTGGTGTGTGTTAGCCTATGTATCCATTCGTACAGTTGCTATATATCACCTTCTCCATTGCTCAAAAGACCTACATCGGCGAGGATCTGGCCGTAGAGCTTGGCGACGGTGGTCTTTCCTGTACCGGGAGATCCAAGGAATGTGCGATTGAGTGTCACATCAAGCGGCTTCTGCTCTTTGAGCTCGCGCGAATAGTTCGCCAAAACCATATCGTAAAGATCTTGCACGGAGCGCTTGACTGAGGCCAGCCCTGTCAGCTTGTGCAGCTTGGTCCAGCTCGTGCTTTGCTTGATGGCGACGGCGGGGTCGGGGCCAATGAGGTCTTCACGCAAGAGAAGCAGGTCATCCACGTCATTACCGTGACCACTCCTGCGGGCCTTGGCAATGCGGTCGGCCTGGCGGTTCGTGATCTGGACGAGCATGTTCTCGAGAGCGCGAACGTTGCCAAAGCCATTCCGACCTCTACCTCGCCCAAGCCTAGCTACGGCAATGCGGCCGTAGAGACCTTGGACACCATCCTCGACCTTCATGCGACCGCCCCATCTTCGGTGCATCATGTTCTCGAGCATGAAACGCAACTCATCGTCCTCGTAGTCCTTGAA
This sequence comes from Mycena leptocephala, assembly GCA_029378395.1. Lineage (NCBI taxonomy): Eukaryota > Fungi > Basidiomycota > Agaricomycetes > Agaricales > Mycenaceae > Mycena > Mycena leptocephala. Next base: position 72,692 of record JARJLF010000910.1, read on the forward strand.
TTGGAAGCGATATGGTACGCGACTCGGCAGGCCGGGGTTATGCTCAAAGAACTTCTCCATCTCTTTGTTGTACCCGGCGAGGATGAAAATGATCTGTCCAATGCTATTTTCCATCTCCGCGAGGAGGTAGTCGAGCACGCCGCCACCGCCAGTATTGTGGGAGGAAACCAGCTGATAGGCTTCGTCAACGAAGACGGCACCGCCGCCTGCGTTGCGAACTTTCTGAAGCAAATCTTTTGCGCCTTTGACACCCTCACTAGCGATGCTCGATCCTGTCGTTTCTTCGAAGGCGTTGCCCGGAAGGACACCGACTGAACTCAGGTACTTGGCGTAGTGGCGAGCGACCGTGGTCTTTCCTGGAATGGACATCAGAGGACAGCGTAGATGATGGCAGCTGTAAGACTTACCGGTTCCGGGATTTCCGAGAAAGACGACGTTGAATCTTTCCGTACTCAGATCAACACCCTGGCGCGTCGCTACCTCAATCTTGTCCCATATCCGAAGAACTTGCTCCTTGACCTCTTCAAGTCCCGTCATCTCCATAATATGCTCGCAATGCGGATTAACGACGCCCTCGACCGACTTCTTGTAATCCCAGGTTGCTTCAGATGTGGAACGAGCGCGGGTGAGCGACGGCAAAGTGTATATCGATGGCAGCCGGATTGACGGATCAGGCGCTGGCTGAGGGGAGTAGGAGTAAGTGGTGACTGAGGAGGAACAGGCGTAGCAGGACCTCCGCCACTTGGCGGGTTAGGTGGTCCTCCTCCCCTGCGCGGGTTGGGTGGTCCTCCGTCGCTGGTGGGTTGGGTGGTCCTCCGCCATCAGACGTGTTAGAATTGCCTCCACCTGCACCTGAAGGTGGTGGAGTTGTAGACCTGCCGCCTGTCGAACCCGTACCGTCGCTGGATGATGATGACGGATTGGAAGTAGTAGGCTGCGACTGCTTTGTTTGCTTGATGCTCTTGCGCAAATCGTCGAGGTCTGCTTCCTTCATGCGAATCTCGTTCTCCCTCTCCTCTCGAAGCTGGTCCTCCTTTGCATTCTGCCTCTCTTCCTCAAGCTTCTCCTCGAGTTCTTTCTTCGAAGCAGGTAATCTGCCTCCTCCTGCTCACGCTTCTGCTTGCGAGCGAACTCCTTCTGACAATTGGCCTCGGTGAGCTTGTACTGTCGGTCGCACTTGGCGCAACCAGCGATTGGAGGGTCAGAGCATTGCCTCGTGTTGTCGTGGCCCCGCGGACACCTCAGCATGATGAGCTCGGTGCAGTGCACCTTCGAGTGGTCGTCGATTTGATGGCATGACCGAGCACACTTGTGCAAATTACAGCTCAACATCGCCCCGCTGAAATATATATCAGATTCCACCTAATACGAAGAAGGAACCACAAACATACCACGACTGGTCGCAGCCACCATTGGGCATTCCTGTGCAAACTCGGCCTCGCTCCTGACAAGCTCGTGACGAGATGGGTGTTGCTCGCAGCGAATGGGCAAGCCATCATACACATGAGGTTGAATGAGCTCGAAGAAAGTTCGCCAGAGAGCACCGCTCTTGTGTGAGCGAGTGAATGTGTTTGAATTCCTGACAAGGATGAGCGCGTCTCGCGCGCGCGAAAGTAAAATTTTGAGACGCTCTGGTGCGAACATGAAGCCGAGATCGTTGTTTGAGTTGCTTCGAGTGAGGGACGCAATGTCAATGTCGCTCTCATCGGCCTGATAATTGTCTGATGGAGGTCAGTATACACGCAAGCTGCTCGCACAATGGAACGGGCTTACCGATGGTTGCTAGCCGAAGGGGTTTCTTCTGCGTCTTTGCAGCTCCAGTTGTCATGAAGCCGGCAGCGATCAGGTCATGAGCATCCAGGTCGTTCAAGACCGGATCCGTCTCGTTCTGCTGTTCGCCCTTCTGCTTGCCTGACATGAGTTGCATCTCCTCGCGCAGCTCGTAGAGCATGTCTTCGCGGAGAATGCGGTATAGATGGTCGAGATATACGCCAACACGGTTCGTGACGATCTCGTCCTCATCAAGGGCAGCTGCAAAACGCAAAAAGGGTGACTCTGTGCATGCAATCTCATCAGCGGTGGGAAATATGGCGATTTTCCGGAAGTCCGAATGATCATTGTCGTGGCGGCCACCAGGCGCGCTGGTTGAGCGATCTACAACGGGTGTGGACGACATGGCAATCGCTTGAGCGATCTGAGTGCCGTACTGGCGAACGGGAAGGTAGATCGAAACTTCAAGTGAGGTTGGACTTCAGTAGCGAGGGATAAGAAGGGGGATACACTATCATCGGGGATGCGGATGAGTTCGAGGAGAATCCAGGCGAAGGCGCATTGTCCTGTCTCGTTGAGGCGCCCCTCCTTGAAGAAGGTCGTGAACGCATCCCAGAAGGCCGGTCCCCAACGATAGCCTGGATAATACGCGTCAAAAACGTGCCGTGGCTCATAGCCTTGACGGATGGGTGCTGGATGTATGCGATGATGGGGAGATATGTTCGAAATGCCCTTCAACGTCAGATCGGAACACATCGCCATCTGGAGAGCTTTAACACCGTCCGAGCTGGTGACCAGAAACTCGACTGTGAGCGCCGCGTCGGAAGCGTACGAATTGCTTCTAAGAAGAGCTTGGCCGTCGCTGGTTTGTCGACAGAGCTTTTGCCATTTCTAACATTGTCGAAATGCCTTTTGAGGCGGGCACTGCGTGGGTTGTTGGACGACGACATTGTAATGGTCAAGACGCAAGGTGCGTGAATTCTAGGTCAAAAATTTCGGCATGCCCTTATATATAATATGTAGGCGCGCAGAGAACTACAGGTGGCTTTTCGCGAGGCAGCAGTGCTCCACGACGTTGTCCATGGCGTCCAAGTCGGAAAGTAGGTATACCGGTCCCAGCGGTGACGGTAAAAACAACCTTTTTATTTCGCTGGCGACGTAATCAGCGCTTATCTGTACCAAGAAATTTGTGAGTAAAGGATCGTCTGCGTGCTCAGAAAAATATGGATGCAGAAGGATCTCAGCGCGGTTCCGGTCCTGCACTCCTTGCGCATAAGAACAAGGCTTTTCAAAGGCAGCGGGAAGCTGTGGAATGGACAGACCTGACAGTTTTAATCTCCACAAATTTTCTATAAACCTGTGTCGCATCCCTTTTCGATGCGAGGCAGGTAAATAACGAATGCGCCTGCAGGGTATACTAACACCGGGTGGGAGGCAGCCTGTACGCAGCTGTGTTAGCCTATGGACATCGCAAAATTAAACGTACATTAAGGAGACCATCACTATGACTAGCCAATGTCGCAATTTGGTCGCAATTTACTCGTGGATTTGGGCTGAAGGAGGCGCGCGATGCGTGAAAATTCAAGTTGGAGCATCGTCAGTGGCTGGGCTGTCTTCTTCAATGGAATAGAGTTTGAGCATCGTCGATTCGTACTTTTAGAGGTGGTAGATGGAAGAAGGCGCATAGCACAGCCACCGATTTCCTTTCTGAGAATACGCTCCTGAATTTTTTCAGAGCTGAGAACAAGACGCAGCCATCCGCAAAGTTGCGGCCAAAAAAAGCTGGACTGTAATCCAGGAACAATTGTTTTCATACCTTAAAATTCGCTCGAAGAATACAGCATGAACACGAACAGGGCACATGTATATGTATGTACACGTCTACTACAGTATTCGCGCCCAGCGCGGAGACTTGAATCTTCTGCCAGGAGGTTCATTCTTCGTTCGAGCTTGAGCGGTTACTGCTAGTCTGGAAACCGATGTCGATGAATGAAAGTGGCTATTGCCTCTTGACGGAAGAAGCCTATTTGGATAATGGGCGTCGCTTGCAGCCGGTTTGAGTGCATTTGGTGTGGATATGGATGGACGGCGCCAGAGGGTCGCTGCTTAATGGAGGTAGTGGATTGGGCTTGGTGGATTGGAGCTATACTGTAGGAGATTATTGGAGGCGTATTTTGATGGCAGATCTGCGGAATATTCATTTAACGGAAATACGACAGTGCTTGCTAGCACTAGCAAATCGAAAGACGAGTCGAAGGAGCCCAGCTCCTAAAACAGCGTCGTCAGAATCTGTGCGCGACAAGACTCGGCAAATGGTAGCGGAGAATCAAAACGGGGACATACGAAAGAATCCGATCCTGGAGCTGGAAACGAAAGCAGAGTGGAGGAACAAGCAAGAAAAAATCGAAGCAGAACATGAGACTTGAGAGCACGAAGGCAAGAGAAAATTATTGACGATATAGGTTTGAGCGAGCCGGACGAGGGATCTTCAAAAGAAGCTACTGATACAGCCTACAAATTGAAGATGTTAGCGGGGTTGAATGGAAAGGAGGACATACGTAGTGGGCGACGGGTTTGCGCCGGCATAATACAGGTAATAGGGAGGCAGAGCCAAACGGAAGACTAGGTGTTGGGTCGGGTATTTGGGGTAGCCGCGGCGGGGAAGGTCCGAGTCGGAGGATGAAATCCAGATTAGACGTCCCTAGAAGTCCTTGTTGAGCCCGAGTCCTTCCCTTTGAAGTTTGTATCGTCGGATCCCCTTGCCAGTCCGAGAAAAGGCCAGGATTTTCGCCTCAAAAATTCTCGGTTAAGTTTTTTTAATTAGTAAGATAATAACCGCGACGAGGCCAAGAGAAAATCGTTGTCGAACAGCGATGTGGTCGAACGCAGAAGGGGTGTGGCTGTGCCACGGTTCTCTTGACTCCCGCCACTGCAAATCCGAGCCAGTCTCTTGACCATGAATCTGTAACATAACATTACCTAACTGCTCGTCCTCGAATTGCTCTTCAGTGCTTTTACCTCTCGACACGAAACTTGATCACAATGGAATTCCTGCCCCAAGAACTTGTCGACGCCATCGTCTGCAAAATAGATGATAATCCGTCCTTGAAAGCATGTGCACTCGCAGGACGGATGTTTTGCGAGAGGAGCCAGCGTATCATACTCCAATCACTCACGCTGAGAAGCCCGCACTCAAATTTCGGCAGAGTGCATGCTCTCCTCGAGGAATCGCCCCACATCGCGGCTTACATTACCCACCTCACCATCAGGCTTCGCTGGGACACGCCCGCAGCCGACATCCAGAGCCTACAGCAGATCTTGGGCAAGCTGGAAAATGTGCGCCGGTGCACGATTGGAGGGATGAGCTTCCTATTCAGCCTCGGGTACTACCACAGTCCAACATTCCAATCGGTGCTGCTCGATTTTCTCGCGCACCAGCCGCTGCGCGAACTATATGTTCAATTCACCAACGCTCCGCCGGCGATCATCTTGAGGCTATTTACGATCGCGCCCCCCATGCTCTTCTTCTCCAGTGTGGGCGTAAAAGCAGAATCCGAAGATCCGATGTTGGGCGCGCAGAAGAATGCGCCGAAAATCGATCATCTGGTCCTGGGGCAGAGTACTAGGAAGGTTCACCAGCTGCTTACTCGCCCGCAACTTGAATCATACACGCAGGGCCTGCGTCGTTTGTCCATCTTCCCTCACCATGACCCTAGCAACAAGCTCCTATTTAGAACTGCAGAGACACTCCAATACATTAACTTCAATCTCGGACGTATGTGCATACTGGTTCTGCGCAATTCGCGTACTAATCCCGAATCAGCAGCCATTCCCACCCCAGACATCCCTGTGCCGCCACTCCCCTTACTTCGCTCTGTCGCCTTCTCCCTCCCATTATGCAACCACACTATTCCGCGGTTTTCCGACTTTATTTCAACCATTCTTGGCGCGGCCCCCTACTTGCCTATGTCACGATTTCGCTCTTTCAGCTGTCCCGCGAAGAGTTCGAGGCGCCGCAGACCCTCGCCTCGACGCTGTGTTGCTGGCAGCGTTGGACGCTGCACTCGCTGCGCTCCCCACAAGCCCAACTATGCGGTGGCGTCTCAATTTCACTGACGGGTTCAACGACGAACCTGCGCGCGCAGAACGTTTCGCCGAGTTTTCCGCGGCGGTTCAGAGTGGAATGCCCAAGATGCGTGAGGAAGGGCGCCTTGTGCTGGAGAGGTACGTGCTGCCTCCGGGGCGAGCCAGTCAGCAGGAACGATTCCGTGACGATTCGGTGTTATTAGAAGAAATATTACCAGCTTCTTGCTTGTGGTTTGAGAGTCTGAGCTTCATTCCCAAAATCAGCTCTGTGCCAAGGGCTTGGCGGTCTAAGCGTTCGATATCGACTCCGTTAAGCACAGCCACACCTTAGAGACACCCTCAAAGATTCAGGAATTAGTCTTCTTTCTATTACCAATATACAAGAATATACAGTACAATAATACGAGCTGACTTGAAATAATAAAAGCTATGCCTGCGCTTTAACAATAGGAGAAGCAAAGGTGTAGTCCGTGTATCCCTTCGGATCGCACTCCCTGGTGCATAATACAGCGTACGGTCACCGGCAGTGAGCGCGATGTCATGAATCAGGCGGTATGGCAGGTCGGGCTGGAATCGTACTTTAGTTCGACAAACGAAATTCCGTGGCAAGAAACTCACGTTAGCAATATACGGCCGGGCGTAAGCAATTAGGTCGCCTTTCTCCTCCGCGGCGGCGATGCCGCTCGCGCGTGTATAGCCCCCGGCGCTGATGAAGGGCCTGTCTCCCCAAATCTCGCGCAAAAAGTCGTTCGAGTGATGTTCTTGCATTGTTGATGACGTCCCGTCGCCGTCTGCACGGGGCTCGACGGCGTGGAGGTACGCCATATCGGGATAGCGGTTACGGAGCTCGGTGATAAGGTAGCCGTAGGTAGGCTTCAGATCATCGATTTGCATGTCTGGGATCAAGGTTAGCCTTGCAATAAAAAAATAAAAACAAGTCGAGTACCCTGCCACGTTCCCCACGGGCTGATTCGGAATCCCGTCTTCTTCTGTCCAACGGCTTGGACAACCGCCTCCGTGACCTCGAGCGCAAACCTGGCGCGGTTCTCAACCGACCCGCCATATGCGTCTGTGCGGGTGTTGCTTCGACCGTGCAGGAATTGGTCAATCAGGTACCCATTTGCACCGTGGATCTCGACGCCGTCGAACCCTGCTTTATGGACGGCGTTCTTTGCAGCTCTGCGCGTACAACTCCATGTACTCTTTGATCTCATCAATGGTGAGCGGACGTGGCGTCGGGCCTCCGGGGAGGGGAATATCCGAAGCTGAGACGCAGGTAATGTTCTCCTTTTCAAGAATCTCCGCTTGAACGGCGCGACCCAGCGCCCAGATTTGGAGGTAGATGAAAGACCCTTTTGCATGGACGCGATCTGTGACCTACGACGACATTCAATGACAAAAATTGGCATTATGAAGGAGTACTTACCGCTTTCCATGCGGCTATCTGGTCGTTGGACCAAATTCCAGGGGTGTTCCTGGCCCCACCGGCTTTCTTGCGATGAGCGTTGCCTCTGAAATGAGAAGACTTCCAGAGGTGCTAGCACGCTGCTCGTAGTACTCTGCGACGTGCGGGAACGGCGTGTGGGTGTCGTCGACGCGGTATCGGGTCGCGGGTGCGAAAACGACGCGATGGCCAAGTTGCATGTCGCCAATTTGGAGAGGTTGGAATAGCTTGGGAGTAGACATGGGGAGGTTGGATAGCGAGGAGGGAATTGAATGAGGCGAGGGAGACTTGAAAGCTGAATTATTTGTTGAATAGCATCTCCCTTTCAGGAACCCTTTATACTTTTGCTGGAACTCCTTCCACTACATGGTCTGGCCATGTCTGACATCGCGATTAGAGAGAACTGGGGCGTGCGCGCCCTCTCAAGGTGACAAACGACCTTCAGTATAGTCAGAGACGGCACGTGTACTTGCTTCCTTGTTCGCCAATGCCAGATTGGCAAGATTATTATAGACTTGTTCCGAACATCCCGACCAGTCCCGAAATTCCCTTCGCTCTTAGTAGACTTTCTGAAGACTGTTTATTCCATTTGCTGGATAATAAATGCGGGCCATCGTCGATGAATTGTCCAAGGTGCTTTGCTCAGTCATAGATGAGTGCGCAAAGCTTGGAACAGAAAAACTTGAGGTGGGTAGAGTCCGACCTAGGAGCGGAATGATTCATACACATGTCCTTCCATCCCGTGGCGTCGACGACTTCAGTCAGCATTGTCTGCCATGTCAACAGTTTTGCTGGTTATGAGGTTGAGCCACGGAGAGCATCGTAGGCACGGATGAGGTGGTTAAGGAAAAGCGCGTAGCACAGCACCAACTTCCTTTTGAGGAATACGCTCCTGAATTTTTCAGAGCGAGAACAAGAGGCAGCTCTGCCAAAGTTGAGGCCAATAAAGGCGGACTGTAATCCAAGAAAAATTGATTTCAGACTATTACATTTCGCTCGAAGGGTACGTACGGTATGTACATTGAAGACGAACAAGGTACATGGATTTTGTGTATGTACACACACGTCTACTACTAGAACTACAGTATTCGCGCCTAGCGCGGAGACTTGAATCCTCTACCAGGAGGTTCGGCTTCATTCGAGCTTGAGCGGCTAGTCTATTCCCCTCGAGGACCTTCGTGCTTGGTCAAGCTTGAGCGGTTACGCCTAGGTGAAGTCTCGAGACGGACGGATGGTGGTGGGTATTGCCTCTTGATGGTAGAAGCCCTTTTTGGATAATGGACCGCTTACAGCATTTTGAGTGCGTTTGGCGGGATATGGGAGGTGGAGGGTAGATTGGGTTTGGGAATGGATTGAGGCTATCGGGGGGCTGTATTTCGATGGTAGACCTGCGGAGCATTCATTCGACCGGTGTTGACTAGCATTTGAAAGACGAGTTGAAGAGTCCAGCTCCGAGTCTTAAAACGGCGCCGTCCGAATCTGTGTGAGCGACGGACTCACGTAAGATAATAGCGGAGAATCAAAAAAAAGACATACAAAAGCAATCCGATCCTGGAGCTGGAAACGAAAGCAAGCGGGGAGCAAGACCACAAAGCAAAGAAAAAACAAAGCAGAACACCAGACCCGAAAGCACGAAATCAAGAGACAATATGATGATACAAGTTTGAGCGAGCCGGACGAGGGATCTTGGCGAAGAGGCTATCGATACAGCCTACGAATTGGAATATTAGCGGTGGAGGAATGGTAAAGAGATGACATACTAATGGGCGATGAGTTTGCGCCCGTATAATAGTACAGGTAATAGGGGCAGAGCCGAAGGGAGGTTGAGGTGTCACGTCGGGGCATAGAGCCGAAGGGAGTCGGGGTTCGCGTCGGGGTATTCGGAGTAGCCACGGCGGGGGAGGAGGACCAGCGGCGGGAAGGAGGGAGGTCGGAGTGAGAAGCCGAATTAAGCAATGTAAAGACCGGTGGGGTTTCTAGACCACAGTCAGCCTTGGTATATAACAGAAGATAAAGGAACTCATCCGAAACAAGCACAAAGGGTGGCGTATCGTAAAGACAGTGGTGGGAGACGAAGGAGGACGGGGATATCGCGTCGGGTACTCGGTACGGCCGCAGCGGGGGAGGAGGACCAGCGGTGAAGAAGTGAGGGAGTCGGAGGAGAAGCCGCGTCAAGCATGTAAAGACGGTGGTTTTCTAGATAAGATTCAGCCTCGGTGTACACGGGAACGGCAGAGAACTCACTCCGAAATGAGCAGCGAAGGGATGCATATCCAGTAAAGACAGTGGGCCAGAGGGAAGGAGACGAGGTGTCCGTTGAAGTATTCGGTGCAGCCGCGGCGGGGGAAGGACCGACGGAGGGAAAGGAGGGAGGTCGGGAGGAGAACCGAATCAAGCAATCTAAAGACCGTGGGTTTTCTAGAACACAATCAGCCTCGGTATATAACAGCACGGGGTGGGAACTCACTCCGAACGAAGCAGCAAGGACGGGACCACAAAAGACAGTGGGCAGAGGCAAAGGAGACGAGGGTATCACGTCGGAGTACTCGGAGTATCGTGGCGGGGGAAGGGACCAGCGGTGAGAAATGAGGGAGTCGGAGGTAGAAGCCGCGTCAAGCAATATAAAGACCGTGGGTTTCTAAATGATGATCAGCCTCGGTATATAACAGAACGGGTAAGGAACTCACTCCGAAACTAAGCAATAAAGGGAGGCGTATCCAGTAAGACAGTGGTGGGAGAATGGGGTGTCGCGTCGGTGTACTCGAAGCAGCCGCGGTGGGGGAGGACCGACGGAGGGAAGGAGGGAGTCGGAGGAGAATCCACATCAAGCAAGGGGCCACGTCAAGCAAAGGTCCACGTCGAGCAGGGTAAAGAACGGTAGGTCTTCTAGATCATAGTCACACCGCGCACCGAGGAACAGAAAGAAGCAGAACTTACTCGGATATTCAAGCAAGCATCTCTAATCTGTAATGTCTAAGCTCTAACACTGTCTATATTTCTTTCTCTTTCACGGTATGAGTATGGGAAGCATAGAAGAAAGCTCGCAGAGGACATACCATATCAAGCAAGTTCTTGTTCTTCCAGCACGTTCGTATAGGTTATATCAAGCCTTGAGAAAACTCAGTAAACGATGAAAAGACAGACAGCAGAGGGCGTACGCACAAGCAAAAATGGAACATTTTCTAGATGGATAAAATCAAGCAATTGTTATGGGGTCGGGGTCGGCCAACATCAGGCACCTCGACTCTAGATGATCGTCACCATCAGGAATCTAGAGACTGTAGTGAGCTGGTCCCAGGATGAAAGGGGTAAAAATCACATACCGCTGGCCGTCTGCGTGAACCACCAACCACTCGCAAACACACAAATCACGCCGCGACACGAGAACGGCGTGTTCTTGCGTCGCGCGCCTTTCTTCTGCCTCTGGACACCGCTATCGTTGCTCACCCTCGCCCTGTTGTCGACAATGCCCACGCCCTTGTCACGACCACGGCTTCCGGCGTTCGTAATGTCGAGAGCGGCAGTGAGCTCGATCCTGCGCCATGTAGGGGAAGCTATCATGGGTCGACGGCACGCTGCTTGCCCTTGGCCTTGTCGCTCATGGGAGCAGAACGACTGGAAGGCGATTTGACGACGGGAATGCGGGAACAGATGCGACGGAAGGGGCGACCGCGGTGGAAGAACGGCCCAGCATTGTTGCTGCGATTGGGCGCGTGCGGACTGAGATGCCCATCGCGGCATCGCGAATTCCACGCCGCGAGCTCCCTCTTCCCCTCTTCCGTGGCCGGGGGTTGAGGTTGACGACGAGCTCGGTTTTCGTAATGACGATCGAGGAGCGTGCAGCTCAAGCGGATCTCGCCCGGTCGCAGCGCTCATTCCAACTGGCGAGCGCCTTCTGCTGGTCTTCGTCGAGCGTCGGATTGAAGTTGACGACGAGCTCGAGGATGGTGATGACGACGGGGCCAGGCGACGATACAGCGAGTGGCATGTCGACGACGGGGCCAGGCGACGATACAGTGAGCGGCATGGTGTCGACGACGGGGCCAGCGACGATATAGCGAGCGGCATATCGACGACGGGCTAGGTGACGATACAGCGAGAGGATGCGGCGGCGACGAGGACGGCGAAGAGGGAGGAGCCTCATGATGGAGCTATGCGGGATTCGTGCTGGGCGAGAAGGAGGTCCCATCTTCATGCGCTTGGCGGGTGGCTGCTCGGCGTCGAAGTCGAGCCTGTGGGCCAGAGCCTTGCTGGAAACGAGCAACGGGCGAATGTGAAGACCACGTCCTCCATGGGATCGAGTGCGGGAGCAAAGGTGTGTGCGTGGGCGAAGCGAGAGGATTTGGGTGGGTTCATGGTGGTAGAAGGCAGAGGAAATGGAGACTCCAGTAAACAAAACTCGCATTTTGATTTCCGCTATTTGTTGGCTTCACGTGTGCCGCACGGACCTGGCATCGAAAGACGCGACGATGAGAGCCACGGTGCTAATTACGCGTCTGACACGCTGGAGTGGGATGAGAGAAAGCTCAGGTATGAATATGGAAAATAATCGGACCTCGAATGTCAAAGGGCGCTTAAGGCGATCGATAAAACAAGGGCGTAGTGTCACTGCACCAGGCATCGCACGAATGGAGGCGTAGAAGAGGCACCCTGAACTCTCTGTCAGTTCAGAGCGCATATCGAGATCCTCTAGACGCCTACCATATTTGATATGACGGATGATTTGGTATAACAGACGAGTTAAACAGGAATAAAGCTTGTCGTGCCCGTATATCCTCGCAATACACGCTTCGAAAGGGTATTTGCCTCCATTTAGTTGGAATGGTCGACTCGGGGAGAGAATTGCCAGCAGTTTGGAACCCGTCACCGGAAGAAACGACTTCAACGAGCAAAGGCATCTTGCCATACATTTATACACCGGCGAGGTTACACGTTGAGCATGGATTGGGTAGCCGGCTAATTCGGTGGAATGGACGCGCAATCCGAGACGCAGAAGAAGCGGAATCCAGGAATTATTGGTATGTCTCCCAGCATGGAGCGACAATCATGTCTCGTAAATTGCTGGATTGCCCGGCGCAACCTGCAAGGAACCAGCCACTAGGGAAAAGTTGGGAGAAAGGAACATGCTAAGAAGCACTCAGAAGCCTGGAATTTCTCAGCCTGGATGCTGAAATTTTTAATTTTAATTGCGAAACGATTTACCAAGTCAAAAGCTCTAAAAAAAAACCACAAAAATTCAAACAGAGATAGCTCAAAGACAGCTATTAGCCCTTCGAAGTGAATGGTTGAGTGTTGAGAACAAGGTTGAGAAGACAGACCAAAGGGAGAACTCCAAGAACTCAGTGGCACCAAAAATTTGAAGACATTGTTCCTGTTTGGCATCGGCGTCACGGTCCGCAGCCGTTCCATCTCCGAGTCCCGGATCCGTGCGTCTCCGTCCACACCGCGACGTCCTCAACCATGACTTGCTTCAGCCTTCAGTTACTCGTTTGAACATTCGAAGGTGCTACGTTGATGGTTGAAGGCGCAACCTTAGGATGACAAGCGGTGATTTGACTCCGTTGAAGACCCCTGTGTGGCAATTATATCTTCACAAATCGTTCACCACTGAGTCGTTAGAACACCGGATGCAATCTATACTTATCGCGGCCAACTCCAAGCAGCGAAATTCGAGCTTCTGCTGCTTTTCCGTGAGCGTGGGCCTAAGGTTTACGCTGACCTCGGTGATACTGGCCAGGCGATAGATGCGGTGGCGGCGAGGACGCGCCTTGTAAAATTCGGTCCGATGCTCCGGGCAGCCTCTAAGCCAGCTGCCACGTCACCACGAGCTCGCAATGCCTACCGCCTTCGACATCCTCGGCGCTTTGTCTTTCGCGCAGGGTATTTTAACGTTGATCGCTTCGGTCACCGCCGCCGTTCTGACAAACCTACTGAGGTAAGATGCTCTGCTCTGCGTTGCTTAGATTGTTGAGACTCTCCTCGCTCTAGACTCAGAGTTTGTTACGGGCTAATCAGCAGCTGGCGACGAGAATAGCTGCTGAGCTGCGTTCTGCTATGTTGACGGCCCTCGAACAATTCGAGGGAGCAGATGACAACCAGTCAGCTGACTGGAAGTCGGTAGCAGGAATTGGGTCGGTGGCCCAATGCATACCATTTTCTTGACCAAACTCACATGCGTACAGACGAGCTGAATCTATGAACAAAAAACTACTTCAATACTCCTCGCAGAATAGGATGAAGCGTTTACTGGCGGGTGAAGAAGACGCTAAAATGTTGTTTGAACTTTCGGAGAAAAAGACGCGTCTCGTTGTGGAAATGGATATGTGCGTCCTTTGGCCGACTTCGTATACTCCCGGCTTGACCGTATTCATACTGCAGCTCATACTCGAACGGAGTTGGCCAAGATGTTCAGAGAAATTTACAGGGAAGAAAGGATGCGTGAGCATGGTGACCCTTCCGGTTACTTTCAAGTTAGGGAAGATCACCCAAAGGCGACGCTGCCCTACTCAGACTCGCCGATTGATGAGCAATGAGTCGCAACATTCTTGTAAAAAATCACTCCACTGTGGCGTCCGCCTGCGACCTGTGATACTGTCGGCTTTCTCGCCTGATGCAGGGTTCTGCATACTGCGATGGTTGTAACGATTCAGACAAAGCCAGAATACCTTTGAATGATGCTATACATTTGGCTGAAAAAAAAGTTTGCAGAGTTAAAAGCATTAATTCAACATTCCACACCACTCCAAACGCCGGGGTCCCAGGGGCGATTCACAATACTAACGAGGAAGGGATTGAGACCATAGATAACCCAAACAAGTTGAAACATAAGCCAAATTTGGTCGCAGGTTTAATCGGAAATATTAATGTGGTAACAGCCTTCGTTTCACTGTTCAAATATTATATTCATCATTTGGGTGGGCAAACTGTAGTGCATAAACCGACCTCTGTCTATAGCTATAGTCGCATGTAGTCAGAGATCAGCAAATGTAGGCGATGTCGACAGACCGGGTCTACAGAAATAGACCAAGGTAGTTATATATCATACGAGTCAGACCCTCTGATTACGGGGACCCTCAACGCAGTGAATAATACAGGGTAGCATTTTGGCATTTACGAACGCAAATATATTGGATAACCACGCCAAGGTTAAAACCCAACGCTAGGTAGGGGAGGGCGGTTCGTGCTGAGAATGCCGAGGCTGAGATTGCATACACCGACCCCTTGACACAAAGTTTGACAATTCGAAAAGAGCCAACGTTACAGTAAGTGAAACACGGTAGCAAAACAAGTTGCTGTGCCACATCGTTCCCGACCAAATAAATTCCTGGGATACACACTTAGTCGTGATTTTTTATAGTGAATGAATTGCGCCTACCACGGGGTGGTTGCAGCGCCAGGTTTGCGGGGCTTCTTCTTCTGAACTTCTAGGGCCTCGGCAGATGTAGATGGAGTGGCGGTTAGCAAAAGACGCCCCCGGCGTTGTTTGGCTTCGACTTCCGGCGCAGTGAGTATTTAGCATTGCCTACTATCATCCTGAGGTTTCGTGCGGAGTTTAGACAAAATATTGAGCTCGAGGCGGAATCGCCGAATTGCCACAGCAAGTACATCTTCCCGCACATTTGTATCCCGAGGAGGCATGTTGGACATGAAATGCGAAGAGAAGCCAGAGTTCAGTGGAACAGGAGCGCGAAGCAGAAGAAGGTGAAAATTAGGAATTATCGGGTATGTCTTTCTGACGTCGATAGTGTCTCGTAAAAATTGGTGGACGGGCTCTATTTTTGTGGATGCAGTCTGGAAGGTTACGTGAGGACTGGCTGCTGGAAAACAAGTTGAGAGAAAGGCGCGAAGACCTGCCAGTGCCAACGTTCAACACTCCATGTTGAACCAGGTTTGAGAGCAAACGATTGCGACCGGCAACTTGAAAGCTCCACAAAAATGACAAACAGAAGGCACTCGGTTATTGCAATGAATGGCTGTTTCAACTGTAGAAAACTTTAGAAGACCAAAGGAGGGAACTAGGTAGTTGCCAGTGGTCGTCACTCAAGGTCCGAGTCGGCCGACAAGCGCCGATAACGCGATCGCCGATCGCAACTTGCACACAACCACCACAATCAAAAACCCAAGACCGTCACATGCATAGCCCATATCCCTCAAATGCGAGCCTTTGCTTTCTCTTAGCAAAATCTCAAGCGCAATTTGAGCGCAATTCACACGATCCAGTTTTATTCAACATGTAACTGGTCCATTCGGTTCAGGTTTTGACACGAGAGAACTGAAAACGGGGAAAGACCGAGTATCAGGATGACAATTCGCGGCCAACTCCAAGCAGCAAAATTCGAGTCGTACCGCATAGGGGCAAGCATCGAATCATCTCCCCTTCCGAGTCTTTGACCTTTCACTGGCACTCTAGGCACTGGCACTCTTGTGCTCACCCACAAGCATAACGGTCGTGTTTCCTCGTACTAAGTATTCATCCCATAATGTCCCAACCTTCGACTCGTTCGTAGCCAGAGCATCCTACTCCGGATCCCATCCATTCGTGTTCATCTGACTCGATTCAGCGCATACAATCCGAAGGCGATTGTACTTCAATCGTCGACTCGCTTTTCCTTCTGGGTTTTCCTCTGGAATATTCGCACACGTCCATATAAATTCGACCACGATATAAATACCCCCATCGAAATGTTCTTCAAATCTATCGGCGCAGCCCTCGCAGTAGTTCGTCTCGTCTACCCCAGCGTAAATATTCACCCACAGGTAGAGCCCCTATTTTAGACTCATGAGCAGCCCGACTGTTGCCACAGATTACTGTCATTCCAACGCTTAACATCTCTTTCTCTCTCCCTCACCACCCATGAACTGCGAACCGGATGTGAATGTTGAGTTCACTAATACTTCCACTACCGGTAAGCATGAATCCGCCTCGTGAGTTCTGTCCCAGGACTGGATTGCCGCGTCTCATCGGCGCCTAATCTAGGTCTGGCAGCAGAATGTTCTCGAACTTGCATAACTTCACTGTGAATGGCCAGACCTTTACGAACATCACAAACTACCCTGCTCCTACCGTACCTTCCGGTAGATATTCAACTCCAAGCTCACTCTCAGGTAAAGACAGTGCTAAATATTGATTGATAAACTTCCGAATGATTCCGCTGGCGATATTGACCTGCAATATGAAATACGACCGAACAATGGCGCGGGTGTTGTAAATCGGCCTCGCGAACGATTGCGTGTGCGGCGCGTATATTCTGCCAAAGTCGATCACCGAAAATCGAATATCACTGTGGCTATGTACCAGGGGAAGGCGCAGAGGAGGTGCATCGCAGTGTAATTTCTGCTTTCACCGTGATTCATCTGAATGACCTTCGCAGGAGTGGCGGCGGGATATTGCGAAACATATGTCTGTACCGCGGTACGATCTCGCGCATATTTAAAATATGGTATATCCAGCCATTCGAATATCGTTCAGATTCGTGGAGCAGCGAGTTCGGGCGGTGTACATGCTATCCTTTTTCATGATGGTGCGAACTGTGATTTCTGATGTGTTTTCACTAAGTTTGGCACCGAGGCGGAGGCTGTTTGGTCAAGGCCGCCGTTCCCGAGCTTCTGACGAACACTAAGACGGTGCGTTTTTGTCTCAAGTTCGATTTTGCGCCATTCTTATAGTATTTTCTGCAGGGTGTCACCTACTATTGCCAGGAGAAATACGAGGCGGAGGAGAAGAACCCCAAACTGTAGAAAAACGTTTGGCGAAAGATAAATAAATAAATGTGTTGTAAAGTTAGTTAGAGACGTATTGCGATGCTACACGTACAGTCGGATCTGTCAAAATGCATAAACTCATAATGCATAGTACATACTTCCTCATAATGCATAGGATTGAGATCCACTGAAATGCATTTCAACACTGTAGAAGTGAGCTCATAATGCATATTGCTCATATTGCATAGGATTCTGAGAAATTCCCCTCAAATTGGCAGGGAACCGACCTTATGCATTATGAGCATATATGGACTTGCAGCATTGCTGTTTTGAATTGGTTTTGAATGAATACGTTGGGGGCTGTGCTGTCCTATTTTGGCGCGTCGACGTCTGCGTTGCGGCGCTGACGATCGCAAACTCAACTTGAACGCATCCGAAACAACTCTCGTCGGTTCAATTTCTCACCGTACATTGCCTTAACGTCGCTTCTGCGACGTATGCAACCTGACGGCCTTTTTTTTCACCGCGCCCTAGACTACAGTGACGACCCGGAACGACATAAGCGGCGGGCGGAAAATGCAACTTACCGACGGCGACACCGACATTGCTTTCGTACCTGCGACATCGGTCTCGTACGCTGCCGACGTCGCGTGCGATATAGGCTGGACGATGTCATTGAGGAAGTTGCCTAGCCCAGAACGCTATGAACTTGACGATGACTAGTTCTGCTGTTGTGTGACTCTGACTGAGCCATCTGCTTTTTTATCCCATCGAGCTGTTGGTCTTCCTTTGGATTCGTCGACGATCTTTCCACTTGTGTATCTGACGCATTGTCGGTCAATCCCAGTTCTAGTTTTGCTTCCAACTCGAAGAGTGCACTCTGCGGTCCAGTCGTGCTCCATTTAACGGCTTTTAACCGAGGACATTTTCCCAGGTATCCTCATCGGAGTCTGTTGGCAAGGCCCGGTAAAAATTTCGAGTTCTTCTAGGTTCGTTTAATTTTGAGCCACTTGCTTCAAAACCTGACTGTTTTTGTGTCATACCTTTGTCAAACAAGCTGTCTCAAATTCCGAGTTCAGTGTAAGCTAATTTCAAAATATTTTCATTACGCGAAGAAGGTCCAGTTTTGTTAGCGTTTCGACTATCTTCGCGTTCGGAATCCGACCACATGGTTTGCATATGTTACTCATTGCGTAAACCCGGCTCCTACTTCAACACAGCCGTGAAAAAATAATTAATAGTTTCTGTCCGCAAATATGGAGTGCAGGCATCCATTCCCAAGGCCTTGCTCAGAGAATCGGCTCGCTTCGTGCCTGCTTGTTCTGTTTTGGCTCCCGATGGATCCCTATTGACAATCTTGCCGGCGAAAGTGGTCTCCGCCGCCGTCGGCACGTCCGCCTTCAACGGGGACCGGCGGTATGTACTTGGAGTTGAAACCGCATCAACCACAGGCACACCTTCGAGCACGCTCAATGGCGGCGGTGACTCAACAACGGGTTCACCGAGGACAAGTTCAATCGAAAGTGCCGATCCACGCTGCTCCAGAGGGTACTGGGTGTGTCTTTCGGGGCGCCCACTCTCCGATATCTTAATAATTCCGCTCGACCTTTCTGCACCAAACTACTGGAACCAAGTCTTGTGGTGTCGAGGCCTCTCCCGGTTTCGATGTTGAGTCGATCGCCCGGCGAACCCGTCAGTATATCGCGTAGTATCCCAATCGGCTCTTCCTCGTTCCTACCGGCACACAATCTACTCAATGCAGCAAATTGCCGAAAAAATGGACTGACGGAGCAAGAAATGACTGCTGAGGTAGATGGCGAGTTTGGGTGAGGTTTTGAATATTACGGATCGCTTAGGAATACCGCAACGAATATGGTAGCCAATATTCAACTTCAACAAAGGCCCACCCAAAATTTGTCAAATATTCGGGCAGGACCAAGGTCTCAAGGTGATTCATTTACGTACCGTAGAGGTGTGGATATATGCTTACAATTTGCAATTATTTAATGTTTTGGTTTCCAGTGGCGACAAGTTCTACTCTCTTTGCTTCCGGAACGCCATTTCCCTCTCTTTCTCCCCAATCTCAAACCATGGGAAATACCCAATCAATCGCATCTTATGTGGTAATAGGTTTGTGCTGCGGTTTTGCTGCGCTTCATCAATCTGTCCACTCTTATATAAAAAATGCCATCACAGAAGATCTGCTGCTTGCACTTCTGGCCAAATCTTTCGACGTAGACCCAACCAAAAATCGACCTAAATTGAACCCCCTACCCTGCACTGCAGCAACCGGACCAGACTTCTAATATCCGAGACTGGTAGCCGACTGGAAAGTATCATTTCCTTGCCGTCCGGCGGTCTCCAGATCCTTGGAGTTGTTTATACCATGGTCAATTGAATCGCAATTTCATTCACTACCTCATTTTGTCTAAGATACTACACAAACTCCGACATCAGTCAGCGGTTACTTCCCCCTTCGCTTCCAAGTGCCACTCGGACAGTTCATGATCAGACATCGCCTCCATTCCCAACTATCACTCCAACTCCTCCCCAGCCTCCATATTTTGTGTTAATTCACTCGTATTTACTGACTCCCAATATTGATACGTAGGATCAGGACTACCTTAATACGGGTCCGTTCAAGTCAGTTGAACAACAGAGTATAGATTTACTGTCTCTGAATTCGATTGACTCGTTGAAAGCCTGTCGCAAGTAATCCGAAACGGATAGTATTGTTCCGGGTCCTCATGCTGTCATAGAAACACAGCGCTGGAATACTGTTCCTTCTTGACACCCTGGAAAGCTTGTCGGTGTCCTCAACCAATGGAAGTGGCGCTCAAATCGGTTAGATTTTTTTTCTGCGGATATGTCCGAGTCAAAACTTGACCGAGCGTCTTGCCGAAACTTGAAACGACAAATGTGCAAGTTGAGTGCAACCCGAGCGTCCTAGGACTTGAAAATGAATGGATCAACCGAATATTCTTTATTCGGCACGCAATATTCAAAACGCCTGTGAGCGTCCACCTCAATTCGCTCATTGATGGATTCCCGCATACGGAGATCCGGTGCAATACGGGAAGGAAGTTGCCAGTGGTTGGAGCCTGTCCGCCTTGTTCAAGACGCCTGTGTATATGTCCATCTCAATCCTCTCGTTTTGTCTGACTCTTTTCCCTGATAAATCCCCCACGGAGATCTAGGGCAATACACGGAATGGAAGTTGCCAGTGGATGGTGTCAAGAAATACAGCACCACTACTTTTTTTCTTGTTTCATGACTGCCAATGATTCAGCAAATCCAGTTCAATAATATTTTATGTATTCCAGTGTTATCTGGGTCCCATTTTTATTCAGCTAAAACACTCTTCAACTCACTTGCTGTTGATCCTAGTTCAAGTTAACTTACCTCCATATGGATCGATATATGTTCTTTAGTCCGTTTGAACCAGACGTCCCGGATGCATTCTTGGCAGTTCGGTGAGATCTCAGTACATATGTATAAATATGATGCTGAGGTTCAAAGTAGCATCTCAATAAACTACCGCAATATGCTCCCCGGGAACCACAACCGCAGCCATAAATCGTCTTCATCGTTTCCTGTCACGACCCCGCCCCCAGGACACCAAAGAAACCGCATTGCATGTTTAAACTGCAGAAAGCGAAAGGTTAAAGTAAGAAGTCTTATCTGAGTGGAATTTTTTGATAAACATATACCATTAGTGTGTCACAAATACGAAGGATCCATGTGAGCGATGTTCGAGAGAAGGGTGGACATGCGAATATGTTGCGGCTTCGAACAATGAGGAAATGTCCACCCCATCCACAAGATGGGTTGAACCACTCGATCCTGAGTCATACGCTCGAAATCATGGCGTATTTCCGCCACCCCCTCAGGCTCAGGCTCTTCGCGCCCCCTCTGGGTATACTGGATACGGTGCACAAAGCGCTGGCCCACCTGGCGGCCACATGGCCCCCGTCAATCAGCACGGATACTCTCAGCACGGATACTCTCACCCGTCCCAATTCATTCCCCCTGGTTCAAGCTTTCAACCCGGCTATCCCGGCAATCAACCCCCTGCGGCTGCCAATCCTGCTTATTTTGGAACCAATCCACCGCCCGTCCAACACGGTGGTTTTCCCGAGCCTGTGAACCCAGCGTATCCATGGGCAAACAGCCAACCGCAAGCACCGTAGTAAGTTTCATTCGTTGACTGCCACAAAAATATCGTAACGCCATTCTGACAAACGCACTAGCAACGGATGTATTTGTACCACCTATCAATGCGTGTGCGGGCGGCGGGGCACGTAAATACGTGCGGGAGAACATATGTCTTCAAACTGCACTTTAGACGGATTTCCACATGTATCTCAAACAGTGCTAGAAAGAAATGTATTTATTGCGTTACCGATGCCCCTCGGGTTTCTGCAGCCGGGGCCTTGAACCAGGCAAGTTGAAAGAGGACGCGAACGGAGGCTATGTGATTTTTGAAATGATCCTCAGACCTTGTTGGGCGGTGAGAATCGTGGAGGGGTGATATTACACCACAGTCATTTTTATTTCTGACCAAAATAAAGAGACTAACCTCGCTCATTGCAGCATAAGCAAAAAAAAAACGAACCGTGGGATATTTTCTAGTGATTTCGATGGGAGCAGTTTTTTGGGCAATACGGGTTCCTTCAGGGATGAACCTGAAGTCATAAATGAGTCTACCTGCAGCCGGATATTGTGAAGGGTGATTCTGTGTCATGTTGCCTGTCGGGGTCTTTCGGAGTTCGTTATCATTTTCGTTGGCAAGCCCACTTCGGATATGCAGTGTCGCCAGCGGGGTTACGCTATGGGGAAAGAAAGCTCGTCGAGGAAATAACTTCACAAGACCATTGAATCAAGCATTGAATTCTATTATTTGACTTTTAGTCCTTTCCAGTTAGCCTGTTCCGTTGGTAGGGTTGTTGTAACTTACCAATCACAATCCTCAAAATATTATTGCTATTATTAAGGAGGCTTGAAACACCTATAGGTCCATGAGGTCTCGAGCTGTCTCGAGGTGAAATTCCGTCCACTCGAGCTCACCGCTCAGTCTGGCAACTCTGGCCCCACGTGGATCTCTTGTCGATCTTTGATCGGCGGCCCCTTGACCGATTGATCGGCCTAGGTAGAACGAGCCCCGCTGTCAAAACGGTGTCGGCCGGTGCACAAATTGGTATGTCCGCCGGGTGAATTGATGGCACCGCTGGCTGAGACAGTGCTATTAATATATTACCTCTGGTTACTTCAATGATTTTTTGGGATAGCTGTGAAGCCTGAAAACTCAATTCTGGAATTTCCCAACTCACTCGTCATTGTCAACAGTTTTTGGTTTCCACAACCGATGAGTTAAGCAGCTTTTGTGAATTCCACAACCGACAAGCCGCCTTTTCAGTTGAAGGATTCCACAACCAACTTGACCGCCTTTTGGTAAATGAATTCCACAACCAATGACGCACCTTTTGGTCTGTGGATTTAACAACCAACGAGCTGCCTTTTTGGTTGGAAGATTCCACAACCAACAAAGAGCCGTTTCGTCCATGAATTCCACAACCGACAAGTCACCTTTTTGTTGACAACCAATGGCAACTTGACCACCTTTTGGTAAGTGAATTCCACCACCAACAACACACCTTTTGGTCTGTGGATTCAACAACCAACTAGCTGCCTTTTTGGTTGGAGGATTCCTCAACCCCAGCCACCTTTTGGTCCAGGAATTCCACGACCAAAAAGCTACCTTTTGTTCTGTGAATTTTATAACTGATGAGCCACTTTTTGGTTTAAGAATTCCACAACCCACTTCGGTCTGTGGATTCCACAATGGGTGCTTGGCCTCGGTCCAGAGGGAAAGGATGAAACCCGAAAGAAATATGCTGAGTCTTTCATAAATTGTACAGGCTGGGTTATCGAATCCCACAGCTCTTGGATGATTTTTTTTTCATAAATTACCAGTGTTCTGGCCCACGGACGTACAAGGCGCGAGCCTTCCGAGCCAATTGAGCAACATCGGCCAAATTCCCACGGTTGAAGAAACAGAGTGAGAGACTCGACATGACAGCTATGGCCAAGAAGTCAAATATACCTTGCATAGGAAGGAACGAGGTATCAATGAGGTGCCAATAAGGTGTACTTTAATCACACATGACAAGTGAAACTCCGAGTCCGTGGTGAAGGGAAAGTGAATAACAGGTTGTTTTCCTTGTCAAGAACATATGTACGAGATCGGCGCGGAACTGCACTTCTTCTTGATCATGAAACACTTTTCCCGAATATTTTATTGCTGTTCAGTATCCAGCGACAACATCTGCAATTAGTGTTGCCGCGACTCGCTAAGTCGAGTCGCGACTTGAAAGTCTCGACTTAAGGGCACCATCGACTAGACTCGACTTGACTTAGGGAACCTAAGTTGCTTGAAGCCACTTAAGTCGACTCAAGTCAATCAAGTCGATGACATTTTCCCCCGAAATACCGAACAATGTGCGTAGCAGAGGGTACGGTAGCTTACAATTGACAAATAGTAGTAGACCCTTTCAAGAAACCAGCTTGCCTGCAGCGCCTCTGAAGCTGAGAACTGCCAGCTATTTTTGCCAATGGAAATGGTTTCCATGACTTCTTTAACATGTAGCCTAGTCACTTGTTTGATTTGTGGACAGTTCAGGTGGCCGGTGGCTGGAAAGCACTGGCTTAATGATTGTGTTTGTTTAGGTTTGCCTCATGACCAAAACGGCCAATACCCGGCTTGAAGCTTACAGCTATTTTTGCTGTAAGTGATTTCCCTGGCTTCCTTACCCTGTAGTCTAGTCACCTACTTTATTTTTGGGCAGTTCAGGTGGCCAGTGGCTGAAAAGCACTAGCTTTACAATTGTGTTTGTTGATGTTTGCCTCATGACCAAAACGGTTGATACCCAGCTTGAAACTTACAGCTATTTTTTAGGGCTGTTGACCGTACCGTATACGGAGACGGCCGTCAAATTGACGGGTAATTACGGCTGAAACCGTACCGTATCCCGTACCGTACAATAAGAATCCAGAAGGCTGACGGTACGGTACGGGTCAAAAACGGCCGTATACGGCAGACGGCGTGATTTTTTTCTTTTCTTTGGAGCACTGCAGAGGATCATACAAGTACGCTACATTCCACGAGTCATCTCCTCGACGGCCAAACGTGCAAGACGGAGGCGCTGCTTCACGATCATCAAAGTCCGGATCGTCTCCGGTTTCAAGCTGGCTCGGCGAAGAGAAATGGTGTCGCAGCCACCAGAGAAGATGCGCTCAACGGCAACGGCAGAACCTGTGTAGATGTGCTTGTGAGCCGAACCAGCTCCAAAGGAATTAGACAATCACGTACCAGGAATTGTGAGAATATCCCGCGCGAGACAGAAAAGGTTGGGGAACTGAGCACGACGCCCAAACCACCACTCGATTGGATCACAAAGATCGAAATCTTCGCGCGGGAGCTTGTAGTATTGTTGAAGCTCGTCAATGACTGCGCGATCCTTAACGCGATAGCGGGCAGCGAAGTCTTTCTGCGGGGAGCCTTTTTGCTGGAATGACGACAGTTCCGGGCGTTGAGACTGACGTACGGGGGTCTTGTTCGCGTAGTAGAGGCGAAAATGGTAATCCAATCGATCTTTTGCGCTTTTGAGATGATCCAAGAGGTCGTCGTGCCCTCGAAATCAGCACGAAGTCCGTCATAGGAGATCCGCGGATCGAGGACTACAAGATAGTCAGCAATCGCTCAACCCCGCAGTTTATCAAAACGTACGGGCGGCCCAGGTATAGAATGGTGACTGATCAAATTTATAATAATATTCACTCAACTTACGATGAGCCTCCAATAGGCCATTGCGCAAGACAGACGGAGTACCGACAGGAAGCTCCTTAATTGTGGTCCGTAAATCATCCTGAAGCCCGCGGAAGATGGCAGTGGTGAATGAAAGCATTGGCTTCTTGGTGGTGGACATGGTGGTTGTCGCAGTTCGAAACGACTTTAACCAACTGGTTACCAGGATTATGGCATCCCAGTCCGCATCTGAGAGCTCTAAATGGCGCAAATCCCGGTTTTTAGCGACGAAGTTGTCGATAATGGAACGGTAATCGATTGCCCGCCCTGTACAAGGTGCCTATTAATGTTGCCCGAGAAAATGAATCCAAACTCACTGAGCATCTGGTGTGTCGAGGACCAACGAGTCTTGACATCGAGGATCAGCATCAACGCTACCTGGCCGAGCTCGTGGTCCATGAACTCGGGGGAGATTTGTACTTCTCGAATCCACTCCTGTCGGCGCTGTGGGCTACCTCGAATCACCTTGACGATGTTCCGAAGCTGAGGGTATGGTTGGAATGTGAACGAGAGGGGAAAAAAAAAAAAATTGGGCTGCACCGACCTTCTGGACGGACTTCAGTTGCGGTGCGTCACTGGAATCTTCTTCATCTCCGTGGTCGGTCTGTAAACATTGGCAGGGAAGGTTTTGGATGGCAACATTGCCGCAATCTATCCGACGGTCAGTATAACGAGAAGCCTGTTTAACAAAGGAAAAATAATACCTCGTCATTGTCCAACGACATTAAGGATGGACAGGAGTCAGAGTCGTCACTCGAGTCTGCGACAAACGAAGTATGAGTTAGAACTATTGAAGCAGCTTTCTGGGAAAGTCTAACCTGAGTCCGAGCTTGAACCCTCAAAATCGTCGTCATCCTCGTCCGAGGAGAAGACCACGGTGTCGGGTTGGCGAACTGCCTTGCGGACTGGTGCACGGACTTTGGTAGGAATGGAGTTTCCATCTTCGTCTTGCTTCTCGGCAGCAAGAGACTGGGTCAGCTTGTCAGTTTGTCTCTGGCGGGTGCTGCGGCGGGGTTCTGGAGAAACAATGAGCAAGTGTTTGTGGAACAATAACAAGTACAGGCCTTTGGACGACAACAGTGGAGTGTCGTCTGATTCAGAATGATAGAAAACAATGTCTTCAGTAGGAAGAGGGTTGCCCCTGGCGTCGAGGGCACACTGGTCGCTCATGTGGAAGCACTTGAGTGGGGAAGTGCCTCTTAGTAGCAGCGAATTTATACAATTCCGACTGCTGAGAGAACTAAAAAGGAAAGGGCTCATGTGGCTGAAAATAAGCACGGTGTCAGCATGGGCGCGACCAATAAAAATTGTTACAATGCTATCCCGACATTGAAATACCTGAGGCGAGCACTTGGGGGTCAAGGAACGGGGATAACCCGCCACAGCCAGCGTTGGGCGCGACCAATGAGCACTGTTAAACCTAGCCGACACGGAATAGTCCGAGCTGCTCCCAAGCGGCCTCGGGTCGCAGGCAGCGCGGAGGTGGGAATCAGCATTTCGAGGCCAAGCGGGGCGCTTGCAGGTCAAAAAAAAAAAAAAAAAAACAATGGGGTTATTGGTCGAGCAGGCGTTGGGCGCGGGCAATAACTGCCAACTCAATGGCTGGCATCTCCAATCAGGGGTGAGAGTGCTCAAGGTCGGGGCCATTCAATTGAAAAATCAAATTAGCAATTTCGGGAGGTGATCAAAGAATTAATTCTGTGTACCGCAATTTCACAAGACGGGTCGAGGATGCCAGTGGCCGGAGTTAGCAAGCCAGTATAGAATTTTATAAAATTTGATACAAGAATTGAGGCAAAATTCGGCAGATAGTCGGGAACGATGATATGATACGAAGAGTCCAGACACGGAAGAGCTGGTTTGGTCCAGATCGGCATGTAGCAAATTAGTGAAACATTAGACTGAGGCGAAGGGAAGGATGGAGAAGGACACGGTGAGTGAAGTGCAGGCGTGGGGGTCCAAAGCAAAGCTGTCAACTGATCGACGTCATCATTGCGGGGCTTGAATGTTTGAATTGTTCGCGACTTGCCGGGCACTTCAGGGACGCTTCGCTTGATTTTCACCCCCATTTCGCAGTACTTTTGAATAGCCGTATGTACGGTTTTGACGCCGTATACGGCCGTATTTTTGACGGGTATTATGGTATACGGGACGGCATATGCCGTACCGTCCAATGAGAGGCTGAAAGGCGTGACGGGACGGTACGGCGACCGTTTTACGGTTGCCGTACAACCGTCTATTACGGTGTCGGCCAGCAGCCCTACTATTTTTGCTGTAAGTAATTTCCCTGGCTTCCTTACCCTGTAGGCTAGTTGCCTGTTTTGCTTTTGGGCACTTCAGGTGGCCGGTGGCTGAAAAGCACTGGCTTTACGATTGTGTTTGTTGATGTTTGTCTCATGACCAAAACAGCTGATACCAGCTAGCACTGCCAGTGAATTTTGGTGTAAGTAATTTCCATGGCTTCCTTGCCCTGTAGGCTAGTCGCTTGCTTTAACTTTGGGTAGTTCAAATGGGCACTCATACTCAAATAGAATATTTACAGGCCATACATTACATTTGAAGTCCAGCAGAAACAGAGGTGAGCTTCTTTTGACTCCATGTCATAATCCCTGCCACTGGATTAACATTTTGGATGTCCTCCACCACCTCCACATTACGTCTCTTTGGGGCTGTTACAGCCGTTTTGAGAAAAGAATGGCCTTTTTGATGAAGTGGTGCTACTCGTTTTTTGTTTACCATTGATTGCTGCCGCTTCAAGTTGACCGCACATTTTGAAAGCCCTCTGCGAAATTGGCTTGCGCGCCGTGAATGTTGAGGTATAGAGGGATTACTTGGTATTTTATTGGAATAGATACACTGTGTGTGGGTCCAGAAATACAAAGGACGAGGCTCAGAGGTCAGGCGTATCTGGGGTTTTGATATATCGCGGGCCTCTGATTAGAGGGAAAACCCGATGCATCAAACATTCTAATCAGAAGGCTCGCGATATATCGTGTTAGAGGCCTACCTCTTTTTAGTAGGCCTGCTACGCACGCGGTTTCCCATCACATGGCGGCGTTGGACCGACATTTGGATGTCGCAGCTGTCGGGTGGCTGTACGCCCCCGCCTTGCCGTTTTGGGCACTTTCCACCTTTACGTCCCGCGGGACGGGGATTGTCAGCATATGTAGTATGCGTGTAGTGTAAGTGGTACTTCGCTTTACAGGATGTCTGCGGCCCGCATTCGTGCACAATGAGCAACGCGATGTTGCACTATTCAGGGGCAGTGATGCGTGTTGTTTGTGTCTGTTGTCTAACCCCTTCCTTCCTCCTCTGCCAGCACCCTTGCCACCACCGCCGGGCTCCCTTTGGCTCTTGGTCTTTGAGACTCTGTCGGGTCTCTGAACCATGTAACCCCGTTGCTCAGAAGCGTCCGTAGGATCCCAATAGGCCCACAACGCACTGCCTTTTGTTTGCATTCCCAGCCACTCCCCTGCTTCCGCGCGCGCTTCTGCTGCCCGTACCCACCCATGGACGATACCACTCGCTCGGCCCACTACGCTCGCACGTCCTCCCCGGTTTCTGGGTCCCGGGCTGTCCTGGTACACCCGCTGCGCCATTTTTGGCTCCCTGCTCCCCCTCTGCTTCCGCACCCGCTCCCGCCGCCCGTACCCGTCCATCGACACCTCCCCACGGTCGTCCACATACGCCCGCACACCTACCTCGGTCCATAGGTCGTTGGCAGTCCCAGCGCGCTTGTTACGGCGTGTTTGGTTTCCACCCGCCTCCCCCGCTTCCGCGCGCGCGCCCGCAGCCCGTACCCCTGTATCGACAGTTCCTCGCGCTCGGCCCCATACGCCAGCACGTCCCCCTCGTTTTCTGGGTCACTGGCGGTCCCAGCGCACCCGCTACGGCATGTTTGGTTTCCGCCTGCCTCCCCCACTTCCGCGCCTGCTCCCGCAGCCCGTACCCCCGTATCGACGCTTCCTCGCGCTCGGCCCCATACGCCAGCACGTCCCCCTCGTTTTCTGGGTCGCTGGCGGTCCCAGCGCAGCCGCTACGGCATGTTTGGTTTCCACCCGCCTCCCCTGCTTCCGTGCCCACTCCCGCAGCTCGTACCCCCGTATCGATGTTTCCTCGCGCTCGGCCCTATACGCCAGCACGTCCCCCTCGTTTTCTGGGTAACTGGTGGTCCCAGCGCGCCCGCTACGGCGTGTTTGGTTTCCACCCGCCTCCCCCGCTTCCGCGCCTGCTCCCGCCGCCTGTACCCCCCTATCGACACCTCCTCACGGTTGGCTTCGTACGCCCGCACGTCCCCTTGATTCCTGGGTCACTGGCAGTCTCCGCGCACCCGCTGCAGCTCATTTGGTTCCCCCCCGCTGCCCCCTGCTTCTACGCACGCTCCCGCAGCCCGTATTTGCCCGGGGCGACCCTACTGCGCTCAGCCCTTTGCCCCCGCACTCCTGCCTTAGTTCTGAGCATCACAGCTGTGCCGGGGCGCACACTTTACCCGTTTTGGACACTGTACTTTTTTTTACCTCTCATTATCGTATACGGAACTAAACATGTACCTGCCATCGTGTATTCTGTAATACATATTTTTTTAACATCGCGTGGCCATATAACAAGTCGTAGAAAATGCTTTCACGTCGTTGGAAAGGGGTTAGGCAGGCACTATCCGCCTAATGGCTGATTGGGTCGATCTGGAGGGTTGTTGCTCAGACAGCTCGAGCACAGACTAGTCAAGTCTAATTCCTTTATTCAAAGTGTCTTCTAACCCAGTACAAGTGATTTATATGTGTTTTGCATGTGGGAAGAAAAAAATCCAAGAATCCAATGTTTGTCGAAGAACTGAGTCCAATCAAGGTTCATTACCATAATGGGCCCGGCTCTGTGAACGGCGACTTCTTCATAAAATTTTTGAATACCGCCCTTCTGTGCACAAAATCATGCAGTCTGAGGAGCGGTTGGACTCCTTGACCCTTCCTACGATGTCCAACCAAACAAGAAAATCCTTTTTCGGTCCAACCGGAGCAGTTTCAGGTTGTAACTGACATTTGAGTACCCTCTTTTGGGAGTTTCTTTGCATTAGAATGTTTAATTGGGTTCCATGACCTCTGATATGGTGTCCAAACATACATGAAACCTTTCCTTCGTCTCGAAATCAACCAAAATTGGCCAGGTTTCTATCTCGCCGCTGTACCCATTCATACAGATTAAACAATTGTACTTTATGTATGTCAGTCTGTGGTCAGTGAAGGTAATCGACCTGGGGACAAATAGCAAGACGAATCTGTAAGAATCAGAGAGAAGACATACGGTTTTGTCTGTAGCTGAATTTTGAGTGCCTCTTTTTAGTTTTTTTTTTCATATTTGCTGATTCTGTTTGTAATTCTAAGATCTCCTGTGGTGTCCTATTTCCTTCAAAGTGCCCCAGAGCCGCAAACGAACGACTAACCTTCTCGACCGAAAGCGGTATGTCACTTGGTGACATGCGTGACACCCTCTCTTCTCCGCTTCCCACCGCACGACTTGGCTCATTGGCGTTCCCACCCTCTCCAATCGTAATTTTTTTAACTGAAAACCAAACTATGGATCCTAAGCTGACTTTGGTTCCTTGGACACCTCTCTACCTCTGCGCATGATTTTATCGGTGAAGTGCCGGTACGTGCCATAGCCCCATCTATGGCTGTTTAAAACGTTAAAATTTGCTCAGGGAACACACCATCCTTCCAACAAAGAGAACACTTTATGTTGGGCAGTTTTTATGTCCTCCTCATGCGTCCATTTTTGCCCACCACGAGCCAATTCCGTGTACGCCACTAGACGAGATACCAGGGTGCGCCTGCAGCAGAAAGCAGACGGGGGAGGAACTGGGGGCATGATAAATGAGTCAAATGGTGCGTTAACCATGCCAACCACGATGATCGTGTTCCTGTTGCCCCACCTCTCGCCCTGTTCTTTCCAGCCACATCCGCATTGCCCGTGCCTGTTGCGAGCTCGAGATAGACCTCCTGCCCATCTCCGAGTCCCTTTACGAGGACTTCGCACTGTACACCACATAATAGCTGTTCTGCCCGACTCTGCTTGGCCGGATGCTCATTCAATCGGTGAGTCTTTGCGTATACCTGATCTTGGATCTCATGAATTCTAATATGTTCATAGTTAGAGTTCGGCTGCATGCAAACCTTCAAAAGCACGAGAAAACCATCGTCTTGGCCCTGGCCCTGAAAGCGCCGCTGGACTAGTCTCACGCACCGGACGATTGGACGGCACCGCCGCCATGCTCTCCCATTTTCTGGACACGTTCGCATATGATCTGTACAAGCTCTGGAGTAATCTCCCCATAGCCTAGGACGAGGTATGTATTGAGGTGATCTAGAATAAGGTGAGCTTTTGGTGTTTTAACGTGCATGCTGCGGCGGTGCTTTCTGGCTGCGACGAGCGTCGGACGTAGACAGGAGGGCACACATACTACCCGCCTGTCACATTTCGAGGCCCGCTCCCGTACTGTGTAGTCGGTGTGGTTTTCGGGTCGCTGCAGGTGGATGATGGGACGGCCATGGCCCGGTGGTCCAATGCCTTGTGTTCTCGCTGTGCAGGGAGAGGTCTTCGCTCAGCGCCGCCGCTACTGGCAAACATCTCCCTCCGAATGCGGTCGCGGGCACGCTGCCCACTGCAGGGTGGGGGAGCAGGAGCGGGGTGAATTTTGCGAATGTGTACGCGGTCCATGTGCAGTGGGCTGCGCGGCCACGGATATGCCTTTTTGTCGCCCCCGAGCATGCGTTGAGCACGCGCTGCAAAGGCAGCGCACCGTGATGGGGCAAAAAACGCTCTTTGTGGCGTCCCTACTGATCCTTTTGATTCTCTATTGTACCTCATGTATGCTACTGTACGGCCGCGTAATTGACAATTTTTTCAAATTTTTTATACGAAATCTTTCTGCTCATTGTCGTCGGCGACGTCCAGAGCAATTTGATGGCTGTGTGCCAAATGCGGATATTGCGATCACAGCGACCACGACAGCGAGCTCACTGCATATAATAGGCTGGGCACTGCTGAACTCAGAAAAGGAAGGCCTCTAACGCGATGTATCGCGATCCTTCTAATTAGAGTGTTTTATACATCGGGTTTTTCCTCTAATTAGAACCCGCGATATATCACTCCCCCAGGATCTGGACCAGAGGTGTGGAGCAAGTGTGGAGCATTGGTATAGCCGACGCTAGCCGAGGGCAAATCAGTCAACAGTGGTAAGCAAAAATCGAGTAGCACCACTTCATCAAAAAGGCCATTCTTTTCTCAAAACGGCTGTATCTTCTGTGCCGACCAGACACAATCAACGAGCACCCGGAAGCTGTAGAGCCCAAGAGTGGCGTTGTTGACCTCATCTTTGACATCGATGAGGACTTGCTCACAGCTCTGCCAAAAAATATTATAAGGAATTGCATTCAAGCCAACCACAGAGAGTAGACAGCGCACTCCTTATTTCCACGTTGGGCCAGGCTGTGCTGTGAATGGGGTGTAACACTTGATTTCCCCGACGGTGATGAGGAAGTTTGGAGCCTTAATGAATTTCTGGTCGCAGTTAGCACGAAGTGTGGCCTTTACCGATGTTTTTGGTGATGCTCTGTCAGGAACTGCAGCAAAATAAGACACCGCCATCACAATGGGGTCAACTCATGCCCAGCGCATCCATTAGGCTGGATTACTGCATTTGGCAAAAAAAGTCCTAGCTCATGTGCGGCTTGCAAACGATCCTGGAAATGAGGACATTGAAGTGCCGATAAGTGAGAACATGATGGAGGTATTTGGTGTGCCCATCCAGGTTCATGTAGAAAGGACGAGGGTCCGAAACAGCGGGAAGCCGGGCACTCGGCACCGCAAGGTCCATCCGATCCTTGTCATAGTCGATAACTGTATTTAAGAAGCGATCCCAGAGGGTGTCATTTGCGCAGACATAATATGCGGGCATCTGTGGGTGAATCAAAGCCAGGAACAGCTGGTTAGAGGTTTCCTGTGCGCCACTGCCATTGAAATCCACCTGGTTGGCCCTCATGCACGCTGAAATGGGGGAAAGATCCTTTGGGCGATTGAGAATACTGGCGTGCCAATCTTCTAAAGCTTTGATGGTAACCTCAGGCTCTTGACTATAAACAGGACCGTTGGGGCGAAAAACAGCAATGCATATCAAAAGTGGGAGCCCTAGGTTCGGAGCAACCCTCTCTCCGCACCGGCGAGCCGGTAATTCTCGGAGAGAGGCTTGTTACAAACTGCCAAAAAAGGTTGATCTGTTCAAAACACTTTTTCTCAGTTATTTCAACTCGTATCCTCACAATTTTGGGTGATAAAATGTGCGTTGAATGTCCTCAGAGAGGTCTAGCAACTCAGATTGAGCATATAGTACATTGGTATTGTTGTGAACTCGATCTTTTCCCGGGATGATGCACTTCGAACTTCCATCATACAAAACAGGTTTATTATAAATTCTGTGGATTTTATGAGCTCGATGGATTCAGAATACAACTTCCAGAAGGTCTCTCGCCAAGTTTTATGCTCACAGCTACCTTGTTCATGTAGGAAATACAGTTTTGTTATTTCGTGATGAATGTGACACTCCGTGACCGGAGTGACTTGTGCTTTGCTTTACTCTCGACTGCACCGAGAAAGAGCATTGAAATGAGATATGACCTGGTTTAGAACACCTTTCACATACTTATATTCACCCCCGAGAAGGTTTAGAGGTGTAGATATTAAAACAGCTCAGATATGCTTATTTCGGCCGCAAGCATCGTTATACCATCTAGCTACCGGATTGAGGACTTTTTCTACATCAGAAAGTCCGCACTAACAGTGACACAGGAAGATTTCCAGTTTTAAGACTCGACTCAAGTCGACTTGAGTGACTCGAAGTCGACTTCCATCGACTTCGAAGTCGCGTCAAGTCTTGCGTCTGACTCGACTCGACTCGGCTCAAGTCGGCCCCATTGAGTCAACTTGAAGCTGTTCAACCCTAAGTCGCGGCAACACTATCTGCAATTCAGCATACATCGTAGCAGTGCATTTGACTCAAAGTTCATATGAAAGGCTTTGGAAAACTGCTCCTTTGGCATAGTGGACTTGTTAACGCGTGTAGAGATGTTCCAGAGCCCGAGGATGAACCGAGAAACGTTAAAAATTTAGGAGATTGTTCTTACCGTACGGATGTTGGTGTTTCAACCACAGTCGATGCATCATATTTTTAGGAAATATCTAAGTATAATCGACTGGCCAGGCTTCCGATTATTACCTTATGCAATTAAATACATGCGTAAATGAGTGCAATAGACACCACTGTTCAATTTGAGACAGAAGGACATGTTCAAAATTTTGAGACGCAAAATGTGGTTGAGCTGAGTATAGTCGCAATCCTAAACTTGGAAGGCTCCACTGGTGGAATACGACGTCTCAACAAGGCTCCTATAGAAATTAGAAATCTGCAACAAGGGGAATAAGATTGGACTCTGGTTCATAGTACAATGTTTTGGAGGCAAATATGGAGCCAGGAGCAGGGCAGAAAAAATTATTTTGCTACCGTTTGCGACCAGTTTACTACTATTTCACTACCTATTTACTACCTCGGTCACAAATTTACTACTTTGGTCACAGTTTTACTACCGCGCTGCTACCTCGGTCATGGTTTTACTACCTTTTACTACCACGTCACAAGTAGTAACAAGTTTACTACCTATATTCACAGAGTAACAGATTTGCTGCCCATGCTTGACCAATGCCGCAATATACTGCCTTGCACTACTCACAAAGACCTTGTTTCTCAGTTACGAGCAGTGTTTCTATAGTTCCTGACTGAGAATATATCTTTCTGGTATTCACGAATGAGAGCCCTGAGGAATCATGGACCAAGGCCCAGAGCATGGTCGTGGAATTCAAGAACTTGACGGCCCAGAGATTAGTTGTGGAATTCAAAAACTGAGCGGCCGAAAGAGAATGGTTGTGGGATTCACAAACCAAAGCCTAGAGAGTTGTAGAAGTCACAGATAAGAGCCCTGAGGTTGGTTGTGGTATTCATGAACCGAAGCCCGAGACTCGTTGTGGAATTAAAGAACTTGACCACCCTCGTGGAATTCAAGAACCGTGGCCAACAGAGATTGGTCATGGAATTTCCGAACCAAAAGCCCTAACGTTGGAATTCGCGAATCAAATCCCAAAGGTCCGTTGTGGGATCTACGAACCGAGGCCGACAGAGACTTGTTGTGGAATTCAAGAACTGGCAATCCTGAGGTTGGTTGTGGAACTCAAGAACTCGACAGCTGAGAGATTGTTGTGGATTTCAAGAACTGAAGCTACGGCGTTGTTGTGGAATCTATGAACCAAGGCCCACAGAGATTGGTCGTAGAATTTGCGAACCACAGCCCAGAGAATGGTTGTGGTATTCATGAACCAAAGTCCGGGAGAATGGTTGTGGATTTTACGAACCAAGGTCCACAGAAATTAGTCACGGAATTCACGAACAGAGGCCCACAGAGATTATTCACGAACCGTAGCCGACATAGATTGGTCGTGGAATTCACGAACTCAGGCTAGCAGTAACTTGATTTGTAGAGTGATTTTTATGAACTCAACAACAGGTGTGCTTAGTACGAAATGAACAAGGGACAGGTAACAGTGTTTGCCTAAGAGAGGGAGATTCAGCCCGCGGCGCAATCTTTTCAGCGGGCGGACACCCAATTTGTGCACCGGCAGGCATCGTTTTGATGGCCGGGCACATGCTATCTTTTCCGCGAGACTTGTTGTGGTAGGTAGGTAGGTAGGTAGTATTACACGGCACGGTCCCGCTTAGGAACACCGGTTTGAGGAAGTATCCCGGCATAATACAGGCTTTATATTTACACCATCGTCCCTCGCCTCTAGAAGCCATCCAAGCCGAGCTCACGCACCCAGTTTCCCGTCACGCTGTAGAACCCAGACGACTAAAAGAAGCAAAAAGTTTGAACACCGGAATGAACATTGAATTAAAGAACTTTACCACCGTCGTGGAATTCATGAACCGCGGCCAATACTGATTGGTCATGGAATTCCCGAACCAAAGCCCTGACGTTGGTTGTGGAATTCAAAAATTGAATCCCAAAGATCCGTTGTAAAATCTAGGAACCGGGGCCGACAGATATTTGTTGTGGAATTCAAGAACTGGCAATCCTGATGTTGGAATTCGAGAACTCGGCAGCCCAGAGATTGGTTTTGGATTTTAGGAAATGAAGAGGCTACAGCATTGTTGTGGAATTCAAGAACTATCAATCCTGAGGTTGGTTGTGGAATTCAAGAACTGGCAATCCTGATGTTGGAATTCGAGAACTCGGCAGCCCAGAGATTGGTTTTGGATTTTAGGAACTGAAGAGGCTACAGCATTGTTGTGGAATTCAAGAGCTCGGCAGCCCAGAGATCAGTTGTGGATTCTAAGAACTGAAGAGGCTACGGCGTTGTTGTGGAATCCATGAACCGAGGGCCGAGGTCCACAGAGATTGGTCATGGAATTTGCGAACCGTAGCCCAGAGAATGGTTGTGGTATTCATGAACCAAAGCCCAGGAGAATGGTTGTGGATTTTATGAACCAAGGTCCACAGAGATTAGTTGCGGAATTCACGAACCGAGGCCCACAGAGATTGGTCGTAGAATTCACAAACCGTAGCCCAGAGAATGGTTGTGGTATTCATGAACCGAAGCCCAGGAGAATGGTTGTGGATTTTATGAACCAAGGTCCACAGAGATTAGTTGCGGAATTCACGAACCGAGGCCCACAGAGATTGGTCGTGGAATCAACGAACTGGCAGTGACTTGTTTTGTAGAGTAATTTTATGAACTCGTCTTTTTTGAAAATACGCTCCTGAATTTTCACGCTGAGAAGAAGCCGAAGCTATGGCAAAGTTGCGACCAAAAAAAAAAGTGGACTGAGATCCACAAAAAATTGTTTTCTTTACGTAGAAAATGTGCATTGAACACGAACAAAGTACGTGGAATTATACAATCCCTACAAAGGCTATGGTATTCGCGTCCAGCGCGCCAGGAGGTCCGTGCTTCCTTCGAGCTTGAGCGGCTAGTCTGGAGACGGACGGATGAACGTGGGTATTGCCTCTTGACGGAAGAATCCTGTTTGAATAATGGTCGTTTGCGGCCATTTTGAGTGCGTTTGGTGTGGATACGAAGTTCGGGCGCCAGGGTCGCTGTCGAATGGATTGGAGAATAGATTGAAGATTTCGATGGCAGATTTGCAGAGTATTGATTCGACGGAAAGGTGACAGTGCTTGCTAACAATTGAAAGACAGGTCGAAGGAGCCCAAAGTCGGGAACGCTGTCGTCAGAATCTGTGCGCGACAAGACTCAGCAAATGATAGCAGAGAATCAAAAAGAAGACATAAAAAATAATCCGATCCTAGAGCTGGCAGCGAAAGCAGAGCGGAGGAGCAAGACCACAAAAGCAAGAAAAAATCAAAGCAGAACACGAGATCCGAAAGCACGAAAGTAAGAGACGTTATTGATGCGTATTCAGTAAAGACAGTGATAGGAGAGCCAAAGGGAGATCGGGGTGTCACGTCCGGGTATTCATAGCAGCCGCGGCAGGGGAGGACCGGCGGAGGGGAAAGGAGGGAGGTCGCGAGAAGAACCGAAACAAGCAGGGGGTTTCCTAAATGATAATCAGCCGCGGTATATAACAGAAGATAAAGCAACTCACTCCGAAATGAAGCAGCAAAGCGATGCGTATCCAGTAAAGACAGTGGTGGCAGAGCCAAACGGAGGACGAGATATCGCGTCGGGGTACATGACGCGATTCTCCACCGACCCGCCATATGGGTCTCGGGTGTTGCTTCTGTTGTGCAGGAACTGGTCAATGAAGTACTTCGTTTGCACCGGCGAACGACACGGCGACATTGTAGTACATGAAGGCCACATTCACAACGCATTACAACGGCAATCGCCAGCAGATCGGGCTGTAGACCCACCCGATGCGTATCGAAAGTTGAGGACCAATTATTATGAAAAAGCGGAGAAGATGGGGAGTATGACGAGAAGATACATGAGGACTGTGTCTGAGGATTGCATGGCGGGAATTAGGGCGAAGGAGAGCATCAAGTACCGGCACAGCCACTCATTTCCTTTTCGAGACCACAGCTGAACTTCCTCGAATCCTCTGCTTCAAAGTTTACTAGCGCTCCCCAGCTTGAGTACTCAGCTTAATACGCAGCGCTTTCACCCTCAATTCACGAAAGTGTAATCTCAGCAATTTCAGGCAGATTAATGCGGGATCGACTTGCACCACCGCCACCGGCTCGTTGTCTCGTCTTCAATAGTGCGTGCGCTCTGGTACACCAACTTCCCGCCCGCGCAATCTCGCGCTTGCCGCAACGTGGTTGGTACTGGAGCGCAGAGGTGCGGCAATCGAGACCTGCTAGCTTTTTTTTGGCGACCAGAGCGACACGGGGACAGCAAGGATGGTGGACGGAGGCGGGGAAAAGGAAAGGGATATATATTCACGAGTCTAACCTAATACACCCGCATTGCTGACTTGGTAAGTCCTGCCTTCATTCGACTCGGATTCATTGCTAACCAACATTGCACGAGTAGATTCGAAAAAAAGGCGAGCACGCGGAGGTATGTCCTCTTCATCCCACACTCTCGGGCAGCGCGGTGCATGCTCACGGGTTCTGCAGCATCCGCGTATCCTCGCATCTACGCCTTTGGATTCGACTCGCGCGAGGACGCGATGGGCGCCGGATTTGCGTGTGACGGCGAGGATGGCAACAGCGGCATGCGTGCAGGGTCCGCGCAGGTGCGAGGTAAGCAGAGCTCCGTGCGGACTTTGCATAGGGTACTCACTCAAATCCGAAGATTCTGACCACGCGATGCGCTACTATCGGTTTGCGCATAGACGAACGCTTGACGGCACGTTAATGGTGAGCCTTCACTCAAGTCTCGCGGGATAGCGAATTTCAACGACATCGATGTCGCGCATTCATACGACTAGCACGCGCGGATGTGCGTAATTTGCAGTGTCGCGCAATGGGCTGTGGGCGCTGGCAGGGCGCATCTTGCGTCGATGAGCCTTGCAGTTCCAGTCTTTAACGCGTGTATCGGAGACTTGAGAGCGCGTGGGCTGCAATTCCACGCAGCTCGCCTTGCTTTGCGGGCAACCCGGACGCCGACCATCGCTCCCAGGGAGTACATACTCTATCCGAGCGAGCTGGGGATAAGCATCGCTTTCGACGTGGAGGTCCTGCTGCGCTTCCTCGCGGCGCTGCCCGACTGATGCGCATTCTTCGGGCTCGGGGCGGGTGGGCGTATTAACTGGATACGGTGCTTGCGGCTGGATGCGTGCCCGGTGCGTGCCTACGATACAGCGGAGCTCGGTGTATCCTTGGTTCACCATCCTGGTGAACTAGAGCTCCAGCGTTGCGGCGGACACTCACGAGTGCGTTCATTGTATTACAGCACTGTAAAGATGTACCGCGTGCCAATGGACTTTTTCAAGGCAATCCGAATCCTCGAGAACAACCATATTTCATTCAAGATTCTCCGGGTACATGTGGCAATTGTTAACAATACAGACACTTCAACATGATTTAGAATCCCAGCTGCTCGTCCGTCATGTAATGCG
This sequence comes from Mycena leptocephala, assembly GCA_029378395.1. Taxonomy (NCBI): domain Eukaryota; kingdom Fungi; phylum Basidiomycota; class Agaricomycetes; order Agaricales; family Mycenaceae; genus Mycena; species Mycena leptocephala. Next base: position 112,181 of record JARJLF010000910.1, read on the forward strand.
TTCCACCCGCGCAACGCCATCCGGCTCCAACTCTATACCACGAAAACCCAGTCGCACAGACACCCATCTGCTGCAGACGCTTCTGTGCCTCCACCTCTCGCTTCCTGGCGTTCTCCTGCGCCTCGCGACGTGCCTCGGCCTCAGCCTCAAGCTGCTTCCGGTGCCTTTGCACCTCCGAGTCACGCAACCGCTGTACTAGTAGCTCACGCTGCTGTCGGCGCCGTTGCGCCTCCAAGTCACGCAACCGTTGTACTAGCAGCTCACGCTGCTGTCGGCGCCGGTGCGCCTCCAAGTCACGCAACCGCTGTACTAGCAGCTCACGCTGCTTTCGGCGCCTTTGCACCTCCGAGTCACGCAACCGCTGTACTAGTAGCCCACGCTGCTTCTTCAGCTCTTCCTGCCGCAGATGATCCCGCTCCTCAGCCTCCTTCCTTTTCAGCTCTTCAAGCCGGGCGAGCTCCGCAACTTCTTTATCGAATGCCTCGCGTGCAAGACGGTCTGCCTCATGAATTTCTGCCTGGATGCGCTTCTGCTCCGCCTCGTTTGCTGCCATAGCAGCTAGAAGCTCAGCCCAAACTTCATCGGAAACGCCGGCGTCGTTTTTATCGTCGGGAGGGCTGACCAGAGACGATGTGTTAGAATTGCCTCCACCTCCACCTGAAGGTGGTTGGGTTGTGGACCTGCCGCCTGTCGAACCCGTACTGCCGCTGGATGATGATGATGGATGATTGTAAGGAGTAGGCTGTGACCGTGTTGCTTGCTTGTTCCTCTTGCGCATATCGTCCAGGTCTGCCTGCTTCATGCGAATCTCGTTCTCCCTCTCCTCTCGGAGACGGTCCTCCTCTGCATTCTGCCGCTCTTCCTCAAGCTGCTCCTCGAGCTCTTTCTTCCGAAGCAGGTGATCTGCCTCCTCCTGCTCACGCTTCTGCTTGCGAGCAAACTCCTGCTGACGCTTGGCCTCAGCCAGCTTGTCCTGTTGGTCGCACTTGGCGCAACCAGCGATTGGAGGGTTAGAGCATTGCTTCTTGTTGTTGTGGCCCCGCGGGCACCTCAGTGTGATGAGCTCGGTGCAGTGCACCTTCGAGTGGTCGTCGATTTGATGGCACGACCGACGGCACTGGTGCAGATTACAGCTCAATATCGCCCGCTGAAATATATATCAGATTTCATCTAATACGAAGAAGGAATAACAACGTACCACGGCCGGTCGCAGCCACCATCTGGGCATTTTTGTGCAAACTCAGCCTCGCTCCTGACAAGCTCGTGACGAGATGGGTGTCGCTCGCAACGAATGGGCAGGCCATCGTATACATGAGGTTGAATGAGCTCGAAGAAAGTTCGCCAAAGAGCACCGCCCTTGCGTGAGCGAGTGAATGTATTTGAGTTCCGATGAGGATGAGCGCGTTTCGCGCACGTGAAAGTAGAACATTGAGACGCTCTGGTGCGAACATGAAGCCGATATCGTTGTTTGAGTTGCTTCGAGTGAGGGACGCAATGACAATGTCGCTCTCCTCGCCCTGATAATTGTCTGATGGAGGTCAGTATGCGCGCCAGCTGCTCGCACAACGAAACAGGCTTACCAATGGTCGCCAGCCGAAGCCGCTTCTTCTGCGTCTTCGCAGCTCCAGTTGTCATAAAGCCGGCAGCGATCAGGTCATGAGCATCCAGGTCGTTCAAGACCGGATCCGTCTCGTTCTGTAGTTCGCGCTTGAGCTTCGAAAGCTGGCCGAGGTACGGCGTCAGAACAACCATGTTTTCGGTCTTGTAGCCTTGTTGCGCCAGGTAGCGGACGATCTTGAGGACCATACGCACCTCGTAGTGGTTCTGCTTGGATGCTTTCGAACCAGCATCACGCAATTCTGACCCTTCTTTCACCTGATCTTCGGGCTTGTCGTGGTTAATGAAGACGATGTTGTCGCGGACACCACGAAGGTCAGGACGGCCGTTAGTCTTCGGGGCGTCTTTGAGGTCCGGGTATGTAAGATGGCGAACAATGCGCGAAATCTCCGGTCGCATACGGTGCTGGGCGATGAGGGTGTCGTGAGGATATCCCTTGAGCACCAGACGCTCGAAGAGAGACCGGTTAAGGTTGTAGCCCTCGCCTTCTCGACTGTGAGCTCGTAATTGTTGACTTTAGGACGGAGTTGTCTGTTGGGCATCAGAACCTAACTATGGATGCATGAGAAGAACGTACTTGTGGTCTCCTATAAGAATGAGCTGCTTCGCCGCTTCCCCGAGTGCAGTCACGACATGGCACTCGAGGATCTCACCCGCCTCTTCAACCAGGATCACATCCGGCGCAGCGTCCTGGATAGTTTGGGTGTACTTTGCCGCAGCGGTGGTCGTGCATCCTATAACACGCTTCATCTGGAGGATGTGCCCATCCTTCTCTTTGAACTTCCTCTGCAGCTCCTCCACCAATCTGTTGTACTTGATTGCGGTCTGGTAGAGCTTGTCGACCGCCTTACGACAAAGTTCCTCCACCCACACAGAGAGATTCTTTGAGCGGGCATCCTTTGGCATAGCCCAGATGCGACTCCCAGACTCGGAAACGACGTTGGCTGCGGTTGAGAATTGACCCGCGTCCTGGCCGTTCTTCCAGCGTTTCAAGAGGTAGTGCTCGTTGATGACCTTACCCCTACGGTCAACAAGTGACATGCCGTCCTCTGGGGTGGGAACCTTGAACGCTGCGAAGAACTTTTGGAAGAAGTCGTCGTTGTGGGACTTCAGAAATGCCATGAAGGCAGAGTCAGTGACGGACGAGTTGAGGTAGTCCTGAAAGTTGGTATTCAACTGAGTAGCACAATGTGCAACGTCGGACTTGAGCTCGTCTATTAAGGTCCAGTCCCTGCGCACGCGGTTGAAGTCAGACTAGAGGAAGGTCAGGGACATTGTAAGGTGGGCAAGGCGAAGACATACAGGCTGGTCTCGGAGAAGCATAGGTTCAGTTCGCGTCGTTCCTTTAGCGCCTATGCGGACCATGGAATCCTGGTCAATGCCAATATCCAAAAGATCCTCGAGGAATTGGTCGAGTGCGTGATTGGTGTAACACACGACCAGGATCTTGACATCCGAGAACAAGAAGAGGTACTTGGCGATGATGGCGCCGATGAAGGACTTGCCCGTTCCTATCGACAATTGTGAGCAGGTAGCATATGTATAATAATCCATGACAGGACACTCACCAGGCGGGCCTTGGATAATTGAGACCTTCTGAGTCAGTCCGCTGAGTAGCGCGCGCGCCTGAGCTGGATCCAGTACGATTTTCTTGTCGAGTCCGATGTCCTTGCCAATATCGCGATCCGGGGATTTGCGCAAGCCGTCTACCAATGGCTTGAGCTTGGACGAGAGGTCGACAAGGCCAACAGGCTGGTTCTTGCGCCAAAACAGTAGCTCCTCAGACAAGGGCAGCGTCCTGATTCTTTTCAAACCATCGAGGATGGGTTCATAAGCGAACAGCGGGACGTCGATCTGCACGAGCTTAACCGTCTGCGCTGACTTTATGTGGAGAAGGAGGTTCTCCATTGCCGACTCGCCGGTAAGCTCGAGAACAAGTTCTGGTAGTGGTTCTACAAGACGCTTTTCATCGCGACGGAGGGAAGGGAAGGCGATGATCTTGCCGTCTGCGAAGACACAGGTCAAGCTCTGGTGCTTCAGGAACCTAGGCGAATCCCTGAGGTACTTGAAGCGCTCCTCCTCCGTCTGGTGGGCCGCAAGAGCCGGGATATCGGAAGAACATTTCATAACCACACCCCACTTCTCACGGCGCCTTTCTTGCCCCAGTTCGCAGGCAATGAGCGACAGCCCATCTATGACAAAGCCACGGTGCTTCCTGCCCTTCTGTTTGCCTGTGATGAGTTGCATCTCCTCGCGCAGCTCGTAGAGCATGTCTTCGCGGAGAAGGCGGTATAGATGGTCGAGATATACGTCACCACGGTTCGTGACGGTCTCGTCCTCATCAAGGGCAGCTGCAAAACGCAAAAAGGGTGATTCTGTACATGCAATCTCATCGGCGGTGGGAAGTATGGCGATTTTCCGGAAGTCCGCATGATCATTGTCGTGGCGGCCACCAGGCGTGCTGGCTGAGCGATCTACAGCGGGTGTGGACGATATGGCAATCGCTTGAGCGATCTGAGTACCGTACTGGCGAACAGGAAGGTAGATCGAACACTTCAAATGAGGCTCGACTTCAGTAGCGAGGGATAAGAAAGGGGATACACTATCATATGGGATGCAGATGAGTTCGAGGAGAATCCAGGCGAAGGCGCATTGTCCCGTCTCGTTGAGGCGCCCCTCCTTGAAGAAGGTCGTGAACGCATCCCAGAAGGCCGGTCCCCCAACGATAGCCTGGATAATACGCGTCAAAAACGTGCCGTGGCTCACAGCCTTGACGGATGGGTGCTGGATGTATGTGATGATGGGGACGGATATGTTCGAAATGCCCTCCAACGTCAGATCGGAACACATTGCCATCTGGAGAGCTTTCAGACCGTCCGAGCTGGTGACCAGAAGCTCGACTGTGAGCGTCGCGTCGGAGAGCGTAGGAATTGCTTCTAAGAAGAGCTTGGCCGTCGCTGGTTTGTCGACAGAGCTTTTGCCATTTCTAACATTGTCGAAATGCCTTTTGAGGCGGGCACTACGTAGGTTGTTGGACGACATCGTAGTGGTCAAGACGCAAGGTGCGTGAGTCCTTGGTGGGTCCAAGATTTCGGCATGCACTTATATATAGCGTACATGTAGGCGCATGGCAGAGATCTACAGGCGGCTTTCGCGAGGCGGCGGTGCTCCAGCTCAGCTCCGCGTGAGAGACGTGCGGAGCGTGCTGCTGGTGTTCTACGCCGTGATGACGGACGTTGTCATCGCGTCTAAGCGGGAAAGTAGGTATACCTGTCCCCAGCGGTGCGGCACTGGAAACAAGGGCTCTGTCATTTTAACTTCGCTGGCCACCTAATCGGCGCTTATCTGCACCAAGATATTTGTGAGTAAAGGATCGTCTGCGGGCTCAGAAAAGTATGGGTGTAGACGGATCTCACCTTTCGGGCTTTCCTTGTTGTTGCGCACTAAGAAGGCTCCTTTGAAGTCCGGAAGGGTGCCCTCGGTGCGACCGGGGACGATGGGTCTGCCAGTCGCAGTAGGCGCAGGAGTAGTTGTAGTCGAAGAGCCGGGGTCATGGGCCGTAATCCTGGATATTTATTTGCCAGGTGGAGATCCAAACTCTCCGGATTTTGGCCGTTTCCGTCCTGGGCCAAATCCGTCCGCATAAGGACTCGGACCTTATTTGCCTCAGCCGCAACTCCGCCTTCCAATGTCCTTGGCCAGCGCGTGAAAGAACTCGGCCGTCGCGAGTCCGTCGCCAAGAGATGCGCAGAGATAATCATGAGCAGCTCGTTCATCGGGTTGCTCCATCAGTGAGGTGAGAGGAACGCCGTGTCAAAATTTTCTGCCACAGGGAGGGCACGCCATCGTCGATGAGCTCGCAGCAGTATGTCGTAGAGGTAGATGAAGCACCACTGCTGCGTCCGTCTCTGGCTTGGCTGCAAACAGCGTACGTGCCTCCCCATCGTACGCTCCACACGGCAGTCTTGAGGGGGTCGAGGTGTTAGTCTCAATCTGAGTCGGTATCAGCAAGTGTTATACAGTTGATGCGTCAAAATAAACACGGGCGCTCGCGACTGTGGCTTGTATACGTATTGCAGTGACCGTTTCCGAGTCTCCAGGCCCTCCGCGACGGCGCCGATGCAAACAACATGCTCCAGGAGTCCCAAAATTGGAGTAGCAGAGGTGGAGTACGTCGGGTACGGCCTTTTGAACCTCTTTTCGGACAATAACAAATTCAGAAAAATTGGTGCTAGTCGTCCTTCTGAACCATCCCCTTCTATTATCAATATTACAGTACAATAATCATTTTCTACCGAGCTCATTCAAGTAAGAAGAACTATGCCTGCGCTTTAACAACAGGAGAAGCAAAGGTGTAGTCCGTGTATCCCTTCGGATCGACACTCCCTGGCGCATAATACAGTGTACGGTCACCGACAGCGAGCGCGATGTCATGAATAAGGCGGTATGGCAGGTCAGGCTGGGATGATGCTTCAGTTAGACATGCGAAATTCCCCAGCAAGAAAACTCACGTTGGCAATATAAGGCCGGGCGTACGCAATTAGGTCGCCTTTCTCCTCCGCGGCGGCGATGCCGCTCGAGCGCGTGTAGCCCCCAGCGCTGATGAAGGGCTTGTCCCCCCAGATTTCGCGCAAAAAGTCGTTGGAGTGATGTTCTTGCATTGTTGACGACGTCCCGTCACCGTCTGCGCGGGGCTCGACGGCGTGAAGGTACGCCATGTCGGGATAGCGGTTACGGAGCTCGGTGACGAGGTGGCCGTAGGTAGGCTTCAGGTCGTCGATTTGCATGTCTGGGATCAAGGTTAGCCTACTCAAAAGATTACAAGTAAGTCGCGTACCCTGCCAGGTCCCCCATGGGCTGATTCGGAAACCCGTCTTCTTCTGTCCAACAGCCTTGACGACCGCCTCCGTGACCTCGAGCGCAAACCTGACGCGGTTCTCAACCGACCCGCCATATGCGTCTGTGCGGGTGTTGCTTCGACCGTGCAGAAACTGGTCAATGAGGTAGCCATTTGCACCGTGGATCTCGACGCCGTCAAACCCTGCTTTATGGACAGCGTTCTTGGCAGCTTGCGCGTACAGCTCCATGTATTCTTTGATCTCATCGATGGTGAGCGGACGTGGCGTCGGGCCTCCAGGAAGAGGAATGTCAGAAGCTGAGACGCAAGTGATGTTCTCCTTTTCAAGAATCTCCGCTTGAACGGCGCGACCCAGGGCCCAAATTTGGAGATAGATGAAAGACCCTTTTG
>JARJLF010000911.1:0-119016 GCA_029378395.1 Mycena leptocephala
GAGGCTGTTTCGGCCCGCCAAAATGCCGGAGGTCAAGGCGAAGGCAGACGATAATGGGAACTTCCCTGCCGACGTCATGCCTGTCGCGCGCGCGCGCGCCATCTACAACTTCACCTCCTCCCGGCTCGCCCAGCGCCGGCACCAGCACCATAGCGTGCGTTCCCTTTTCTCCCCTTTCCCATCCCTTCTTCTTTGTCTTCTGTGCGCCAACCAAGCGCCAACCGCCTATTCCACACAGGAAACCCAACGTCTTCGTACCCTCCCTCTGAAGTTGACTTGGAGAAGCTAACGTCTGTGTGTGCTAGTTCGACATGCATCAACGCAACGCCAAGTGGGCGCATCGTGTTCAAGCTGTACGACACGGAGGTGCCGCACACGGCGCAGAATTTCCGTGAGTTGGCGACGATGGAGCATGGGTTTGGGTATCGGGGGTGTGGGTTCCACCGGATTATCCCGGCGTTCACGCTCCAGGGCGGGGACTTTACGCGCGGGGATGGGACGGAGGGGAAGAGTATTTTTGGGGAGAAGTTTGCTGGTGTGTCTGCCCTTCTCGGTGACCCGTTCCATGCTTTCGACTCACACCCACCGGGCACAGACGAAAACTTCATCCACCGACACACGCGCCCGGGGCTGCTCAGCATGGCGAACGAGGGGCGCAACACCAACGGCTCGCAGTTCTTCATTACCACCGTGCCGACGCCGCATGTGCGTACCCTTCTACTCGTCTTTACTCCTCCCGTCTCTGACCTCGATCTTGCCATTTCTCTTCCCCTCTTGCGTTTCACGAATCCTCCCTTTCGCTCCGCTCCCTCCCCCGCGCCGTGTCTGTTCGCTCCCGTCCCCAGCTCGACAACCTGCACGTCGTCTTCGGCGAGGTCGGCTCGGGCATGGACGTCGTCCGCGCCATCGAGGCGCGCGGCTCGCGCTCTGGTGCCCCGGGCGCGAAGGTCGTGATACAGGAGTGTGGGGTCGTCGATGTGGATTGAAGTGCGGGAGTGTGGGGGTGTGGATTAAAAACGAACGGTGGAGGCCTAAAACTAAAACCAACATCTAGAGCATAGCGCGTCGACTTCACTCGAGGCGGGATCTGTGCCGTATCTAACTCGTATAATTGGATTGCATTGTATTGGATCTATCTGACGGTCTAGACTTTTTGTTGTCTCCCCTCCAACTTGTGCACCTCTTTATGGTTCCGTAGGTATTCGAGGTTCAGCGAATGCGGATACAGATCCAGTGGCGGGTGGTCCGCGTCTCCACTTCCTTAAGCTTGGTGCAATGGTGAAGTTCAAGGAGAAGTCGCCCGTTCGATCCGGGCCTGGGTCATGCGCCAGAGATCTTTCGCTTTTTTCACATTTTTCACATTTTTTATGGCCCTGTCTTGCCATGGATTCACTCACACACTGACCACCCTCGTCTTACTTGCAGTCCACCCGCGAAATGTCGGGCGAGTCGTGGTTCATTCCATTCACTCTTAAGCATCCCTTCGGATTACTATTGCGAATTTTACCAATTTTCTTTTGTTGATTTTTTGCATGGTTTGTCCAGGCTCGAGCCAAGGTGGATACAGACCCAGTGGCGGATGGTCCGCATCTGTTTCTCTTGATCGATAAAATCTAGTGTCAGCAGAATGAGCCCGTTCGATCCGGGCCTGGGTCATCTTTAGTGTAGTGGGTTTTTTTTTTTCTCTCTCTTTTTGTTTGTACTAGGCCTACGTCGAACGGGTTCAAGCCCGACTTTATATTTTCTATCTTGCTTTCATGCCAACCAGCCTCCACTTGCTGCGGCTCATGCTCTGAGATCGAAGCAAACATTCACCTTTTCATTCGAATATACTGTTGCATATTCCATCGCTTTCCTAGTTATTTCTTATCCAAGTTATTCAAGGTCAAAATAAGCCGAGTACAGAACCGGTGGCGAATGGTCCACATCTGTTTCTCTTAATCATTAAGGCAACCAGCGCGTAAGGAGAAGCCGCTCGTTCGAGTCGGGCCTGGGTCATCATCCAGAAATCTATCGCTTTTTTCACATTTTTTAGGGCTCTGTCTTGCCATGGATTGCACTTACACATTGATCCCCCTCGTCTTACTTGCAGCCCACCACACCTCACCCGCGAAATATCGAGTCACGCTTCGAATGTACTAAGTATGGCAGATTTCACCTCTCTTGTTCATTTCTTACTCAACATGTCCAGGCTCAAAATAAGGCAGGTACAGACCCAGTGGCGGATGGTCCGCATTTCCATCTCATTGAGCAGTTTGAGGCACTTAAGGAAGTAGCTCGTTCGATTCGGGCCTGGGTCATGACTTTGTTACGACGTTCTTTTTCTTTTCTTTTGGTTCGGTCTCCCTTTGTTTGATTTTCACACTGGCTGATCACGCCCAGTTTATTTGAAGTGCACTAGCTACGGAGAGGGATTATTAACTTTCCGTTGAGTGTACTGATGCGATTTCACCGCTTTCTTCGTTATTCCTCACTCGGCTTATTCAGGCTCGAGAAAAGGCGGAGAAGACCCAGTGGCGGATGGCCCGCATCTCCATTCCTTAACAGAAATGCTAACGTCAAGATGTAAGGAGAAGTCGCCTGTTCGATCCAGGCCTGGGTCATGGCTCATTCGTAGACTCTTTTTTTGGTAGTTTTGGCTTGCATTCGATTGGACTTGCACACTAACCACCCTCGTTTTACTTGCAGCCCACCACACCTCACCCGCGAAATACGAAATGTCGAGTGACTCGTGGTTCATGCGCCATTCCATTCGAATGTACTATTGCAGATTTCACCTCTCTTGTTCATTTCTTACTCAACATGTCCTGGCTCGAAATAAGGCAAATACAGACCCAGTGGAGGATGGTCTGCACCTCCATTCTTTCATAATTTCTCGGACTTGCAAGGAGAAGTCGCCTGTTCGACTCGGGCCTGGGTCATGCGCCAGAGATCTATCGCTTTTTTCACATTTTTCACATTTTTTATGGCCCTGTCTTGCCATGGATTGCACTTACACGCTGACCAACCGCGTCTTACTTGCAGCCCACCACACCTCACCCGCGAAATATCGGGCGAGTCGTGATTCATGCACCCTTCCGTTCGGATTACCATTGCGAATTCTACATTTCTCACTCAACGTATCTAGGCTCGAAATAAGGCAGGCACAGACCCAGTGGCGGTGGTCCGCGTCTCCACTTCCCCTGATGGGATCCAGTCTGTAAGGAGAAGTCGTCCGTTTGATTCGGGCCTGGGTCATCCACCAGAGTTCAAACCTTTTCTTTTTCTTTCCCGACTGAACTTTTGCGTTTGCATATATTTCACAATGAGCGCCATCGTCTTATTTGATGTGTACTAGCTACCCACCTACCCGTGCAATATGGAGAGGAATTATAACTTTACGTTGGATGTACTGTTGCGATCTCACAGCTTTCTTCGTTATTTTTCATTCGGATTATCCAAGTTCGAAGCAAGAGGGATACAGACCCAGTGGCGGGTGGTCCGCGTCTCCATTCTTTGAGCCAGCCTGGTACAGTACTTAAGGAGAAGTAGCTCGTTCGATTCGGGCCTGGGTCATCCCCCAGAGTTAAAACCTCTTCTTTTTGTTTCCCGACTAAACTTTTGCGTTTGCATATATTTCACAATGAGCGCCATCGTCTTATTTGATGTGCACTAGCTACCTAGCCATGCAATATGGAGAGGAATTATTACTTTCCGTTGGATGTATTGCGATCTCACCGCTTTCTTGTTGATTTTCACCGGACCTATCCAGGCTCGAGAAAAGGGGGAGAAGACCCAGCGGCGGATGGTCCGCGTCTCCATCTCTTTATGCCAATGAAAAATGGTAAGGAGAAGCCGCTCGTTCGATTCGGGCCTGGGTCATGGGTCATTCGTAAGCCCTTTTTTTGTGGTAGTTTTGTCTTGCCTTCGATTGGACTTGCACACTGACCACCCTCGTCTTACTTGCAGCCCACCACACCTCACCCGCGAAATGCGAAATATTGAGTGAATCGTGGTTCAGGGTCGCTTCGATGCATTATGCCTATGCAGCCTTCGCATCTCTCTTGTTCATTTCTAGAGTTCTCACTCAACATATCTAGGCTCGAGATGAGGCAAGTACAGACCCAGTGGCGGATGGTCCGCGTCTCCGTCTCTTCAGAGTAACTGGAGGAAATCCTTTGTAAGGAGAAGTCGCCCGTTCGATCCGGGCCTGGGTCATTCGCCAGAGATCTATCGCTTTTTTCACATTTTTCACATTTTTTATGGCCCTGGCTTGCCATGGATTGGACTTACACACTGACCACCCTCGTCTTACTTGCAGCCCACCCGCGAAATGTCGGGCGAGTCGTGGTTCATTCCATTCACTCCTAAGCATCCCTTCGGATTACTATGCGAATTTTACCAATTTTCTTTTGTTGATTTTTTGCATGGTTTGTCCAGGCTCGAGCCAAAGTGAATACAGACCCAGTGGCGCATGGTCCGCATCTGTTTCTCTTGATCGATAAAATCTAGTGTCAGCAGAACGAGCCCGTTCGATCCGGGCCTGGGTCATCTTTTAGTGTGGGAGTTTTTTTTTTTTTTTTTTTTTCTGTCTCTTTTTCTTTGTACTAGGCCTTGAACCCGTACGTCGAACGGGTTCAAGCCCTACTTTATACTTTCTGTCTTGCTTTCATGCCAACCAGCCTCCACTTGCTGCGGCTCATGCTCTGAGATCGAAGCAAACATTCACCTTTTCATTCGAATATACTTTTGCATATTCCATCGCTTTCCTAGTTATTTCTTATCCAAGTTATTCAGGATCAAAATAAGCCGAGTGCAGACCCAGTGGTGGATGGTCCACATCTCCATTCCTTCCACACTTTATGAAACACGTAAGGAGACGCCGTCTGTTCGATTCGGGCCTGGGTCATAGGTGCTGGGCGATGTTTTTCTTCTTTTTCTTTCCTTGCTCTGACTTTCCGTTATTTCACTTCCAGCATATTCGATATATGTCTATGCGCGCAATACGGAGAGAAATTATTCACCATGGAGGATACAGCGCCGAATGTATGTGACCCCATAGTTCGTGTTTATCCAGGCTCGAAACAAAGCGGATACAGACCCAGTGGCGGATGGTCCGCGTCTACATTCTTTAGGTAGTTTGCCAGTTTGGTAAGGAGAGGTCGCCTGTTCGACCCGGGCCTGGGTCATGACTTGGGCTGTTCTGTTATTTGTTTTTTTTCCCCCCCTTTTTTCCCCCCCTTTTTTCCCTTTTTTTCCCCTTCTCGTTCCCTTCTCGTTCGACTTGACTCTAGTGTGAAAGGGTGTTGCAGTGCACTCTACAAATACCCCACCCGCGAAATATCGAGTAGTCGTCATTCACTCACGCTTCGAATGTACTATTGCAGATTTCACCTCTCCCTCGTTCAATTCCCACCCAATTCATCCAGGTTCGAGACAAGGCAGATACAGACCCGGTGGCGGATGGTCCGCGTCTCCATTTCGTTGTAGAGTGCAATCGAGTCAGGAGAAGTCGCCCGTTCGATTCGGGCCTGGGTCATGACTCAGACATAGTCCTTTTTTTTTTGGTAGTTCTGTTTTGGTTTCGATTGAACTTGCACACTGATCTCCGTCATCTTACTTGCAGTCCACATAAATATCCCACCCACGAAATATCGAGTGAGTCGTGGTTCATGCGCGATTCCGTTCGGATTACCACTCCGAATTCTACATTTCTCACCCGGCTTATTCAGGTTCGAAATGAGGCAAATACAGACCAAGTGGCGGATGGTCCGCGTCTCCATTCTTTGAGCTAGCCTAATAAATGGTTAAGGAGAAGTAGCTCGTTCGATTCGGGCCTGGGTCATTATATATTGTTTCCTTGATTTTGGTATTTTTTCCCGACTTGCGCGATTTTCACACTTCCAGGCCTTATTCCTCGCCTGTGTTGCAATGCAGAGGATATCCTCCAGATGGATCGCTCTGTCCTTGTCAGTGCTGTCATTTTGTGCCTTCTCCTGTCCATTTCTCACTCGACATATCCAGGCTCGAAGCAAGGTGGATGCAGACCCGGTGGCGGGTGGTCCGCATCTCCATTCCTTAACAGAAATGCTGACGTCGAGATGTAAGGAGAAGTGCTCGTTCGATTCGGGCCTGGGTCATCATCCAGAAATCTATCGCTTTTTTTCACATTTTGTCACATTTTTTATGGCTGTCTTGCGTTCGATTGCACTTACACGCTGACCGACCTCGTCTTACTTGCAGTCCACCACATGAATATCCCACCGACGAACTATCGAGTAAGTCGTCATTCAGTCACGGTTCGAATGTACTAAGTAAGATTTCACCTCTCTTGTTCATTTCTCACTCAACATGTCCAGGCTCGAAATAAGGCAAATACAGACCCAGTGGCGGATGGTCTGCGTCTCCATCTCTGTATACCAATGAAGAATGGCAAGGGGAAGTTGCCTGTTCGATTCGGGCCTGGGTCATAGGTGCTGGGCGATGTTTTCCTTCTTTTTCTTTCCTCGCTCTGACTTTCCGTTATTTCACTTCCAGCATACTCGATATATGTCTATGCGCGCAATACGGAGAGGAATCATTCCCAGCACCGGATGCATGTAGGTGGTTCCCTCATTCGCGTCCTGCGGTTCACGCATCCATCCAGCCTCGAAACAAAGTGGATACAGACCCAGTGGCGGATGGTCTGCATCTCCATCTCTTGAAACTTTGCCATAGACGTAAGGAGAAGTCGCTCGTTCGATTCGGGCATTGGTCATAAATCTGTCTTCGACTGGTTTTTTCTTCTTTCTTTCTCGACTTAACTTTTGCCTCGAATTTTAGACCTAACCTTCCTTGTCTTTACTTGCAGCATACTCGATATAGGTCTACCCGCCCAATGCCAGGGTTGAGAGGAATTAATTAAATCTTTCCGTTGAATGTAGCATTGTATATTTAACTGCCTCTCGTTCACTTCTTACTCAACGTATCTAGGTTCGAGCCAAGGTGGATACAGACCCAGTGGTGGATGGTCCGCGTCTCCATTCTTCAGGTCGGCCTGGTACAGTAGTTAAGGAGAAGTAGCCCGTTCGAGTCGGGCCTGGGTCATACGCCAGCATTCAATGGTTTTTTTTTCCCACATTTTTATGGCTTGTCTAGCCATCGATTGGACTTACACACTGATCTTCCTCGTCTTGCTTGCAGTACACCACATAAATACCTCTGACCTCGAAATATCGAGATGAGTCATGATTCAGGTTCCCTTCGATGCATTATGCAGCCTTCGCATCTCTCTTGTTTATTTCTAGAATTCTCGCTCAACGTATCTAGGCTCGATGCAAGATGGATACAGACCCGGTGGTGGATGTTCCGCGTCTCCACTTCCTTGCGGGAGTGATGGAGTTCAAGGAGAAGTAGCCCGTTCGATTCGGGCCTGGGTCATCCACCAGAGTTCAGACCTTTTCTTTTTCTTTCCCGACTAAACTTTTGCGTTTGCATATATTTCACGATGAGCGCCATCGTCTTATTTGATATGCACTAGCTACCCACCTACCCGTGCAATATGGAGAGGAATTATAACTTTCTGTTGGATGTACTGTTGCGATCTCACCGCTTTCTTCATTATTTTTCGTTCGGATTATCCAAGTTCGTAGCAAGAGGGATACAGACCCAGTGGCGGGTGGTCCGCGTCTCCATTCTTTGAGCCAGCCTGGTACAGTACTTAAGGAGAAGTAGCTCGTTCGATTCGGGCCTGGGTCATCCCCGAGAGTTAAAATCTTTTCTTTTTCTTTCCCGACTAAACTTTTGCGTTTGCATATATTTCCCAATGAGCACCATCGTCTTATTTGATGTGCACTAGCTACCTACCCATGCAATATGGAGAGGAATTATAACTTTCCGTTGGATGTACTGTTGCGATCTCACCGCTTTCTTGTTGATTTTTCACCTTGCTTATTCAAGATCGAGGCAAGGAGGATGTAGACCCAGTGGCGGATGGTCCGCATCTCCATTCTTTGGGCCTGGTACAGTAGTTAAGGAGAAGGAGCCCGTTCGATTTCGGGCCTGGGTCATCCGCCAGAAATCTGTCGTTTTTTTCACATTTTTTATGGCTCTGTCTGGCCATCGATTGCACTTACACGCTGATCACCCTCATCTTACTTGCAGCCCACCACACCCCACCCGCGAAATACGAAATATTGAGTGAATCGTGGTTCACGTTCCCTTCGATGCATTGTGCCTATGCAGCCTTCGCATCTCTCTTGTTCATTTCTAGAATTCTCACTCGACGCATCCAGGCTCGAGATGAGGCAGGTACAACCCAGTGGCGGATGGTCCGCGTCTGCATTCCTTTGATCCAGAAATAAGTAAGGAGAAGTCCGTTCGATATGGGCCTGGTCATACGCCAGCATTCGATGGTTTTTTTTTTCACATTTTTTATGCTCTGTCTTGGCATGGATTTCACTTACACGCTGTTCTCCCTCGTGTTACTTGCAGTCCACATACCCACGAAATATCGAGTGAGTCGTGATTCATTGAGCCTGACCTTCGAATAAACTACTGCTCATTTCATCTTTCCGTTGCAATTGGTTATTTCTCACACGATGTATCCAGGTTTGGGATGAGGCAGATACAGGCCCAGTGGCGGATTTTCCGCATTCGGAAACTCACCAATGCGTACGGAGTAGCCGCCTGTTCGATCCGGGCCGGGGTCACAGATATTCGGCGGTTTTTCTTTTCTTTTTTCTTTCCTCGCTCTAGTGTTGCCGCGACTCGATAAGTCGAGTCGCGACTTCGAAAGTCGACTTAAAAATAGATTCGACTCGACTTGACTCGACTTGTAGGTCTAAGTCAACTTGGGTCGACTCAAGTCGACTCCAGAGCCTATTTGGGACAGCAAGGTACTTTTGTGGTTCTAGCTTCCTCTGCGGCGGTTTTACAAAAAATCACAAAAACGTGACAGGTGTCACCAGGGTGTCACGCGCTCAGGTCACGGTTCACCAAAATTCAAGAAATTTTTTTTTGTGCTGTAAACGACTCAGCACACCTTCCTGGAATTTGAACCAGTAAGTCAACTTCAAGTCACTCGAGTCGACTTGTAAGTCAACCCGAGTTGCAGTGTCGACTCGGCTCAACTCAGCTCAAGTTGGCTGCGACTTTGACTTCAAAATGACTTTGAGTTAAGTCGCGGCAACACTACCTCGCTCTGACTTTCCATTATTTCAATACCCACTGAGACGGCGCAACACCAAATGCACGTCCTCTAGCTATTTTTGCGCTTATAAACACATCATTAAGAAGTGCAGGATAGCTTCAGTGTTATACAAACTAGCGTGAACCCGTGCTTCGCTACGGACTTAGTCATCTTGGACAATCGAATATCTGTTTTGAATAATTTTAAATCTATGTAGTTGATGTCTAACGTCTAACGGGTAACTGAAAATCTCGCTCTCAAAAAAAGAATACGCATTCTTCGCAAGTAAAATTTTCGTCAAAATCCACTGGGCGAAGAGGATGGAGTGCCTCCATTATTGTGATGCTTGACCCCAGAAGGAGTGCCGTCAAATGTAGGAGCAATTTTCCACTTGCTCAACGATGAGGTCGCTACGATTATAGTGTCAGCCAAATGATATGAAGTGACCGGAATGGTAAGACTTACCTGGCATCGAAGGGTCGTTGTTGTTCCCAAGGTAGACAACATTGTCAACTATGATCTTGAAGCGGCTTTTGTATGGCGAACCGTTAATTTGCTTGTTCTCCATCGCTACCACATGTCCCGAAGCCAATACAAACTTCCTAGGGTAGGGAACAGGTTTGTTACTGGGCCAACGTGGAGAGTCGATGATCAAACAGGAGGCAGGCAACACAGTAAGTGGACCACCTTTCGAAAGCTGGGTGTATTGTCCAATGTCGATGTCAAACGTCCCTTTGTCTTTGTTGCCATTGAAGGGCAGGCTGGAGAAAACAACGTAGGGCAGGTACTCTGTATTGATTTTTGGAATCCGAACCTCCAGCTCCAGGGGCTTGCCATTGTCGTTGTTGGGCATCGAGGCAATCGAGTCGACCTCTGGATAGACAGTCTCATGAAGGGGAATGAGCTGTTAGCACATAAGCAATAGAACACTAAGGATGAGTGAACACATGCACCCAAATGATGTTGTCGACAAAACCATAATCATTGTTCTTGCACTCAAAACAGAGCGTTGAGAGCGCAGGGGAGTACCAGCCCTAACGACATCTGAAAACCAATCAGAATTTCATTTCAGTGAGCAGGAGCTAACGATGCACTGATTGTGCAACCTGGAAAGCACTTGGTGTGGGGGACGGCATTCGGTTCTCGTTCCGTGGCTGCACAGGAACACATTGTCAATGCTGGCTTGGAGTTTCCTGAAGGTGGACACTATTAGCCTAGTACACCCGGATACTTCCTCAAACCGGCGTTCCTGAGTGGGACTGTGCCGTGTAATCCTACCTACCTACCTACCTACCTGTAATGCAGCCTGTCACTCGCACTATGCCTCCCTGAAACCGGAACACGTATCCTCCACTGATGGTCCTGCGACGGGATTTTGTATTTGCAGCCGTGGAATGTTGCCGACATCTTGAAGAGGGCTCCAGCCAGGAGACCGTTGCAAGCGGTGTTGATGCGGGCTGTGATATGGAGAACATACAGTGTCGTTGCGAGCCTGCCGAACTCCATTTGTCCGGTGATGCGCCAGCGATGAAGAAGACACGGTGGGTAGGGGAGTCAGCCCGTCCATAAAAATGAGTTGGGCAGCCAAAAAACCATAGAAAAGGGAAAAGGAACTCACATTACAAATTTACAATGAGCAGTGCACCCAGAATGCAGAGGAGCACTGAAACAGAGGCCAAACAGCACACAGAAAACTTCCAGACAGCGTGACACGCTTGCAAACACTTAGAGAACGGCGCGTTGATCACACTTTGCTGACAGATCTTGCAGCAACACAGCAGCAATAAAATAAGAAGCAATTTTTATTAGTTGAGCAGCATGCACTTCAGATAACTGAAGCAACTATAAAGAACAGTAACTTTCTGAAAGCACACCAATTGTTTCGTGTTTTCGTGTTTTCGTGTTTCACGGCAGTCAAGGAAGTCAAAGGATATTTCGGCAGTCAGGGAAGTCATAGGCAGTCAAAGGAATCCCATGGGCAAGCGCCAGCGAGCGGATACAGGAGGCTGACTGCGTGCTTGCCGTCTTGACGTGTGACACGTGTCGACGCACAGCCCTCTGATTGACAGCTATCCTTATAACCTGATTGGCTGGCTAACCGACTGCTTTCATTTGTATAAGTAGATATATCTGTATACCTGAACTCTGTTAGGTGATATAAAGGAGAGTCAGAGCGAGCTCCGACTACTGACTGTAGTATTCAGAGCACGACCACAGTGACGCCGCGGCGTGTTGTACTCTGAATACACTACCAAGGAGATATACCCATAACCGCCTATAACCTACTCAAGGGATTTATTCCTATAAAAGCGACCCAGAGACTGCATAGATGAAGTGGCGAGACTTGACATGTTGCGCGGTACATTAAACTGCGAAGGAGAGCCGCCGCGGTGCCACCGCGGCGCCTCTCTGCCAAAGACATAGTTGTGTTAACGGTTAAATTATGGAGGAAAGCGGCCGCGGCGTCCCATAAACTGTGTATAACCTACCGCGGAGCCTACTAACGGGCCGCGGTCGAGCATAGACCCATTATTACCCTAAGACAGGGAACTGCCAAAGCGATCGGACGATCACGTGGCGCCGCGGCGCGACGCGACCTGTCAAATCAAAGACACACAAGTCCTAATCCGGATTCTAGCGATCGGATTCAGGCACTCCGGTACTTCGCGGGCCAAGCACTGCCCGCGGCCGGATCCACCAAAGACAAGCACGAGGAGGAATGTATTGAAAAGGCTGGGTTCAACCCCAGGCCGGCGCGGCATCGTACTGCGGGTGCTGAAGGCACCGCGGTATTGCCAATATACCAAATATAGACCGCGGGGGTCAAAACCGACGATCTCCCAGCACCAAGAGCATGCGGGATCGACGAAGAACCACGAGGGAACGAACCTACATGACCAAGCACCACATCTCAGTTACTATATCTAGTTTATCTCCTTTCGTTTGTACTATTACTATAAAAGCAGCCTGTAGAACCCGCATACAGCCAGTTCATCGCACCGTCTATCGGTGTGGGTGTCCTCAGGCATATTTCGCGGAGATTCGTTTACTATCTCTGTTTGTAACTTGTCTATAAATTGAAGTTGGTTGTTGGCTCGAATTGTCAAGCAAGGGACTCATCAGTTAAGCTTCAAACGGTTAACCACCTGAGAATTGGTTGTGACTTGTCAGCTGCTTTGCCTTCACACTCGTCAGGGAGAGTCCTGTCATTAGCTGTTGGATCGATTAGTTGGACTTTGCAATCAACGCTTAAGCCGTTACTATAAAAGTGAAGGAAACATCCCTAAACGAGGACAAGTTTAGGTCTGCTGTACGGGAGAGTCCTGCAGTAAAGAGAATTGCCAAGGAAGAAGCAGCTTGCCTCATTATAGCAATTGGAATTGGCCATTGCTGGGGATATTTTGTGAACACCAAGTACAAACTCTGCCCTGAAGTGATAGAACTATCTTTATAGTCACTACCTTCTTGTATCCGTCTCATACAAACGTTCATCCAATGCCGCGGCGGAAAGATAAACTGCTGTAACTTGCCAAGTGAAGTGCCGCGGGGACTTTGTTAGTGCCTCATAGTACTTGTTTCGTTGTTAACTGTACAATCCAAACCTGCTGGCCGCATACTACGGTCCGGACCTGAACTCACCTAAGGATTGCGCTAGTCTTTTGGGAGTGATAAGATATTGTTTGTGTGGTTTTAGTGTTGTTTCACAACACACTATAACTAAGCATATTCAAGACGTATTGTAAGCGCACCGTTTCACCGCGCAATACGGAGAGAAATTATTCACCATGGAGGATACAGCACCGAATGTATGTGGCCCCATAGTTCGTGTTTATCCAGGCTCGAGACAAGGTGGATACTGTAAAGGCTACATGAAACTGAGTGTTGAGTGGGGGAGGAATGGCGGAGAAAATGAATCAAAGATCTCCCAACCAGGACCAAGACCCAGGTCCGAATCGAACAGACTCCTTCTGCTGACATGCGCAAAGCTTCACTAAGGCACGCAGACACGGACCATTCGGCACCGAGTCTGTACCTGCCTCGCGTCAAACCTGAATAAACCGAGTGAGAAATGAACACGAGGTACAAAATGACAACACTGACAAGGACAGAGCGGCACACCTGGAGGGATGTCGATATCTTCTGCACTGCTATGAAATTCGACGCAAAAGTCAAATCGAGAAAGAAAGAAAGAAAGGCAAAACAAGACGAGCACAAACTCCTGACCCAGGCCCGAGTCGAACGGGCGACTTCTCCTTAAATCATTCCTCCTCCCAGTGAAGAACTGGAGATGCGGACCACCCGCCACTGGGTCTGTATCCACCTTGTCCTGACCTCGAATAAATCCCGTAATAAATCAACCACACAAAGACCTAGTGATGGGCTCCCACTATTGTTGCCGCGACTCCAAAAGTCGAGTTACGACTCAAGAGGTCGACTTGAAATAGTGTTCGACTCGACTCGACTCGACTTGGTCATATCCAAGTCACTCGAAGTCGACCCAAGTCGACTCGAGTCTATGGAGTCGCGAGTTTTTCAGATCTCTATTCCCGGGCTACTAACGATGGAGGGGCCAATTTAGGTCGGGTTTACCTCCGGGTGGTAGCCTGGTAAGATATTGGTCTTTTTTAAAACATATTAGAGCCCCATTTGAGAAACTCTGAAAGGTAGGATTTCTTCCATTTACTAACGGACCAGAACTTACTTTTAAAACATGTCCAAAATCATATCCCCTGAGCTCAGAAATCCAGCCTTGTATATTTTTAAGTTTATCTTCTTTCTTGAGATCAGTAAAAGTCCGTTCCATGATACTTATTACCCAATTTAGCTACTTATCTACAGAGGTCGACTCGAGCGACTCCAAGTCAACTCCAAGTCGAGCAAGTCGACTTCTTTCGACTCCGAAGTCGAATGGAGTCACACCAAGCGACTCGACTCGACTCGAGTCGACTTGGGGAGTTGGAGTCGTGAGTCGCGGCAACACTAGCTCCCACTCACAGTCATGGTATCATTGTGACCTCAACGGTGGACCTGTTGGGTCACTCTGATGGATGGCTGTGAGATTCGAAGCAAGAGAGGACCAACAATTTTTTTTAAAAAAACTGTCGGTCGCCGATTTATGACCCAGGCCCGGCTCGAACGGACGGCATCTCCTTGCAAGTCTGAGAAATTGAAGTCATCAAGGAATGGAGACGCGGACCACCCTGTCCCCAGCTTGGTTTTGACTGAACACATGGGCTCTACAAGTCTGCCAGGTGAGTTGGTAGATTGAAAACTCACTGGCCCTCGCCGCTCATTTATTACGGGATGTATTCGAGGTCGAAATAAGGCAGGTACAGACCCAGTGGCGGATGTTCCGCGTCTCCAGTTCTTGAAACCGAATAATGCGAAGTAAGGAGAATTTGCCCGTTCGATCTGGGCCTGGGTCATTGTTCCTTCCTCTTCTGACGCTTTTTTTTTTCGCAATTTGCTGTAGTTCTGTCTTGCTTTCGATTGGATTCACACACTGAACAGGCGCGTTTTATTTACAGTGCACTCCAAAGACTGCGCTCACGAGATATCGAGTGAGTCGTGAGTCATCCCCGCGAATGTATAAAATATATAGAGAGAGGTAAAGCCTCTGTGGTTCATTTCTCTCATTTTATCCAACCTCAAGATAAGGTGGATACAGACCCAGTGGCGGATGGTCTGCGTCTCCATCTCTTTATGCCAATGAAGAATGGTAAGGGGAAGTTGCCTGTTCGATTCGGGCCTGGGTCATAGGTGCTGGGCGATTTTTTTCTTCTTTTTCTTTCCTCGCTCTGGTACCCGTGGTGAGAACGCTTGACGGACCAAGTGCTTGACAGTGAATAAAGTTGGAAAGGGAGCTGCAGGCAGTCGTTGAGAGTGTGTAGTGATTTTGTGAGAGCCAAGGAATCTGCGCGCGGCCACAGTGTCGTTTTCTTAGTGATTTCCACCACGGCAGCCTTCATCTGTGCGGCTCTTTGCATAATACATCTCTGGAATTCATCTATTTTCCAGGGGTCGCGCTTCATCCAACGTCCGCCGATGGCAATGAAATTGAATTCACACTCGAGATTGTAAGAGACGGATTCGACCAACAGCAATCTTGCATATCCCCTTCACCCACATTTCTCTTGCTCTCTTTCAGAACTTGCATGACACTCGGCATCTCTGGCATGAATGTCGCATTCCGTCCTGTCGCATCTCTCATCCAGTCTCATCCTCCACTTGCCGCATTCTTGATCCAATCGTCGAGTTTGACTTTCGCCGTCATCAACCCAATTCGGCCACGGATTCCTACGCTAGCTCTTTGACATCAACGATCATGATCACCATCCACTCCGGAAATAGTGTGGTTTGGGGCTCCCAAAAATGTTCCCGAGATTGTGATTGTGAATAAATTTTGATTGTCGTGACATTTGATTGTTGTGACTAAGGTGTGACCGGACGTGAAATTTTCCTCTCCCACGCCAATTTGTACTGTGAGTGAGAGAGGTTTCGACGCGACTATGGGCTCCGAAAGGCGTCGCAGGGCTCCTGACAACTCACTTTCTGAATCCGGCACTACTCCCGTCAACTCCGAGGCTGTTTCGGCCCGCCAAAATGCGGATTGGTCCACCGAAGCAACCCACGACCTCCTCGCCTATCTAGGGCAGCCGGAGGTCAAGGCAAAGGCAGGCAATAATGGGAATCTCCCTGCCGACGTCATGCCCGTCGCGCGCGCGCGCCATCTGCAACTTCACCTCCTCCTCCCGGCTCGCTGCGCCCAGCACCGGGTACCAGCACCATAGCGTGCGTTCCCCCTTCCCCCCTTCCCATCCCTTCTTCTTTGTCTTCTCTGCGCTGACCGCCTATTCCACACAGGAAACCCAACGTCTTCGTACGCCTCTTCTAAGTTAGACTCTTGCATGGAATTGAAGTCGCTGTAGTTCGACATCCGCATCAACGCTACGCCAAGCGGGCGCATCGTGTTCAAGCTGTACGACACGGAGGTGCCGCGCACGGCGCAGAACTTCCGCGAGCTGGCGACGATGGAGCATGGGTTTGGGTATCGGGGGTGTGCGTTCTACCGGACTATCCCGGCGTTCATGCTCCAGGGCGGGGACTTTACGCGCGGGGATGGGACGGGGGGGAAGAGTATCTTTGGGGAGAAGTTTGCTGGTGCGTCTCCTTCCACTCCTCTTCTCGGTGATCCGTTCCACGCCTTCGACTCACACCCACCGACAGACGAAAACTTCATCCACCGACACACGCGCCCGGGGCTGCTCAGCATGGCGAACGCGGGGCGCAATACGAATGGCTCGCAGTTCTTCATCACCACCGTGCCGACGCCGCATGTGCGTACCCTTCTACTCATCTTTACTCCTCCCGTCTCTGACCTCGATCTTGCCATTTCTCCTCCGTCCCTCTTCCTCCCCTCTTGCGTTTCTCGAATCCTCCCTTTCGCTCCGCTCCCTTCCCCGCGCCGTGTCTGTTCCCTCCCGCCCCCAGCTCGACAACCTGCACGTCGTCTTCGGCGAGGTCGTCTCGGGCATGGACGTCGTGCGCGCCATCGAGGCGCGCGGTTCCCGATCTGGTGCCCCGGGCGCGAAGATCGTGATACAGGAGTGTGGGGTCGTCGATGTGGATTGAAGTGTGGGAGTGTAGGGTGTGGGGGTGTGGATGTGGATTGAAAACGAACGGTGGTGGACTAAAACTAAAACCAAAATCTAGAGCATAGAGCGTCGACTCCACTCGAGGCGGGATCTGTGCCGTATCTGAACCGTATAATTGGATTGCATTGTATTGGATCTATCTGACGGTCCAGACTTTTTGTTGTCTCTCCTCCAACGTGTGCACCTCTTTATGGTTCCGTGCGTTGGCGCTACCGCTACCCTACTTTTCCGATCTTCCGAGACCGGCACGATGACTTTACTCTCGACGTTCGTTCGCTTCGCCCGCAACTGATATATATGTACATATTTATTCGAGGTTCAACGAAGGTGGATACAGACCCAGTGGCGGGTGGTCCGCATCTCCATCTCTTTAGTTTGACGAAATCTTCTGTAAGGAGAAGTCGCCTGTTCGATCCGGGCCTGGGTCATCCTCCAGAAATCTATTGTTTTTTTCACATTTTTATGGCCCTGTCTTGCCATGGATTGCACTTACACACTTGCCACCGTCGTCTTACTTGCGGTCCACATAAATATCTCACCCACGAGATATCGAGTCACGCTTCGAATGTACCAAGTATGGCAGATTTCACCTCTCTTGTTCATTTCTTACTCGACATATCCAGGCTCAAAATAAGGCGGATACAGACCCAGTAGCGGATAGTCCGCATTTCCATCTCATTGATCAGTTTGAGGGACTTAAGGAAGTAGCTCGTTCGATTCGGGCCTGGGTCATGACTTTGTCACCGTTCTTTTCTTTTGGTTTGGACTCCCCTTGTTTGATTTTCAATGGCTGATCATGCTCAGTTGATTTGAAGTGCACTAGCTGGGGAGAGGGATTATTAACTTTCCGTTGAGTGTACCATTGCATATTTAACTGCGTCTCTCGTTCATTTCTCACTCGGCTTATTCAGGTTCGAGAAAAGGGGGAGAAGACCCAGTGGCGGATGGTCCGTGTCTCCATTTCGTTGTACCGTGCGATCCGCAAGTCAGGAGAAGTCGCCCGTTCGATTCGGGCCTGGGTCATGGCTCATACCAGTCCTTTTTTTTTGGTAGTTTTGTCTTGCCTTCGATTTGACTTACACGCTGATCACCTCGTCTTACTTGCCACACCACACCTCACCCGCGAAATACCGAGTCGTGATTCATGCACCCTTCCGTTGGGATTACCATTACGAATCCTATATTTCTCACCCGGCTTATTCAGGTTCGAAATGAGGCAGGTACCGACCCAGTGGCGGATGGTCCGCATCTCCATTCCTTAATAAATATCCTGCCGTCAAGATGTAAGGAGAAGTGCCCGTTCGATTCGGGCTTGGGTCATTCGGTTTTACATCATCACGTTTTTATTTTGCCTCTCCATCCGAGCTTCCTTCACGGAATCAAACGGTGAATATCGCGATTAATCCAGCCTTGCAACATCGAACAAAATATTCAACCGTCCAGATCCCATCAAGGTGCTGTCACTTTAATTAAAGTAGCAGCTTGTCTCATTTCTCACCCGGCTTATTCAGGCTCGAAACAAGGCGGATACAGACCCAGTGGCGGATGGTCCGCATCTCCAGTTCTTGCATTCTCAACTAGGATGAAGGAGAGTAGCTCGTTCGATTCGGGCCTGGGTCATTACATGACTGCAGTCACCTTTTTTTTCTTTTTTCTTTTTTCTTTCTGTCTTGCTTTCATGCCAGCCATGCCTCCACTTGCTGTGGCTCATTCTCTGAGATCGAAGTAAACGTTCATACTTCCATTCAAATGTACTATTGCAGCCTTGGCATCTCTCTTGTTCATTTCTCACTCAACGTATCTAGGCTCGAAATAAGGCAGGTACAGACCCGGTGGCGGATGGTCCGCATCTGTTTCTCTTAATCATTAAGGCAACCAGCTCGTAAGGAGAAGCCGCTCGTCCGAGTCGGGCCTGGGTCATCCTCCAGAAATCTATTGTTTTTTTCACATCTTTATGGCCCTGTCTTGCCATGGATTGCACTTACACACTGGCCACCATTGTCTTACTTGCGGTCCACATACATATCTCACCCACGAGATATCGAGTCACGCTTCGAATGTACTAAGTATGGAGATTTCACCTCTCTTGTTCATTTCTTACTCGACATATCCACGCTCGAAATAAGGCGGATACAGACCCAGTGGCGGATGGTCCGCATTTCCATCTCATTGAGCAGTTTGAGGCACTTAAGGAAGTAGCTCGTTCGATTCGGGCCTGGGTCATAACTTTTTTACGACGTTCTTTTCTTTTGGTTCGGTCTCCCTTTGTTTGATTTTCACACTGGCTGATGACTCCCAGTTGATTTGAAGTGCACTAGCTACGGAGAGGGATTATTAACTTTCCGTTGAATGTAGCATTGCATATTTAACTGCGTCTCTCGTTCACTTCTTACTCAATTTATCGAGGCTCGAAACAAGGTGGATACGGACCCGGTGTCAGATGGTCCGTGTCTCCATTTCGTTGTACCGTGCGATCCGCAAGTCAGGAGAAGTCGCCCGTTCGATTCGGGCCTGGGTCATGGCTCAGACGTAGTCTTTTTTTTTTGGTAGTTTTATCTTGCATTCGATTGGACTTGCACACTAACCACCCTCGTTTTACTTGCAGCCCACCACACCTCACCCGCGAAATACGAAATGTCGAGTGACTCGTGGTTCATGCGCCATTCCATTCGAATGTACTATTGCAGATTTCACCTCTCGTTCAATTCCCACTCAACGTATCCAGGTTCGAAATAAGGTGGATACAGACCCAGTGGCGGATGGTCCGCGTCTCCATTCTTTGAGCTAGCCTGATGAATGGTTACGGAGAAGTCGCCCGTTCGATTCGGGCCTGGGTCATCTGTGAGAAGTCGACCTTTTTTTCGCAGTTTTTATGGTTCTACACACTGACCAACCGCGTCTTACTTGCAGTCCACATAAATATCCCACCGATGAAATATAGAGTGAATCGCAATTCATGCGCGATTCCGTTCGGATTACCATTGCGAATTCTACATTTCTCACCCGGCTTATGCAGGCTCGAAATGAGGCAGGTACAGACACAGTGGCGGATGGTCCGCATCTCCATTCCTTAATAAATATCCTGACATCAAGATGTAAGGAGAAGTAGCTCGTTCGATTCGGGCCTGGGTCATTCGGCTTTATATCGTCACGTTTTTATTTTGCCTCTCCATCCGAGCTTCCTTCACGGAATCAAACGGCAAATATCGCGATTAATCCACCCTTGCAACGTCGAACAAAATACTCAACCGTCCGGATCCCATCGAGGTGCTGTCACTTTAATTAAATTAGCAGCTTGTCTGGCTCATTTCTCACCCGGCTTATTCAGGCTCGAAACAAGGTGGATACAGACCCGGTGGCGGATGGTCCGCATCTCCATTCCTTAATAAATATCCTGCCGTCAAGATGTAAGCAGAAGTGCCCGTTCGAATCGGGCCTGGGTCATTCAGGGGTTGACCTGTGTTCTTTTCTTTTCTTTTTGTTCAGTCTCCCTTTGTTTGATTCGCACATTGGCTGATCACGCTCAGTTTATTTGAAGTGCACTTTCGCTCTGCGTATCCAGGGTCGAGCTAAGCTGAATATAGACCCAGTGGCGGATGGACCACGTCTCCATCTCTCAGAGAAGTAAGGAGAAGGCACCCGTTCGATTCGGGCCCGGGTCATTTCTCGGCGTAATCCAATTTTTTTTTTTTGGGTTGAACTCACACTGACCAGCCCCGGCTCATTTGGTGCATACTGTTTACCTTCCACCCGCGAGATATTGAGTGAGTCGTCATGCATTCACCCCTGGTGGTATTTTGTGCTCTAAGGGCATCTTGGAGCTGGATATGGATAGCCACCCATATTTTAGTCACATGTTTGTTCTTAGTAAACTGGTAGTTCCAATTGTGGGACTGTGCCAGTATAATTTATCCTCCTCCTCCTCATCCTCCTCCGGAAATAGTGTGGTTTGGGGGCTCCCAAAAATGTTCCCGAGATTGTGATTGTGAATAAATTTTGATTGTCGTGACGTTTGATTCTTGTGACTAAGGTGTGACCGGACGTGAAATTTTCCTCTCCCACGCCAATTTGTACTGCGATTGAGAGGTTTCGACGCGACTATGGGCTCAGGAAGGCGTCGCAGGGCTCCTGACGCCTCGCTTTCTGAATCCGGCACTACTCCCGCCAACTCCGAGGCTGTTTCGGCCCGCCAAAATGCGGATTGGTCCACCGAAGCAACCCACGACCTCCTCGCCTATCTAGGGCAGCCGGAGGTCAAGGCAAAGGCAGGCGATAATGGGAATCTCCCTGCCGACGTCATGCCCGTCGCGCGCGCGCGCCATCTACAACTTCACCTCCTCCCGGCTCGCCCAGCGGCACCAGCACCATAGCGTGCGTTCCCTTTTCCCCCTCTTTCCCATCCCTTCTTCTTCGTCTTTTGTGCGCTAACCGCTTGTTCCACACAGGAAACCCAACGTCCTCATACGCCCCCTTTGAAGTTGACTTGGAGAAGCTAACGGTCTCTGTGTGCTAGTTCGACATCCACATCAACGCGACGCCAAGCGGGCGCATCGTATTCAAGCTGTACGACACGGAGGTGCCGTGCACGGCGCAGAATTTCCGCGAGCTGGCGACGATGGAGCATGGGTTTGGGTATCGAGGGTGTGCGTTCCACCGGATTATCCCGGCGTTCATGCTGCAAGGCGGGGACTTTACGCGCGGGGATGGGACGGGGGGGAAGAGTATCTTTGGAGAGAAGTTTGCTGGTGCGTGTGCCTCTCCTCGGTGACCCGTTCCACGCCTTCGACTCACACCCACCGGGCACAGACAAAAACTTCATCCACCGACACACGCGCCCGGGGCTGCTCAGCATGGCGAACGCCGGGCGCAACACCAACGGCTCGCAGTTCTTCATCACCACCGTGCCGACGCCGCATGTGCGTACCCTTCTATTCGTCTTTACTCTTCCCGTCTCTGACCTCGATCTTGTCATTTCTCCTCCGTCCCTCTTCCTTCTCTCTTGCGTTTCTCGAATCCTCCCTTTCGCTCCGCTCCCTCCCCCGCGCCGTGTCCGTTCGCCCCCACCCCCAGCTCGACAACCTGCACGTCGTCTTCGGCGAGGTCGTCTCGGGCATGGACGTCGTGCGCGCCATCGAGGCGCGCGGGTCCCGATCTGGTGCCCCAGGCGCAAAGATCGTGATACAGGAGTGTGGGGTCGTTGATGTCGATTGAAGTGTGGGAGTGTGGGGTGTGGATGTGGATGTGGATGTGGATGTGGATGTGGATATGGATTGAAAACTAACGGCGGTGGCCTAAAAACTAAAAATTAAAACCTAGAGCGTTTGACTCGACGACGCGCGCGTTCGGGTACATCTGTGCCGTATCTAAACCGTATAATTGGATTGCATTGGATTGGATCTATCTGATGGTCTACATCTTCACTCCCTGTCTGTCCACTTCAACTCAGATGCCGGCCCCTCTCGCCGTACGCCGCATACTGGCTTTACTCCCGATGTTCTCTTCCTCTGTCGATCATATTTCCCGTAGGGCCGTATTACGGATTCAACCGATATCGGCCTGGATATCGATATGTTCAGAACTGGAACGCTATTTCTCACTCAACGTATCTAGGCTCGAAATGAGGCAGGTACAGACCCAGTGGCGGGTGGTCCGCGTCTCCACTTCCTTGAGCTTGCGGAAATGATGAAGTTTAAGGAGAAGTCGCCCGTTCGATCCGGGCCTGGGTCATGATCTTCTCACGACGTTCTTTTTCTTTTGGTTCAGTCTCCCTTTGTTTGATTTTCACACTGGCTGATCGCGCCCAGTTGATTTGAAGTGCACTAGCTACGGAGAGGGATTATCAACTTTCCGTTGGGTGCAGCATTGCATATTTAACTGCGTCTCTCGTTCAATTCTTACTCAATTTATCGAGGCTCGAAACAAGGTGGATACAGACCCAGTGGCGGATGGTCCGCGTCTCCACTTCCTTAAGCTAGCGGCAATGGTGAAGTTTAAGGAGAAGTCGCCTGTTCGATTCGGGCCTGGGTCGTGACTCATTCGCGGTCCCTGTTTTTGGTAGTTCTGTTTTGCTTTCGATTGGATTTACACATTGATCTCCCTCGTCTTAGTTGCAGACTACCACACCTCACCCGCGAAATACGAAATATTGAGTGAATCGTGTCAGGTTCTCTTCGATGCACTATGCCTATGCAGCCTTCGCATCTCTCTTGTTCATTTCTCACTCAACGTATCTAGGCTCGAAATAAGGCAAATGCAGACCCAGTGGCGGATGGTCTGCGTCTCCATCTCTTTATGCCAATGAAGAATGGTAAGGAGAAGTCGCCCGTTCGATTCGGGCCTGGGTCGTGACTTTGTCACGTTCTTTGCTTTTGGTTCGGTCTCCCTTTGTTTGATTTTCACACTGGCTGATCACGCCCAGTTGATTTGAAGTGCACTAGCTACGGAGAGGGATTATTAACTTTCCGTTGGATGTACCATTGCATATTTAACTGCGTCTCTGGTTCAATTCTTACTCAATTTATCGAGGCTCGAAACAAGGTGGATACAGACCCGGTTGCGGGTGGTCCGCATCTCCATTCCTTAACAGAAATGCTAACGTCAAGATGTAAGGAGAAGTCGCCTGTTCGATCCAGGCCTGGGTCATGGCTCATTCGTAGACTCTTTTTTTGGTAGTTTTGTCTTGCCTTCGATTGGACTTACACGCTGACCAACGTCGTCTTAGTTGCCGCCCACCACGCTTCAGCCGCGAAATATCGAGTGAATCGTGGTTCATGCACCCTTCTATTCGAATGTACTACATATTTCAGAGTTCACCGCTTTCTTGGATATTCTCCCTCGGGTTATTCAGGTTCAAAATGAGGCAAATACAGACCCAGTGGCGGGTGGTCCGCGTCTCCATTCTTTAGGTCTGCCTGATATATGGTTAAGGAGAAGTCGCCCGTTCGATTCGGGCCTGGGTCGTCATGTGACTACGATCAGCTTTTTTTTTTCTTTTTTCTTTCTGTCTTGCTTTCCTGCCAACCAGCCTCCACTTGCAATTCATATCCTGATATTGAAGCAAACATTCATCCTTCCATCCAAATGCACTATTGCATATTCCATCGCTTTCCTGGTTATTTCTCATCCAAGTTATTCAAGGTCAAAATAAGCCGAGTACAGACCCAGTGGCGGATGGTCTGCGTCTCCATCTCTCTATGCCAATGAAGAATGGTAAGGGGAAGTTGCCTGTTCGATTCGGGCCTGGGTCATAGGTGCTGGACGATTTCTTCTTCTTCTTCTTTCCTCGCTCTGACTTTCCGTTATTTCACTTCCAGCATACTCGATATATCTCTACCCGCGAAATACGCAGAGGAATTATTCCCAGCACCGGATGCATGTAGGTGGTTCCCTCATTCGCGTCCTGCAGCTCACGCGTCCATCCAGACTCGAAACAAAGTGAATACAGACCCAGTGGCGGCTGGTCCGCATCTCCATCTCTTGAAACTTTGCCATAGACGTAAGGAGAAGTCACTCGTTCGATTCGGGCATTGGTCATAAATCTGTCTTTGACTGGTTTTTTCTTTTCTTTTTGTTCAGTCTCCCTTTGTTTGATTCGCACACTGGCTGATCGCGCTCAGTTTATTTGAAGTGCACTAGCTACCCACCTACCCGTGCAATATGGAGAGTAATTATTAACCTATCCGTTGGATGTACTGTTGCGATTTCAGCTCTTTCTTGTTCAGTTCTTACTCAACATGTCCAGGCTTAAAATAAGGCAGCCACAGACCCCAGTGGCGAATGGTCCGCGTCTCCATCTCTTCAATTCGAGGAAATCCTCTGTAAGGAGAACTTAAAAGCTCCCTTTTCACATTGCTGTAATCCGGTAGTGGTTTCTGAGTACGCCAGAATGAGCTGGAATTTCTCATCCCAACCTGGCAAAGTACTCAAGTGTGCCAAAGCCGCACGAGCCTAGTCTCTTATAAACAGACACTACAACAATATGGTGCTCGTACCTCGCATGTTGTATGCGGCTCATGCGGCTTTTGCACATCCTATCTATTGTTACCCTGCTCTCTTGGCTCCCGGAGCGAAGCGGAGGTTGGTCTTGTACTAATTAGTGTTGCGACAGTTCGGTTATGGCAGGCTCGGCTCGGCTTTGATGGATTTGAAGCCAATCAAAGCCGAGCCAAGCCATTTATAAATGGCTCCCACGGCTTCGGCTCCGCTGCGGCTTAGGGGTTGGGTACCTTTCATTCAAATCATTTATAGTGGTGAATCCTCTGTCCCGACTCTGAAACTTTTCTTTTTTTCGCGAAGTGCCATTACAGCTGTTTGCAAAGCTAATGGCACTCACGATCATTTTATAAATAAGAGCAAATTAATTAGTTCCTGTCTTGCGGAGGTCAGTGCTAGCTCAATTCTTGACCGTTTTCCTCATGAGTAGGTGCGTTCGAACAGTGATTGACAGTACCTTCTTTTAGATGTGACTATGTATGGATCTGAATAAGTTCGAAAAATGGAATATAGAATTAGGAGCCCAGGGTACGTGGGCTTTAGGGCCATTGCTGCGCATGGCAATACGAGTTCGGCGCTGCGCGGCAAAACACTATAAGTGTACATCTAAGGTGACTATAACCAAACCAAAGGTGAGCGGAGAAAATATTGATGCCCGAGAACAGCTTTGGGGATAACAACGGGTGTACTTAGCTGTAGACCCCTCGCACAACGAGCTCGGATAAAATGGGAGCATCTATAGCCTCCAACAAATCCCTGACAAAGCTCGGCCGGTACTATAGAATTTCACGTCCAGCATCTGCAGAAAAGCTGACCGCAAACAATATCCGGTGGGAAATTTGAAAGCCCACATTTAATTGCGACCGGGAATAAGGCTGGGGAGAAGTCAGATATTTCGACGATCTGTAACGAATTCAATAGGCCAGGGGCATCCCAGGAGACAGGGACACTAAATAAATCTAAAGAATCTAGTCGACAGAACGCATTGCCAACCCAATTGGCAGGTTCAAAAGGGATCTCGTACAGATCTCAATCGTGGATATGAGGGGAATAACCCAGCATGTTTGCGAAGTACGAGGATCATTTTGTTGAAGCATCTGTTTACTAGAGACTACCCGGCATGTAGACATATGCCAGCTTGACAGTGACTCGGACAAGATTAGGTGTAAGAAGGGTACTGCAGTGGGTTTGGACGCAGCGAAAAACTATGTGATCTTCCGTAGAGAGGTGGAAAGACGTCCAGCGACTGGCGTAGCCAGAAATAGTATGGAAGATGTCGTCAACCAGACATGCTATACTCGACACAGAAGCCGGAACGCCCGGTATCCCATGAATATTGCGCAAGGAGAGATGAATATCGAGATCGCCGTAAGAGTATTTCGATAAGGCGAACCCAAGCTGATACATATGCTAGATCACGAGGTTGGACCAAAAAACAGGTGTACCATAAACGCGACCCTGATATTGGGAATTATTTAAGGCTTATAAAATGCGCAAGAAATCTTACATGCCACTCTCTGCACACACAAGCAACGCTACCTCGAGCATAGGCTGACTGCCGAGTGTGAGCAACCGATCTCTGACCAGATCCAGAAGGCTCTTAAGCAATGATTCAGCAGGAAGTGCCTGAGATTGTTTGGTCGGATCCGTACACAGGTCTGGCTCCAGAA
The DNA here is from genome assembly GCA_029378395.1 of Mycena leptocephala. Lineage (NCBI taxonomy): Eukaryota > Fungi > Basidiomycota > Agaricomycetes > Agaricales > Mycenaceae > Mycena > Mycena leptocephala. The sequence continues at coordinate 26,466 of JARJLF010000911.1, forward strand.
GATAACTAGGCAAATGTACATAAAAAAGGTAATAATATGGACGACGATATGCAATCAAGTACGATGTAGGTGGTAGACTGTTCACTGCCTGGTGAATTGCTAGAGGCTGTACTAGAATGTGGCGAACATACCTAAGAATTGAACTGCAAGTAGGGTGAAACCCGAAGAGAAAATAAAGCCACAGCTGTACCTCTTAAGACGGAACAATACCGATTTTCGGGTTGGTCATAGCGAGCAGGATGGCTTCAGGAGATGGGAGGGAATAAGATACAACCGCGCAGCAACCAGCGGTTTTCACAATCAGACCCAAATATTAACGCAGTCTTCATAGAAACTGCAGCCTCAGACCAATCAGATAAAATAGAACAGAAACAATCCACACACCATATTTATCTGCATTTGAAACACTCCAAAGCGATAAGTCGGGTTAAGGATATTATCCACCCGTCAGGACTTCACCGACACCGGTGAATCTAGTACCTTGCAGAAGTCAGCCGTCTGAGAAATCGAATGTTCAGGTTACTACTGCGCATATCATCACCTTCCACGGCACCGGTACAGGAGCCTACAGAAGCACAGGTGAGTTTAGATGCAGGGACGATGCCAGTACTAACTCTTCATGTATGATGCAGAAGAGACGAGCAAGCTACCTGTGAGTGAAATATATACTATCAAAAATATCCCAACTCGCATACCAGCCCCATTTTCTATAGATTACGAGCTATTTGCGGTCAGTTAGACACCTGGTAGGCATATTTGGCGGACTTAGCTCTGATCTCCACATTAGGATCCATACCGTGTCTCCTTGGGTGAGCTGCCAGATGAGCCCATTCCGAAGGAATTACGTCGGCTTCTGATGACAGCCAAAGTACCGAAAGAGGTTTCGGCAAGTTTCGGCATATTAAAAGACTATAGGATGACACGAGGATGGAAATGCGTAACTTGGTAGACACCGGTATGATGGTGAGGTTACTTAGCTGCCAGGCAAGGCCGCGCAAACAGCGCTCAAAACAAGCATAGAGGAAGTGGTCGGGTTCAGGATTGACAAGGATTTAGCTTAGAGCGACTGGAGTGCAATACTAAGGAACAGATCGAATGCAAGTGTACAACATTTTAACAAATCAAGGCATACTCACGAAGAATAGACGCCACTGCGATGTCATAGCATCTCTCCGACTGTACCACGTCCTGAAGGTCATACCGGAGAAAATGCGAGCAAATCGGTAGCACGATTCCAGATGGATGGTTTAACAGTGGACCTGACACGCACGAGGCTGGCAGCAGATGGCGGCGAGGTAATTTGGAAACCGAGAGACTGCACGTGGTACACGGCTGAAAAGTTCCAAGTGTACTCTCCTTAGTTATATACGTACTGATCTTTCGCCTCTCTCTAAACGAATATTCAGTCCAATCCCCCGAAACAAGAAGAGAGCCAAAAAGAAAACGGTGCACAAAGTAAGGGAAAGGGCGGAGCAGGCTTGGCTAGTAAGTCCAGAAACAGCATACGGGAATTACGCACCGTAGACGCAAGCAGATCGCACTACAGGAGCCATAAGCGCACCAAATCAACGGGAGTATTCTGAATAATGACAGTAAGAAGACAAGTGGGGTGCCAGTAAGAGGTGCGAGAAACACGGTCTCCGGCACAATGTGGGGTTCCATAGCGGATACCTGAACATTGGCCCTGATACGTAGTACATTGGTAGATATAGCTGGAAGATGTAGCTGTTATAGTTGAAAGCAGAAGTTATGAGGAATGTCGAAATTGTGCAGATATAATAAAAGAAAGACTAGACTAGAAATAGGAAAATATTGATGAAGGGTGGGAGGGCGGCCAAGTAAACATGAGCAGGGAGGCGGGCAGCGTTGTCCTGCTGCGGGTACATGAAGGGAGAAGACAGGAAGGATTCGATCTCCGACTTCCGCTGATCCACAAACCCTATCTTCTCGATCATTCGTACCTCGTTACCACGAAGACGTCAATTTGTGGATTTGCTCACGTTTCGACCCAGGTGGTGACCACGAGGCCCAGAATCCAATCAATGTTAGAAGACGGGTGAGAGGTGCGAGAAACACGCTCTCCGGCGCAATGTGGGGTTCCATGGTGGATACCTGGCCAAGTAGTAGGAGTTGACGACGCATCCGCGAAACCCCGGGAAAAACTAGGACGAGAACTCCGAAGCAGAGGCTAAGTAGCCAGTGCATTTATGTGTTGCCCGTGAAATAACATCGCACCGATGATGGTGCAGATCAATATTGAGGGGGTTTGATAAGGCTGGACCAATATGGAAGGAATTTCGAGTGTGATTTATGTACAGTGCAGCCAAGAGAGACACATTAAGAGGACGCAGGCCAGAAAAATGGAAAAGGGGAATTGGAGCATGTTCGATGCCGAGTTAGCCAAACAGCATAGAACAGCGAATTGAGATAAGAAGGGCATTGAAGCTGCACCAGAAATTGTCCGTTAAATAAAACCGGACATCCTACCCACTCGAAATCGCAATAGTCGGGCGGTGGAATATCGACCTACATGTAGCTCGTCCAAGATGTAGACAAGGCAAGCATGAAATCAATGATCAAGAATTTTGCGGCATCGTGAGTCGACTAGGGAACTCGAGCTGATTCGGACCGCCAGATGCGGCTAAGATTGGATTGGACCCGGAGAACAAGGATTAGATTCGATATTGGATTGCAGACCGAAAGCCTTTCTAGGCCGGCACGCGAAGTCCGACAGGAATCAACAACTCGAGACTCGAGAAGATATAGTGCTCGTTTAGCTGTGATCGTTTATCTGCTAGATCGCGGGCGCAATTGCAACACCAGATGAGACTCGGGAGATATAGTGCTCGTTTGGATGTAGTCGTTTATCTGTCAGACCACGGGCGTAATTGCAACACGAGGTTTAGACTCCGTGAGTAGCACTGGCAAGTTTAGTCGATGGAAAGGTCATTCCGGACCAGAACATCTTGTCGTCGCATTTACCGTGGAAATCCTGCTGAGTAGAACCAAAGGGGCTGGACCGCGCACATGCAGCATCGGTTACGTGGAATTGGGCGGTCGACTCGGGTTAGAGAATAGCTTGATGCTTGACCTGATAATAGATACTGGGGTGGAGTGTAACGAGACGATGGTTACTGCGGGAACGATGGAACTGCCGGGTATCGGGCAGCTTTGGCATAAATAGACAAATGCGAAAAACCTGGCCTTAAATCAGCACATTCGAGCAGATTTACAGAATTGGACTGATATCCGTGAGTAGACCAATGGACGTAGGCGGGGAATTAGAAAATTGTTGAACGGATCATCGTAAATCGGCACATTCGAGCAAAATTGTCGAATTGGACTGGAATTGGTCAGCATATATGGACGCAAGCAGGGAATTAGGAAAGGGTTGAACAATAAAATGCGGCCTGATAAATTCAGGACAGGAAGAACGGCTGTGCAGCGCAAAAACAGGATACAGACACGAGCGGTATTTCCAAGTGCTTGATTTGAGCATAGAAACCAGAGGAACGTCGGAGTGGATCATGAATAGCATTATCGAATGGACATAGATGAGGCTGGGCTCAGATGTAGACGGAAAACCAGTGCGCGGATTGGAAGCCATGCTATTACCAACTCCACTCTGCATTCTTCCCAATCTCCCGATAGGTGAAGCCCAAACCAATCCCAACCACAGCGCAAAATCCGATTGACTGGAATGCCAGCTTGAAACTGAATATAAATGGAATGCCTGTGTGGCTAGAGTATGGCTCGGATGGAGGCTGGCTCGAATAGATAGAATGCCTCAAGGGCTTGATGGGCCAGACGGCAATATGCCCAATTGCACCGACCAGCAGGCGACATGCGCGATAAAGCTCGTTGAGATGCCGAATCTAGGGGTAATTGTTGACGACGGTTGTCAAGGCTCTACCACGGAGCATTTGTATGTAACTTGAAGTATGAGGAATGCCGCTGGCGAGGTAGGCAGTCTGGAACAGAGACATAGCAAGCAGGAGAGGCAGCTCAAGTCGATAGAAAATAGGTTGGACAGGAGTCGCACAGCTGAGAGCCCCCAAGAAGAAATAGACAACATGGCAATAAGGTTTGGAGGATGCAAGAAGATCCAAGTAAAAATGAGCAGGGATATGGGCAGCGTTGTTCTGCTGCGGGTACATGAAGGGAGAAGGAAGGATTTGATCTGTCTTCTCGATCACTCCTACCTCGTTGCCACGAAGACAACAAGCGCTCATCAAGCGCCCTAGAATCTTACGCAATGGTAACGTCAGAAGAGATACGAGAGTAACTCAAAAAGGAAGAAATACCCACGAAAATTGACTAATATAGTAATGCCTCCAACACGAAGCGCATACGTCATTACACAATTTTCACCTCACTTGGCTGTACAAACGGAGATAAAAACGAGTCTAAATAAATTTAGAACTCGTAATATTGGGCAGAAAGAGCCGTCAAATTGGGTTTGAACGCACCTACACACAAGATAAACAGCGAAGAATTGAGCCCACAGTGAGTGTTTCAAAAGTGGAAGTATTTAATTTGCTCTTGTTTATAAAATGATCGTTGGTGCCATTAGCTTTGCAAACAGCTGTAATAGGGCAAATTGCAATAAGATAGTAACATGGGTTTACCGGGTTCCAAACTTGGCGCTAGTCGAAGCCTCGGAAAACTCCGCAATCTGACACTGACAATGCACGCGGCAGAGGCGTGGCAAGGAGGAGAAACCTGGAATTATCCTTTTTAAGACATTGCCTGCTCATATCGTTCCCCTGCACCAGCATGAACGCTCAGCAGTGCATCCCCGCCAACCCGGATATCTCTGGTATCGGCGTTCGCGCGGCCATTTACGCTCAAAATCTCCTCTGTTTCGCGCCAGCTGTCGCCCATCTCTGGGATGGAAAGGTCTCGGCCGAGGAGATGCGCGGTATCAAGGACCAATCCATAGGCATGCTCGCCATCGCCTTTGCCATTCTCATCTCCAGCATCGTGCAAGCTACCGGCAACAACGTGGGCAGTGGACAAGGTCTAACTCGTTTCCACGGTGCCGTCATCCTCGATTTGAGCTGGATGAATAATACCAGTACTTGGATCTGGTTTCTGTTGTATGCCCACCACCTCACCAAGCCGGACGGAGAAAACAGGCGTAATAGTAGGAAACCCACCCCTGCGACATGGTCAGCCTGGATCGGTGTTCTTCTCTCGCCTCTTCGTCGTCTCGCGGCCGAAACCGGTCCTGCTCATCTCGAGGAAAATGTTGACGCGGAACAGGGTCCTTCTAGTGTCGGACCATCCACTCACGATAAAGGCGCGAAGACGGATATCAAGCGAAGGAGTGAACTACAGACAAGTAAGTGAAATGGTCAAGTCTGAGTCGCACTCAGCGCCGCCTACAGTCATCCATCGTGTCTGGTACATTGTCTGCCAGAATCCCGTGCTCACCCTTGGCTCCATCCATCTGTCGCTCATGGGCGCGATCGGCCTATGGCTCTGGAGCAATCCATTCAAATTTGGTGCTCCCATTCACTGTGATCCATCGCTTATCATTTTCGGTGGTGCCGTGCCGTTTTCGTCCTTGGCATTGCGCATTTTTTCATTGGCAATATATTCTCTTCTCATCGTTCCTGGTTTCAACCTCATGCCCCCATTCCTCTTCTTCCTCGTACTCCACATAACGTACAACAGGTCTAGGGTGTGCCATCCCTCCTTCTGGCAACGACTCGAGCATCTCTTCAATCGGGTTAACCGCAGTCCACGGATTTTTCGACAACGCATTCCAAGATTGGCCAAGGCTATATTTCGACGGCTCCGCAGTCCATCTCAGGACTTGGGGTCTGACACACAGCCCCTTGATGCTCCTACTGGAAGGGCTCGGCGCGCTCCTACTGCGAATACCTCTGGCAATCCCACTGGTCGAACCGGTGAGAGCGACGTAACTCACTTGGAATGTGCTATTAACTTGCACAGCTTTCCTCATTATCGGCCCGGTCTGTCTTGCGATGATAAACATTGTCTTGCTGGTCGATATTGAACTCACGCTTCGTCGTAATCACCGCAAACAATTTAGCGGAGAGGACGAGTGGGGCTTTGAGCAAGTCCTTGCACTGCTCCTTCTCGTTGTCCCGGTGCGCGATTTCGTGGCATCCATTCTGGACGTTCGAGAAAAAGTCAAGAGGGATAAGAAGGCGAAGGAAGATATTCAGAGAGTGTTCAAAAGTCATCTCCAGGAGGATGTCCGCCAAGAAACCTTTGATGGCCATGATTTCAAGATTCTCATTGAGCAGGGGGCTGATCCCAACACAGAGTTGGACGGTACATATGCCTGATATTCCTATTCTGTCAGAGATACCCTGATCAACTGCCAACAGGTTCCAACCCAAGTCATATTACGACCCTTCTCCAGTTTGCAGCGTATAAAGGGAATGAAGTTCTTCTCAAACATCTTATTGAACACGGAGTCAGGGACAACGGTGGGTAGTAGTACATCCATTGTTCTGCACACATAGCGAAATGCCAATTTAGGAGAGGCATCCGCGTAGCTGGTAAAAACGGCCACATTGGAAGTGCCCAGATCTTAGGAAAGTTGGGAGATAAATCCAACATAATGCGAGGTAGGCAGAGTTTACTTCGTGTTTTGTTCATGGTTGACGGAGTTGCCTGAAGAAACAAAGCAAAGAGCAATTCATCTGGTCATGGAATCACTAAAGGATTCGTACTCCGGAATTCGTCGGGCTGCCATTGAATCCCGGGCAAGACTCTCATCACAAGGTCCACATCGCCTTCTCTGCCTCAAGCATTTTTGCATACTGAGCCTGGGTTGTAGTCGCACTTCAGCAAAATGTTCAGTCCACTATTCATTTAGTTGTACAATCCCTGGGAGATTATGACTCCGATGTTCGTCACGCAGCAATTGAATGCTTTTCAAGTCTCGCAGTGCAAGGTACATATTGCCTTCTCTGCACCATTTTTGCATACTGAGCTTGGGTTGTAGTGGTGTTTCAGCAGCACATGCAGCCCTTTATCCCGTTGGTTATACAATCTCTCGGAGATTCTAACCCCGATGTTCGGCAAGCGGCAATTGAATGCCTTTCAATTCTTGCAGCGCAGGGTACATGTCGCCTTCTCTGCCTGAAGCATTTTTTGCATACTGAGCCTGGGTCATAGTCGTGTTTATGCAAGACACTCTGCCAGTGATCATGGTAGTCAAGGAATCACTCAAGGATTCTGACTGGAGAGTTCGTCAGGCAGTGATTGATTCTCTGTCCAAGCTCGCAGCACAAGGTATATACCGTCTTATCCACCCATTGCCCTTTCACACTCTGAGCCGGGGTCATAGCCATCTTTGAGCAGGACATCCTGCCGGTGATCACCGTGGTCAATTCACTGAAGGATTCTGATTGGAGAGTTCGTCGGACAGCGATTGACTCCCTGGCAAGACTTGCAGCACAAGGTATATATTGTCTTGTCTGCCTATAGCCGTTTCGCATTCTGAGCCTGCATCGTAGTCGCATTCACTGCGTTCAAGGCTCCCCTAGCCTCAGTCTGGAAAGGGGTGTATAGGTCTGTAAAGGACTGCCCAGGAGGCTAAACAGAGTCAGTGTAGGTCTACTAGACGGACCTGACCACAATTGTGGCAAAGTGTGCGTAGTGCCTGGCCAGTTGTGTATAGGTCACCTAAGCTGACCCTGTGTAGGCCAGTGCAGGTACCTAAACTCATCTCTACCCAACTACACTGGGGTCAGTCCCGTGTTTATTCAACCAAAAATTAAAATTTCCAACACTTCCGACTGTATTCCGAGAAGGTGAGTCTAGGAAGCCAGGCAGACCTAGCCTGACATATACATACCTTGGCAGACCTACGCACATCTACACACAACTACACAGAACTAGACAGAGCTACACAGAGATTGTGTAGGCCCCTAGACAGATGTGGTCTGCCCAGCTAAGCATAGCGACCTTGCCAGATGGTAAGTCTAGGGGGGCCTTGAACGCAGTGATTTCAGCAAGACATTCAGCCTATTATCCCGTTGGTCATACAATCACTGGAGGATTCTGACCTCTGTGTTCGTCACGCAGCGATTGAATGCCTTTCAAGTCTGGCCGCGCAAGGTATATATATCGCCTTCTCTGCCCCGAGGCATTTTTGCATACTGATGTGGGTTGTAGGGGGGTTTCAGCAGCACATCAAGCCCCTTATCCCATTGGTCACACAATCTCTGCAACAGTCTAAACCCTATGTTCGTGGAGCAACAATTTCCTTCCTTTCACATCTCACAGCGCATGGTACATACTGCCTTCTCTGTCCGAAGCGTTTTTGCATACTGAGCACGGGTCATAGTTGTGTTTGAGCAAGACATTAGGCCAGTGATCACCGTGGTCAAGGAGTCGTTGAAAGATTCTGACTGGGGAGTTCGTCGGGCGACGATTTATTTTCTGTCCAGGCTCGCAGCACAAGGTATCTATTGTCTTGTCTGCCCGTAGCCCGTTAGTCTGAGCCTGGATCGTAGTGGTGTTTCAACCCGACGTCCGGCCCTTGATCCCATTCGTCATACAATCACTGCGAGATTCTGACTTCGATGTTCGTCAAACTGCAATTGAATGCCTGTCAGGTCTCGCAGCAAACGGTGCACATTGCCTTCTCTGCCGGTGCATTTTGGCTTACTGACGCTGGGTCATAGTCATGTTTCAGCGGGACATCCTGCCGGTGATCGCCTCGGTCAAGGAATGGCTGAATGATTCGGAATGGAGAGTTCGTCGGGCAGCGATTTATTTTTTGACCTGTATCCAGGCACAAGGTATATATTGTCTTGTCCCGCAATAGCCCTTCCGCATTCTGAGCGTGGGTCGTAGTGGTGTTTCAGCAAGACATTCATCCCATCATCCCTTTGGTCATGCAATCGCTGGGAGATTCTGATGTTCGTCGAGCAGCGATTGAATGCCTCTCAGGGTTCGCCGAGCAAGGTACGTATTATTTTCTTTGCCTAAAGCATTTTTGTGTTCTGAGTCTGGGTCCTAGTTGCATTTCAGCAGGATGTTCAACCTATAATCCCTTTTGTGGTACAATCATTGGGAGATTCTGACTCTGAGGTTCGCCAAGCAGCGATTGAATGCCTCTCAAGTCTTGCAGCGCAAGGTACGTATCACCATCTCTGCCTCAAGAATTTTTGCATACTGAGCCTGGGTGATAGTGATGTTTAAGCAAGACATCCTGCCGGCCATCACTGTGGTCAGAGAATCGCTGAAGGATTCTAACTGGAGAGTTCGTCGGGCAGCGATTTACTTTCTGGCTGGACTTGTAGCACAAGGTATACATTTCGTTGTCTGCCCGTCGCCCTTTCGCAGTCTGAGCCTCGTAGTAGTGTTTCAGCAGGAAATTCGGCCTATTATTCCTTTGGTGATACAATCGCTGGAAGATTCTGATCCCAATGTTCGTCAAGCTACGATCGAATTCCTGCCCAATCTTGGAGAACAGGGTATTTCTGCTTTCGTTATTTCATCCGCTATTAATATCTGATCCCTCCAGATCGCGAAATCGTTGTCATATATATATTTGAATTAATCACCAAGGCAAAGATGGGACGGGAAACCGCCATAGTAGCTCTGTCGGAGTTGTTGGTGCGGCCATACTAGCATGCTTTTGCGTCATTGGTGTCTTGTGCCGAATCGTGCCGATAAGAATCAAACAATGATTGTAAAATCTGTTGTGTTTGTTACCGGAAGAAATAAATTATTCTGAGTCGTTAGACCGATGCATGATATGGCAAAATGGGGGGCAACCCCGCCATTCCAAGGATGATGGCCAATCGGTCGGGAGACTGATTAAAAGCGAACCTGCCGAGCGGCGAAACCCCCAGCAATTTGAGGGCATTTCCGGTCAAATGAAACCCTCGGAATGATTCGTGACCGCCTGCACCTCCTCCGTATGACCCCTGCCCTTTTGAATCTCGCAGAAATCCCGCATCTGTTCCGGACCTACTCCCCCATGCCCTCTATCGCCCAACCGCGTCTCACTAGGGAATTTACCCGTTCGATTAGAGTCTGGGTCATGACTTGGAGTGTTCGTTTTTTCTGCTCGATTTGAATTCCAGAATTCACCCTCGGCTGCTTTTATTTCCTCCGCACCGTTCAAATTACGCGCAACATTATCAAACCTCATCTCTGCAATAGATATCTTGATACTCAGATAGGTCCATCGTTGCAATATCGCACACAAAATTTATTCAATCTCATCGAGGCACCGTCAGTTTAATTACCTCGTTTGGTTCATTTCTCACTCAACATATCCAGGGTCGAAATAAGGCAAATATAGACCCAGTGGCGGATGATCCACTTCCTTAGGCTTGCGGGATTGATGAAGTTTAAGGAGAAGTCGCCCGTTCAATTCGGGCCTGGGTCATGACTCATACGTAGTCCCTTTTTTTTGGTAGTTCTGTTTTGCCATCGATTGGATTTACACATTGATCACCCTCGTCTTACTTGCGGCCCACCACACCTCACCCGCGAAATATCGAGTGAGTCGTGATTCATGCACCCTTCCGTTCGAATTACCATTGCAAATTCTACATTTCTCACCCGGCTTATTCAGGTTCGAAATGAGGCGGATACAGACCCAGTGGCGGGTGGTCCGCATCTCCAGTTCTTTGCTGGGAAGGCAAGATTTAAGGAGAAGTAGCTCGTTCGAGTCGGGCCTGGGTCATAGTATATTGTGGCCATGATTTTATTGTTTTGCCTCGAATTGCGCGATTTCACACTTCCGGGCCTTATTCCTCGCCTGTGGTGCAATGCAGAGGATATCCTCCAGATGCACCGCTCTGTCCTTGACTCCTTGTCAGTGCTGTGATTTTGCGCCCCCCCTGTCCATTTCTCACTCGACATATCCAGGCTCGAAATAAGGCGGATACAGACCCAGTGGCGGATGGTCCGCAGATCCATTGTTTGAGCCAGCCTGGTACAGTAGTTAAGGAGACGTAGCTCGTTCGATTCGGGCCTGGGTCATCATATGACTATGATCAGCTTTGTTCTTCTTTTTTCTTTTTTCTTTCTGTCTTGCTTTCATGCCAACCAGCCTCCACTTGCTGCGGCTCATTCTCTGAGATCGAAGCAAACATTCACCTTTTCATTCGAATGTACTGTTGCATATTCCATCGCTTTCCTGGTTATTTCGCATCCAAGTTATTCAAGGTCAAAATAAGCCGAGTACAGACCCAGTGGCGGATGGTCCGCATCTCCGTCTCTTTACAGCATTTCGAGGGAATCCTCTGTAAGGAGAAGTCGCCCGTTCGATTCGGGCCTGGGTCATAGGTGCTGGGCGATGTTTTTCTTCTTTTTCTTTCCTTGCTCTGACTTTCCGTTATTTCACTTCCAGCATACTCGATATATGTCTATGCGCGCAATACGGAGAGAAATTATTCACCGTGGAGGATACAGCACCGAATGTATGTGACCCCATAGTTCGTGTTTATTCAGGCTCGAAACAAAGCGGATACAGACCCAGTGGCGGATGGTCCGCATCTACATTCTTTAGGTAGTTTGCCAGTTTGGTAAGGAGAAGTCGCCTGTTCGATCTGGGCCTGGGTCATGACTTGGGCTGTTCTGTTTTTTTTTTTTTCTCTTCTCGTTCCTTTCTCGTTCGACTTGACTTTGGTGTGAAAGGGTGTTGCAGTGCACTCTACAAATACCCCACCCGCGAAATATCGAGTGAGTTGTCATTCACTCACGCTTCGAATGTACTATTGCAGATTTCACCTCTCCCTCGTTCAATTCCCACCCAATTCATCCAGGTTCGAGACAAGGCAGATACAGACCCAGTGGTGGATGGTCCGCGTCTCCATTCTTTAGGTCGGCCTGGTACAGTAGTTAAGGAGAAGTAGCCCGTTCGAGTCGGGCCTGGGTCATACGCCAGCATTCAATGGTTTTTTTTCCCCACATTTTTATGGCTTGTCTAGCCATCGATTGGACTTATACACTGATCTTCGTCGTCTTGCTTGCAGTACACCACATAAATATCTCTGACCTCGAAATATCGAGATGAGTCATGATTCAGGTTCCCTTCGATGCATTATGCAGCCTTCGCATCTCTCTTGTTTATTTCTAGAATTCTCACTCAACGTATCTAGGCTCGATTCAAGACGGATACAGACCCAGTGGCGGATGGTCCGCGTCTCCACTTCCTTGCGGGAGTGATGAAGTTTAAGGAGAAGTAGCCCGTTCGATTCGGGCCTGGGTCATCCACCAGAGTTCAAACCTTTTCTTTTTCTTTCCTGACTAAACTTTTGCGTTTGCATATATTTCACAATGAGCGCCATCGTCTTATTTGGTATGCACTAGCTACCCACCTACCCGTGCAATATGGAGAGGAATTATAACTTTCCGTTGGATGTACTGTTGCGATCTCACCGCTTTCTTCGTTATTTTTCATTCGCATTATCCAAGTTCGAAGCAAGAGGGATACAGACCCAGTGGCGGGTGGTCCGTGTCTCCGTTCTTTGAGCCAGCCTGGTACAGTAGTTAAGGAGAAGTAGCTCGTTCGATTCGGGCCTGGGTCATCCCCCAGAGTTAAAACCTTTTCTTTTTCTTTCCCGACTGAACTTTTGCGTTTGCATATATTTCACAATGAGCGCCATCGTCTTATTTGATGTGCACTAGCTACCTACCCATGCAATATGGAGAGGAATTATAACTTTCCGTTGGATGTACTGTTGCGATATCACCGCTTTCTTGTTGATTTTTCACCTTGCTTATTCAAGATCGAGGCAAGGAGGATGTAGACCCAGTGGCGGATGGTCCGCGTCTCCATTCTTTGGGCCTGGTACAATAGTTAAGGAGAAGTAGCCCGTTCGATTTCGGGCCTGGGTCATCCGCCAGAAATCTATCGTTTTTTTTTTCACATTTTTTATGGCTCTGTCTGGCCATCGATTGCACTTACACGCTGACCACCCTCGTCTTACTTGCAGCCCACCACACCCCACCCACGAAATACGAAATATTGAGTGAATCGTGGTTCACGTTCCCTTCAATGCATTGTGCCTATGCAGCCTTCGCATCTCTCTTGTTCATTTCTAGAATTCTCACTCGACGTATCCAGGCTCGAGATGAGGCAGGTACAACCCAGTGGCGGATGGTCTGCGTCTGCATTCCTTTGATCGAGAAATACAAAATTGAAGTAAGGAGAAGTCCGTTCGATATGGGCCTGGTCATACGCCAGCATTCGATGGTTTTTTTTTTCACATTTTTTATGGCTCTGTCTTGTCATCGATTGGACTTACACACTGATCACCCTCGTCTTACTTGCAGTCCCATAAATATCCCACCGACGAAATATCGAGCGAGTCGTGATTCATTGATCCTGACCTTCGAATAAACTACTGCACATTTCATCTTTGTTGGTTATTTCTCACACGATGTATCCAGGTTCGAGATGAGGCAAATGCAGGCCCAGTGGCGGATTGTCCGCATTCGTAAACTTACCAACGCGTACGGGGTAGCCGCCTGTTCGATCCGGGCCGGGTCATAGATATTCAGCGATTTTTCTTTTCTTTTTTCTTTCCTCGCTCTGACTTTCCGTTATTTCAATACCCGCGCAATACGGAGAGAAATTATTCACCATGGAGGATACAGCACCGAGAGTATGTGGCCTCATAGTTCATGTTTATCCAGGCTCGAGACAAGGTGGATACTGTAAAGACTACATGAAACTGAGTGTTGAGTGGGGGAGGAATGGCGGAGAAAATTAATCAAAGAACTCCCAACCAGGACCAAGACCCAGGTCCGAATCGAACAGACTCCTTCTGCTGACATGCGCAAAGCTTCACGAAGGCACGCAGACGCGGACCATTCGGCACCGAGTCTGTACCTGCCTGGTGTCAAACCTGAATAAACCGAGTGAGAAATGAACACTGTAGAAATTTGTGGGTGGGTTCGAACAGGGGATGCAATAAATAGATGTTTGTATTCAAGAAATCTTGAGGGCTTTTATACCTTGAGAACAATGGTACAAAGCTGCTCTAAACAAAGTGCGTAGTACAATGAGTATCCAAGAAGTCAGTAGTTTCAGACCAGCTGAAACTACGCAACGCAATGTTACGCGTCTCATTGTGGCGTCTCCATGCACAGCATGGTGGCGTACATGCCTGCGTACGTCTCGGCTTGCTGAATATTCCAACAAACACGAGGTACAAAATGACAAGACCGACAAGGACAGAGCGGAACACCTGGAGGGATGTCGATATCTTCTGCACTGCTGTGAAATTCGACGCAAAAGCCAAGTCAAGAAAAAAAGAAAGAAAGGCAAAACAAGACGAGCACAAACTCATGACCCAGGCCCGAGTCGAACGGGCGACTTCTCCTTAAATCATTCCTCCTCCCTAGTGAAGAACTGGAGATGCGGACCACCCGCCACTGGGTCTGGATCCACTTGTCCTGACCTCGAATAAATCCCGTAATAAATCAACCACACAAAGACCTAGTGGGTGGGCTCCCACTCACAGTCATAGTATCATCGTGACCTACGGTGGACCTGTTGGGTCACTCTGATGGATGGCTGCGAGATTCGAAGCAAGAGAGGACCAATAAAAATAAAAATAAACCGTCGGTCGCCGATTTATGACCCAGGCCCGGTTCGAACGGATGGCGTCTCCTCGCAAGTCTGAGAAATTGAAGTCATCAAGGAATGGAGATGCGGACCACCCTGTACCCAGCTTGGTTTTGACTCAAAACATGGGCTCCACAAGTCTGCCAGGTGAGTTAGTAGATTGCAAACTCACCAGCCTTCGCCGCTCATTTATTACGGGATGTATTCGAGGTCGAAATAAGGCAGGTACAGACCCAGTGGCGGATGTTCCGCGTGTCCAGTTCTTGAAACCGAATAATGCGAAGTAAGGAGAATTCGCCCGTTCGATCTGGGCCTGGGTCATTGTTCCTTCTTCTTCTGACGCATTTTTCTCAATTTGTTGTAGTTCTGTCTTGCTTTCGATTGGATTCACACACTGAACAGGCGCGTTTTATTTACAGTGCACTCCAAAGACTGCGCTCACGAGATATCGAGTGAGTCGTGAGTTATCCCCGCGAATGTATAAAATATGGAGAGAGAGGTAAAGCCTCTGTGGTTCATTTCTCTCATTTTATCCAACCTCAAGATAAGGTGGATACAGACCCAGTGGCGGATGGTCTGCATCTCCATCTCTTTATGCCAATGAAGAATGGTAAGGGGAAGTTGCCTGTTCGATTCGGGCCTGGGTCATAGGTGCTGGGCGATTTCTTGTTCCACGCTTCATCACACACAAGAAAAAGAATCGAAGAGACAGCCGCATATATTTGTTGGGTGTGGAGAGAGCAGCGGGGGACCGATCCGGAACCGCTGATCCCCAGGTCGTAGGGCGCTGGGAATGGGCGAGAATGAACCCCAAAGAAGGCCCTACTGTGCGAACTGTCTCTGGACTAAGAATACTGCTAAAAGTAGACTAACACGGATAAAACGTTAGTTGATTTTGAGTAGAAGGCGTGGGTGGGCGGGAAAGCTTTGCAGTTGCACCGGACACAGAGCGAACGGCGCCGAATGGCGGATGGAATCGCGAGGTACGTGGCGGAGTGTCGTGGTCGTCAAGAGAAAGAGAGTCCTGTCACACGTCACTTCGCTGTCACAAGAAGATGCACTGCCTAGCACTGCCATCGCTAGCTCATCAGTGCGCCCATCTTGTTCCACGCTTCATCACACACAAGAAAAAGAATCGAAGAGACAGCCGCATATATTTGTTGGGTGTGGAGAGAGCAGCGGGGGACCGATCCGGAACCGCTGATCCCCAGGTCGTAGGGCGCTGGGAATGGGCGAGAATGAACCCAACAGAAGACGCCAGACGAGGGCATTCCCAACACCCATGGCTAACCCAACAAACGGCGGCGGCAGATCAAATTCGGCGAAATTGTTCTTTGAGATAGAAGAGGATGGGGAGAAAACGACTTCTGGGAATCTAGGAATTGGATGTCGAAGAATGGTATGGTTGAACCCGCATTGAATATAAAAACGAGCTGTTATGCGGCTATGCCGACTCGACGCGTAGGTCTGTCCCATGTGATAGTTTCGGGAAGGACCATATCGAGGCGACACCGACTGTGGATGAATTAAATCGAGGTGAATGGGTCTGATGAGGGTGTGGTGGGCCAGGAGAAGCACCGAAGGCATCGAACAGGGTGTATGACGACTCGGACACCTCGAACAAGAGCTATAAGATTGCGACTACGACTCTTGATTTTCTACGAAGATGCAGGTCCGAGAAAACTGCTGGTTCCGCAAGTAGTGTTGGCACAAATGTGGACCTGTGAAATAGCAGGAGTGCGGCTGGAACGCAGTTCATCCAAATCACATCCACGTTTGTGAGTAGATGGATGGCCCGGAATAGAAGTTTGGCCGCGTTTAGGTTGCAGGATGTTGAAACCGCATTTTAATGGTGCTAACCACGGTGCGAAATCCCCTTGCACTTGAGCTTGTGTGACGAAGCTCCAAAAATGCAGACGAAGTGAGGGGTTATCCACCGTCTGGCTAAGTATATAAAGATACCGAGTTTGAGATCCGAATGTGCTGAAAAGAATTGAACGAAACGATACGAAGAACTCTGTATGTCATTTCGGCACCCGAACGGCCAATAGTTAGTTGTAGCCGTCATCCGGTTTTCATTTCTTGGGCGACGAAGAACAGCAAAGACTGAACATTATTCCAAAACCCATTGCTCAATGAGAGAGCCTGGATGTGGGAATTGTGGTTCTCCTGAATCAAAACCAATGAAAATCGCCGTGGATGGCGATGGAAATCAAGGGTGCTCGAGAAGGGTTCGAATGCAGCTTCGACAGCGCAAGATTTTGGAGGACGAGTGGAGATCAAGTACTTGCGCGATTTTTTGGCAACCGCAGTGGCGATGCTTGGCAAGAAGAAAGACCTGGATGCAGGTTTTGCACTTGCATATGGCGATTACAGCCAGAGATGAGCGAATATATAGCATCAATGCCCGCTAAGCAGATTCCCAACATGGCTGTGGACGGGAATCAAGCTAACAGTGTTTGACCGTGATAAACAACGTTGTCAGCTGTCACGAATTCTGCGATGCTGTGATTCAATGACCGATACCCGTTAATGTCTGCTGTCCCGATTCATGGAAACGAATGATCCGAAATTTGGGCAGAAAATTGGCCGAGGCCGCTGCTCCATGGAGTAAACAATCACGATTCAGAAGGAGAAACCAACTACGGTGGAAGCAGTCTCATACTTCATGACCAACGTCGTGCACACATTAGCACTCTCGAACATCTGGCATTCGAAAGCACAGCGCAATTACCGAAGTATGTATGTAATAATCGAAGGGGAAAGGGTATCAGACTACCAGCATATAGGCCAGAGTGATTGGTCAGTAATGCATGAAACGTTCCGATATCCGAGGTAAAATCAACCACAGCTTTTAGCAGCAGAGGAGTTTGGATAAGATCGTTCGGGACTCGTCAACATATCGCAATAAGATGAAGCGAAGGCGTTCAATAGAACTTGAAGTCGATGTTCAACACCAGATGCCACAAAACACAGTAGTCTGGGTCGGAACTCGAAAGTGACAGCAGCTTTTTATAGCACGCTGTGATAAATAGGCGTCGAGTGTCGACAAACGGTAAAATGGCTGTTCAAATTCAGCCCGAGAGGAATATCCCCAAAACGGTGTAGCTCAACTCGCACAGGCTCTGAATATTGACCTTCCAGGCGACGAAACATATACCTGGTTCTGAATGGCATGAGCAAACGACTTCTATGCTCGAACAGATGGCATAGGATTGGAAAATTCTTCCCGCTCTATGGGAGCGGCTAGGGTTTGAGCAGGTCTGGCTTTCGATAGCACAGAAACATTGAAACTCTAATGGAACGAATATTAGCCCTCGATGGCGGACCATTAGCAGAATTCACCCTGCTCTTGAAGGCACTGGATAGGATTCGAATCGACCATGTGGCAGGCCGCCCATTCGAGTAGCGTAGGACTGAATAAATCCACCAGGTCACGATGGCATTCATCCAGAGTTCAATCGCGTTAGGGCTGGCCTTCGATAGCACAGAATGTGTGAATTTTTGTCCAGGTCTTGATGTGGGTTGGAAATCGAACCACAGCGCAATTCCCGGCTTTCGATGGCACAGGATCGGAGAATTTTCACGCAGATCTCGGAACGCGTTAAAATCCAAACCATAGCAGAATATAATGAATCTTTTGCCCGGCTGTCGAAGGTACGGGAAATATTTGGCTGACTTCCTATCGCTCAGAATCTGAAAGTTTGGCGGCTTGACCAGCTCTCACATGGTTAGAGAGCACCCGGCATCCGAGAGCACAAGGAGGTTCTCGATCAAGGTGGAATCGAAGGAAATCGAATCGAACGCGGCCGTCGATGGCACAGGGACAGGAGCACACCTGGCTCTCGAAGTTCGAGATACAAGTCGAATCGAAATGAACCTGGCCTTCATTGAGACAGGGGGGAAGAACACACCTAACTGTCAATAAACCCGGTAAATGAACCGCCTGGTTTTCACTCAAACTAGAAGTCAGTTCGATTCTGGCCTTCGATGGCACGGCGAAACGAGCACACTTGGCTCTCACTCAAGGTGGAAGCTCGGGCGAAATGAATGTGAGTCGAATCGCAATGTATGGGTGGAGATAGAAGCACACTTGGATCTCGCTCAAGGTGGGAGTCAAAATCGAAACGAATGTGGCCTTCGATGGCACAGGGAAAGGAGCACAAATCGAAATGAACTCGCCCTCCGCTTGGGACAGAAGAGAAGGAACCTGGCTGCAGATGAAAGGGGTAACTGTACCTGGTTCTCACTCAAATCAGCTCTTTCAAGGTAAATGCCGAATAGAAGCGAATCTGGCCTCAATGACACAGGGAAAGGAGCACACTTGGCTTTCACCCAAGGTGGAAGTCGAGTCGAAACGAATATGGCCGTCGATGGCACAGAGACATGAGCATACTGGGCTCTCGCCCGAGGTAGAAGTCGAGTCGAAACAAATCTAACCTTCGATGGCGCAAGGACAGAACACACTTGGCTCTCGATAGCTCAAGGTGGAAGTCGACTCGAAACGAACTGGCCTTCGGGGACAAGGAAAGTAACACATCTAACTGTTAATAACAAGCAGAGGGAACACCTGGATTGCTGGCTCAATATTGGATCAAAACGAATCTGGCCTTCGACGGCACGGGAAAAGGAACACACTTGGCTCTCGCTCAAGGTGAAAGCCGAGTCGAAACGAATTTAACCTTCAATGGCGCAAGGATGGAACACGCTTGGCTCTCGATTGCTCAAGGTGGAAGTCGACTCGGAATGAACTGGCCTACAGGGACAAGGAAAGTAACACACTTAACTGTTAATAACACGAGCAGAGGGAACACACCTGGATTTTCGCAGCTCGATGTCGGATTAAACGAATCTGGCCTTCGATGGCGCAGGAAAAGGAACACACTTGGCTCTCGCTCAAGGTGGAAGTCGAATCAAAACGAATCTGGCCTGCGATGGCACAGCGGATATCAATATGGAACATACCTGGCTCTCGCTCAAGGTGGAAGTCAAATAAAAACGAATCTGATCTGCAATGGCACAGCGAATATGGAAGACACTTGGCTCTCACTCAAGGTGCAAGTCGAATCGAAACGAATGCGGCCTTCGATGACGCAGGGAGAAGAAACACACTTGGCTCTCGATAGCTCAAGGTGGAAGTCGAATGCAGCCTTCGATGGTGCAGGGAGAAGAGACACACTCGGCTCTCGATAGCTCAAGGTGGAAGTCGATTCGAAACGAATTTGGCTTTCGTACCGGCAGATGAAACTAGCTTTAATGGTGCCAGAGAAAGAAAATACCTGGTTGTAGATAACCGAGTTGGAATTCAAATGCAAGTAAAATACCTCAGCTGGCTCTCGATAGCGCACGATAGAGTCGAATTAAACTGAGCCGCGACTGTTCAGAGCACGGAAAAAACACCTGGAGCACGCTCGAATCGAATCTTCCCTCCGATGGGACGAAGAGAAATGCATCTGGCTCTCGATGGCACAAGATGGAAGACAGATCAGTTTGGATATGGCCTTCGATGGCTCATGACCAGCCGTTCGATAGGCTTCGATAGGTCAGGGAAGGCTTTCGATAGCCATTCGAATTGCGAAGAATGTACACGAATGAATATGGAGTCGATGCCCAATTGATGGGATGGATGCGAGCAAGAAATGCTCACCGTAGCCCATCACCCAAAGAACATCATACGCATCTATAGTTCCAACGAAATGGCAACGAGCGAGTCGAAGTCTTCTAGAATCCAGGGTTAAAGGAGGTTGCAAGTAGGAATTCTCGAGG
This sequence comes from Mycena leptocephala, assembly GCA_029378395.1. Taxonomy (NCBI): domain Eukaryota; kingdom Fungi; phylum Basidiomycota; class Agaricomycetes; order Agaricales; family Mycenaceae; genus Mycena; species Mycena leptocephala. The sequence goes on from JARJLF010000911.1 coordinate 46,816, forward strand.
GAGGCGCAGAGTCAAGGAGGCCAGCTTGACACATTGACGTGTCAACAGAGTTTGTGCGATCGAGGATAGACGAAAGCTTTGCAGTTGCACCGGACACAGAGCGAACGGCGCCGAATGGCGGATGGAATCGCGAGGTACGTGGCGGAGTGTCGTGGTCGTCAAGAGAAAGAGAGTCCTGTCACACGTCACTTCGCTGTCACAAGAAGATGCACTCTCATCAGTGCGCCCATTTTTCTTCCTTTTTCTTTTCTCGCTCTGGTACCCGTGGTGAGAACGCTTGACGGACCAAGTGCTTGACAAGAGTCCGATTTGATGTTTGGAAGCAGTGAATAAAGCTGGAAAGGGAGCTGCAAGCGGTCGTTGAGAATGTGTAGTGATTTTGTGAGAGCCAAGGAATCTGCTGCCACGGTGCCGTTTTCTTTGTGATTTCCACCACGGCAGCCTTCATCTGTGCGGCTCTTTACATAATACATCTCTGGCATTCATCTATTTTTCAGGGGTCGCGCTTCATCCGACGTCCGCCGATGGCAATGAAATTGAATTCGCGGAGATACAAAATCGAAGCCGCCGCCTTGGTTCAATTGTGCCTTGCCGCCGACGGGAGACTGTTCTGGATGTGCATTCTTTTTTTACAACCTGCTCCATACCCCACGTCCTCGCATTGGCGCTCCGTTCACATTTTTCTGCTGGAGTGCCTACCGGCGCTCATTCGAATCTCCGTATTCAAGACCAATTTCGTCTCTCATTCTCGATTCCGTCACCCGCCCTTCGCCCACCCACATCTGCCTGGCTCTGAGGTCGCTACTGTGCGCCCGTTCCACCTTCCTAGTTTACCCCGTGCACTGCCCTCAGAGTTCAAGGTTGGGTTTGTTTACTGAACGCTAATCAATCTATGCCGAAAATGTTCTAACTATGAATCCGCTTCACTCCTCTCTGCCGGCTCCATCATCGCTCGGAGGCCGTTACTATGACCGTGTTCCTTGCACTGCTCAGCACACACTCGAGATTGTAAGAGACGGATTCGACCAACAGCAATCTTGCATATCCCCTTCACCCGCTCTTTCAGAACTTGCATGATCTCTGGCATGAATGTCGCATTCCGTCCTGTCGCATCTCTCATCCAGTCTCATCCTCCACTTGCCGCATTCTTGACCCAATCTTCGAGTTTGACTTTCGCCGTCATCAACCCAATTCGGCCACGGATTCCTACGCTAGCTCTTTGACATCAACGATCATGATCATCATCTACTCCGGAAATAGTGTGGTTTGGGGGCTCCCAAAAATGTTCCCGAGATTGTGATTGTGAATAAATTTTGATTGTCGTGACATTTGATTGTTGTGACTAAGGTGTGACCGGACGTGAAATTTGGTCCCGTCTGGCACGACTTGGATGAGGCCTGGAAAGAGTACGGGATTGGGTACCCCGAACTCAAATTCATAGCTTCATATAAAAAAAAAGTCGCGATGGGCGACTGATTGAATGTACACAATCGTGACACTCTCGAACGATACCACAAACGGTCTACGTCAAATGTTTAGGTTTCTTTTTTCTCAATCCTCGACATGCGCCGCACGCTCCCCTTCGGGTCGCGCCTCGCGGCGGCGCACGCCTTCGGATTTCGAAAAAATTGAAGAAAATTTTAAATGTTTTTCCGTTGTTTGATGTTTTCTATATACTTACGTCCCGCCGACCCATTTAATATGGGCACAGCTTTACGCGCCGTCGGCGCCTCTATCGCCAGGGGACCGGCATCGGGGCAAAGGCCCTTTTATGTTAAGCCTGAAATATGGCTTTTGGGTACCGCCTGCGTAACCGGGAGTATTAAACAACCAAAGTGTTCATTTTATGAGTAAATTGGCAACTGCGTTAGGGCCTCTTAAGAATTACCGAACATGGAGGAGAGCAACGCGTCGCGTTCTGAGCTAAACGCGTTGAGTCCTTCGGACTCCGCGACTCGCGTGACGGTTATGTTTGCTGGCACCTCCGGCGCCAAACAACAGCCTTGATATCTGGGGGACACTGCCACCTGACGAGTCTTCTACAGACGAAACGCTAGATCTTTCCTCCAGCGTCGTGGGTCCCCGCCCTTTGTATCAGTCTAACGCACTACTTTATCGTCGTCGTCGGGTCGCTTCGTTCGGCGGGGAGCGAAGCGACCCGCCTCACTCCGCTCCCCTCCTCCTCCTCCCGTGAAATTTTCCTCTCCCACGCCAATTTGTACTGTGAGTGAGAGAGGTTTCGACGCGACTATGGGCTCCGGAAGGCGTCGCAGGGCTCCTGACAACTCACTTTCTGAATCCGGCACTACTCCCGCCAACTCCGAGGCTGTTTCAGCCCGCTAAAATGCGGATTGGTCCACCGATTCACCGAAGCAACCCACGACCTCCTCGCCTATCTAGGGCAGCCGGAGGTCAAGGCGAAGGCAGGCGATAATGGGACTTCCCTGCCGACATCATGCCCGTCGCGCGAGCGCGCCATCTGCAACTTCACCTCCTCCTCCCGGCTCGCCGCGCCCAGCGCCGGCACCAGCACCATAGCGTGTGTTCCCCCTTCCCCCCTTTCCCATCCCTTCTTCTTTGTCTTGTGTGCGCTAACCGCCTATTCCACACAGGAAACCCAACGTCTTCGTACGCCCCCTTTGAAGTTAACTTGGAGAAGCTAACAGTCTGTGTGTGCTAGTTCGACATGCATCAACGCAACGCCAAGTGGGTGCATCGTGTTCAAGCTGTACGACGCGGAGGTGCCGCCCACAGCACAGAACTTCCGCGAGCTGGCGACGATGGAGCATGGGTTTGGGTATCGGGGATCTGCGTTCCATCGGATTATCCCGGCGTTCATGCTCCAGGGTGGGGACTTTACGCGTGGGGATGGGACGGGGGGGAAGAGTATCTTTGGGGAGAAGTTTGCTGGTGCGTGTCCGCCGTCTTGGTGACCCGTTCCACGCATGTGACACCACGCACACAGACGAAAACTTCATCGACACACCAACGGCTCGCAGTTCTTCATCACCACCGTGCCGACGCCGCATGTGCGTCCTCTTCCTTCTGCTTGGTCTTCGTCCTTGAACTAATCAATTCCCTCATTCTGTCCCTTCTGTACTTGCTCCTCTTTCTCGGCTCTGCACTGCACACGTCCACCGCGTCCGCTCGCTTCCACCGCACAGTTCGACAACCTGCACGTCGTCTTCGGCGAGGTCGTCTCGGGCATGGACGTCGTCCGCGCCATCGAGGCGCGCGGGTCCCGATCTGGTGCGCCTGGCGCGAAGATCGTGATACAGGAGTGTGGGGTCGTTGATGTCGATTGAAGTGTGGGAGTGTGGGATGTGGATGTGGATTGAAAACGAACGGTGGTGGCCTAAAACTAAAACCAAAATCTAGAGCATAGAGCGTCGACTTCACTCGAGGCGGGATCTGTGCCGTATCTAAACCGTATAATTGGATTGCGTTGGATTGGATCTATCTGACAGTCTACATTTCACTCCTTGTCTCTCCACTTCGACTCACATGCCGGACCCTCTCGCCGTACGCCGCATACTGGCTTTACTCTCGATGTTCTCTTCCTCTGTCGATGATATTTCCCGTATTAGGTTCAATCGGTATCGGTCTGGATATCGATATGTTCAGAACTGGAACTTGTTATTCAGCCTCGAAATGAGGCGGGTACAGACCCAGTGGCGGATGGTCCGCGTCTCTATTTCCTTTCAGGTGTTATAAGCTTAAGGAGAAGTAGCTCGTTCGATTCGGGCCTGGGTCATAAATCTGTCCTCGACTGGTTTTTTCTTCTTTCTTTCTCGACTTAACTTTTGCCTCGAATTTTAGACCTAACCTTGTCTTTGCTTGCAGCATACTCGATATAGGTCTACCCGCCCAATGCCAGAGGAAATTTCACCGCCTTCTTGTTCAGTTCTCACCCGGCTTATCCAGGTTCGAAATAAGGCAGATACAGACCCGGTGGCGGATGGTCCGCGTCTCCATTCTTTGAGCTAGTCAGATGAATGGTTAAGGAGAAGTCGCTCGTTCGATTCGGGCCTGGGTCATAGTATATTGTGGCCACGATTTTATTATTTTTGCTCGACTTGCGCGATTTTCACACTTCCAGGCCTTATTCCTCGCCCGTGTTACAATGAAGAGGATATCCTCCAGATGCACCGCTCTGTCCTTGACTCCTTGTCAGTGCTGTCATTTTGTACCTTCTCCTGTCCATTTCTCACTCGACATATCTAGGCTCGAAATAAGGCGGATACAGAGCCAGTGGCGGATGGTCCGCGTCTCCATTCCTTGATAAATTCTCAGACTTCCAAGGAGAAGTCGTCCGTTCGAATCGGGCCTGGGTCATTCAGGGGTTGACCTGTGTTCTTTTCTTTTCTTTTTGTTCAGTCTCCCTTTGTTTGATTCGCACACTGGCTGATCACGCTCAGTTTATTTGAAGTGCACATTCGCTCCGGGTATCCAGGGTCGAGCTAAGCTGAATATAGACCCAGTGGCGGATGGACCGCGTCTCCATCTCTCAGAGAAGTAAGGAGAAGGCACCCGTTCGATTCGGGCCTGGGCCATTTCTCAACACAGTCCATTTTTTATTTTTATTTTTTATTTTGGGTGAATTCACACTGACCAGCCCCGTCTTATTTGGAGCATACTGATTACCTTCTACCCACGAAATATCGAGTGAGTCATGCACCACATTTCTCACCCGGCTTATTCAGGCTCGAAATGAGGCAGGCACAGACCCAGTGGCGGATGGTCCGCATCTCCACTTCCTTAGGCTTGCGGGATTGATGAAGTTGAAGGAGAAGTCGCCTGGTCGAGTCGGGCCTGGGTCATTCGTCAGAAGTAGATCATTTTTTTTTCCGCACTTTTATGGCTGTCTTGCGTTCGATTGCACTTACACGCTGACCAACGTCGTCTTACTTGCAGCCCACCCGCGAAATATCGAGTGAATCGTGATTCAGGTTCTCTTCGATGCACCATGCCTATGCAGTCTTCGCATCTCTCGTGGTTATTTCTCATCCAAGTTATTCAAGGTCAAAATAAGCCGAGTACAGATTCAGTGGCGGATGGTCCGCATCTGTTTCTCTTAATCATTAAGGCAACCAGCTCGTAAGGAGAAGCCGCTCGTTCGAGTCGGGCCTGGGTCATCCTCCAGAAATCCATTGTTTTTTTCACATTTTTATGGCCCTGTCTTCCCATGGATTGCCCACCCTCGTCTTACTTGCGGTCCACATAAATATCTCACCCACGAGATATCGAGTCACGCTTCGAATGTACTAAGTATGGCAGATTTCACCTCTCTTGTTCATTCCTTACTCAACATGGCCAGGCTCGAAATAAGGCAAATACAGACCCAGTAGTGGATGGTCCGCATTTCCATCTCATTGAGCAGTTTGAGGCACTTAAGGAAGTAGCTCGTTCGATTCGGGCCCGGGTTATAACTTTGTTACGACGTTCTTTTCTTTTGGTTCGGTCTCCCTTTGTTTGATTTTCACACTGGCTGATCACGCCCAGTTTATTTGAAGTGCACTAGCTACGGAGAGGGATTACTAGTGATCCGCCGAGGCGCCGGGTGCTCGCGAAGCACAGCCACATACTCCCCTAGATCCAAACGCGATTTTCCCTGGTCGGTTCGCCCTGATTCCGGTATCATTCGAACCGTTGGAGAATAGGGAATCTTTTGGGATACTTTCCAGCACAATAGCTGAAGAAATGAATGTTTTTGAGGGCATTCTTTCCCTGACCCGGACTGTCAGCCACGAACTTACAAGTTTGTTCTTGTTTCTTGCATATGCTAGCCCTCCCCGTTGTCACGTGCGGTTAGGGTAGAATTGCTTCGCTTCGCTCGCAATTAACTTTCCGTTGCATGCAGCATTGCATATTTAACTGCGTCTCTCGTTCACTTCTCAACGTATCTAGGTTCGAGCCAAGGTGGATACAGACCCGGTGGCGGGTGGTCCGCGTCTCCATTCTTTGGGTCACCTTGGTAGTTAAGGAGAAGTCGCCCGTTCGATTCGGGCCTGGGTCATGACTCATATGTAAGCCCTTTTTTTGGTAGTTTTGTCTTGCTTTCGATTGGACTTGCACTGACCAACCTCGTCTTAGTTGCAGCCCACCACACTTCAGCCGCAAAATACGAAATATTGAGTGAGTTGTCATTGAGTCACGCTTCGAATGTACTAAGATTCCACCTCTCTTGTTCATTTCTCATTCGACATATCCAGGCTCGAGCCAAGGTGGATACAGACCCGGTGGCGGATGGTCCGCGTCTCCATTCTTTGAGCTAGCCTGATAAATGGTTGAGGAGAAGTAGCTTGTTCGAATCGGGCCTGGGTCATCCGCGAGAAGCGACCTTTTTTTCCACATTTTTATGGCCCTGTCTTGCCATGGATTGCACTTACACGCTGACCAACCGCGTCTTACTTGCAGTCCACATACATATCCCACCGACGGAATGTCGAGTCACGCTTCGAAGGTACTAAGTACGGCAGATTTCACCTCTCTTGTTCATTTCTTACTCAACAGGTACAGACCCAGTGGCGGATGGTCCGCATCTGTTTCTCTTGGATAATCAATGAAATTCAAATGTCAGCAGAATGAGCCCGTTCGATCCGGGCCTGGGTCATCTTTTAGTGTAGTGGGGTTTTTTTTTTTGTTTTCTTCTTTTTTTCTTTATACTAGGGCTTGAACCCGTACGTCGAACGGGTTCAAGCCCTACTTTGTCTTACTTTCATGCCAACCAGCCTCCACTTGCTGCGGCTCATTCTCTGATATTGAAGCAAACGTTCATCCTTCCATTCGGATGTACTATTGCGATTTCACCGCTTTCTTCGTTATTTTTCATTCGGCTTGTCCAGGCTCGAGAAAAAGGGGAGAAGACCCAGTGGCGGATGGTCCGCGTCTCCATTGTTTGAGCCAGCCTAGTACAGTATTTAAGGAGAAGTAGCTCGTTCGATTCCGGCCTGGGTCTTAGTCTGGCTAGCGCTGTCGATGGTTTTTTTCACATTTTTTTGGCCCTGTCTTGCCATCGATTGGACTTACACGCTGACCACCCTCATCTTACTTGCAGTCCCATAAATATCCCACCAGCGAGTCGTGATTCACGTTCCCTTCGATGCATTTTGCCTATGCAGCCTTCGCATCTCTCTTGTTTATTTCTCACTCAACGTATCCAGGCTCGAAATAAGGCAGATACAGACCCAGTGGCGGATGGTCTGCGTCTCCATCTCTTTATGCCAATGAAGAATGGTAAGGAGAAGTCGCCCGTTCGATTCGGGCCTGGGTCATCTGTGAGAAGTCGACATTTTTTTTGCAGTTTTTATGGTTCTAAACACTGACCACCCTCGTGTTACTTGCAGCCCACCACACCTCACCCGCGAAATACGAAATATTGAGTGAATCTGTTGAGAGCAGCGAGTTGATCCTTGCTGCACAGCAATCTCGGAGACAGCGGTTGATCGGGCCGAGCGCGGATCTAATTGAAAGAGACGCGCCGGCACAAAGCTTTCCTCAGTACTGTTACGACGTACTGAGGTGAGCTTCAGGATTTCCTCATGGACAATGCCAGAACTGATATTTTACTTAGTATCTACTTAATTAACATACGGTTCAGGTATTTGTCCAGTACTGTTACGACGTACTGAGTATCTACTTAATTAACATATGGTTCAGTTTTCAACAGGTTATGGACTATTGCTGCTAAAAGCTGGACCCAACTACATCCAGGACTACCCCCGTTATATGACAACACCTCTCGACATCGAAAACCTTACACTTTCTTTGTCCACACTCAAGATTACCGCGATGCCACTCGAGACCATTAAACCCAAGACGATAACCGGCCTCGACACACTCGACCTCGACAAGAAGAATTATGTACGATGGTCTGAAAGCGCCCTCGATGCTTTTCTCTATGGCGGAATACGTGAATACGTGCTCGGAGAGGTCCCGAAACCCGCGGACAGACACTTGGACCTTCCCATCTGGAAGAAGAACGACAATCTCGCTCAGGCCGGCATCCGCATGCATATCTCGGATGCGGAGAAGGACTATCTTCGCGGCTGCACCATCAACTCAGCATCCGACATTTGGAACGAGCTGAGAACGAGACACCGACAGAAAGCCTCGACCCAAACATCACTCCTCGACGATGTGCTCTCCATCCGGATTGACCGAGACGGCGAGATGGTCACCAAAGCGGCCCAGATCCGCAACCTCTGCAAGCACATTTTTGAGATCGGCAAACTCGACGAGGACAAGCTTGCGCGCGTCATCCTTCTCCATGCATTTTCGACCGACCTCCGCTACATCCACGACAAACACGAGGACAACGAAAAATCAACCCCCGCAGACATCGTGCAGTCGCTCGAGAAAGCGAAGATACGTTGGGAGGAGGAGACAAAGGACGAGAGAGCGAATGCAGCCCGCACAACAACGAAGTCTCCTGCGAGCACCAAAGGCGCGGCGAAGAGTGGTGTCTGTGCGACGTGCAGCGGCAAGCATCGCACGGACGATTGCTGGGCTGAGGGTGGTGCCATGGAGGGTCGACGCGATGAAGTGCTCGAACGGAGGGCGGCGCGTCGCAAGGACAAAGACTCCAAGCAAGCCGACAAGCCCTCGAGCACCCCGAACACGAGTACCCCGAACACGAAGCCCACCGCGAAGCCTCGCTTTGCCATGAAGGATGCGAGCGGTAAAACTGTGTACTTCACCATAGTTGACGATGACGCAGACGCCGCCGCCGCCGCTGTCGCAGGTATCACCCCCAACTCTGAGCTAGAGGAGGTCTATGAAGCGTATCACAGCCGCCGCAACTCTAATGCGTCAGATTTCTCCATGTTCGCAGAGGTGGACCAAATTGCACTCACCGCGAGTGCCGGCGAGTATCCCCCCTTCGCAGCTGACACTGGTGCCACTGTCCATCTATCTCCAGTCAAAGACAACTTCCACACGCTTCAAACTATCAGCCCACAGAAAATTTGGGGTGTTGGCGGGACCTACATTGAAGCTACGGCTAAGGGCGATATCCACATACGCAGTGACAACGGGCGCACCTTCATCCTTCGCGATGCCTTGTATGTTCCACAAGCCTCTATGCGCCTCATCTCGATTGGCCGCATCACCGACCAGGACTACTGTGCCTTGTTTGCAGACGACGGATTTTCGGTTGTCGATACTAAGAGCAAGATCACCGTTGTGACAGGGACTCGCCATGGCAAAAAGCTGTACTCACTTGATGGCACCATTATCGCACGCCCCACCGCCCACGTCGCCACGACTCAACTGCCCCCAGCGAGCCTGGAAACTTGGCATGGCCGACTCGGACACATCAGCGTATCCACTATTCGCAAGATGGCCGATGGTGAAATGGCGAAAGGTATGCCTGTCGATCTATCGGAGCTGCCACCAGTCTGTAAACACTGTATCCTTGGAAAACAGACCCGTACACCGGTTCCAAAGACGAGGGAACACGCGAGGTCGACGAGGAAGCTGGGAGTGGTGTATGCTGATCTGACCGGGCCAGAGGCAGTAGAATCGAAGCGTCGGAATTTTTACTCTATGGAATTGGTTGATGAATACACGGATATGACCTGGTGCATGCCTCTGCGCACAAAAGATCAAGCGTTCCGAGAGCTGCAGCGCTGGGAAAATGAGAGACGCCAGGAATGCGGCGAGGAAGTGGGCATATACCGCGTTGATAACGGGGAACTAAAGAGTCACCAGATGAGAGACTGGTTAGCTCGAGTGGGCACGAAACTTCAAACAACGGCCCCTTATACCTCAGTCCACATTGGCATGGTCGAACGTCGTCATCGGACCGTGTTTGAACTTGTGAGAACTATGCGCTCGGCCTGCAACGCTCCTGTAAATCTGTGGGATTATTTCGTTGAAACGGCTGCTCACATTGCACAACGGCGACCCACAACCTATCAACGCAAGAGAACACCTTATGAAGCTTGGTATGGCGAAAAACCTGATCTTTCTCACTTGCGCGAAATCGGCTGCCAGGCATTCGTGCTAATTCAAAACAAACATAACCCAAAAATCTTCGACCGCTCCATCGAATGCATACTCATCGGTTACTCCACCGACTCAAAAGTGTATATCTGCTATGACAAACTCTCCCGCCCTGTTCTCACATCTTACCACATAAAATTCATAGAGTCACACCAAACCGTCCCAAAACCCCTACATCCCGGAAAAATCGCAAATGCAGAGAAGGAACCTCCAAATAATCTCCCCTTCGTGGTGAATGACGAGGACGACGATGACGACCAGGATGAGGCACCTAGCACCCCTGAACCCGTCCCAGAGGAGCCTGCAGATCCTACCCCTCGTTGTACTGGTCGAGTCCCCGGGGAGAGCAGAGAGGAGAGGCTTCGACGTGCAGTAGAGGAAGCAAAAGATGCAGGGGAAAGAGTTAGGGCCAACAGGGAGGCAAAACGTCGAGAACACGTACCAAACGAGAACGACGCTCACGCACTGATTGACGCTATCGCTCTGCATGCCCTTACAGCTGACGATGCGCAGCTCAATCTCGAGCATCCCGATGACCCCAAATCTGCGAAAGATGCTCTCGCAAGCCCGCTCGCACATGAATGGCTCGAGGCAATGCACGATGAGCTCGAGTCCATTAGGGAAATGGGAGTCTACGTCCTTGTCCCTCGTTCAGCTGTCCCGAAAGGCCGCAAGGTGATGCGAGGAAAATTCGTTTTCCGGACGAAAAGCGACTTCATGGGTGCGGTGTCCCGATACAAAGCGCGTTACGTTCTCCTAGGCCATCAGATGATATATGGCAAAGACTATACCAAAACGACCTCACCTACAGCCCGAGCTGAATCCCTCCGAATCCTCTTCCATCTTGCAGCTGCACTGGATTTTGAACTCACTCAAATCGATGTGAAAACGGCGTACCTGTATGGCGCCATCGACGAGACCACCTGGATGGAACAACCTAAAGGTTTTGAGGAGGTCGGCAAGGAGGATTGGGTGTGGGAGCTGAAGAAGGGATTATACGGCATGAAACAAGGCGGGCGACTGTGGAACAAGCACATGGACTCACGGATGAAGGCAATCGGCTTTACACAGCTCAACGTTGAGCACTGCATTTACTATCGGAAGCGCGAGTCAGGAACAATATTTGCTGCCGTGCATGTGGATGACTTCACCGTGGCCGCCAGCAGTAGTCAGGAGGAGCAAAGGTTTGAGGAGGAGCTTGGTGCAGAGTGGCAGATCTCGCGCGCTGACGCTAACTTCATCGTTGGCTGGGCTATTCGGCGGGACAGAGCCAATCATACCGTGTATCTCTCGCAGAAGGCTCTTATCGACCGAGTCGTTGCAGAATACGGCTGCAAAGATGCAAATCCTGTCAAAACACCGCTTCCTCCAAATACAAGACTCACCAAACGCGACCTCCCACAATCCGAGGAGGAGGGACGAAGAGCCGCAGCTCAACCGTACCGGCAGCTTGTGGGAGTCCTCATGTACCTCGCCATCTCGACTCGTCCCGACATTATGCATGCAGTCAGCACTCTTAGCCGATTTAATAGCGGCCACGGGGAAACGCACTGGAAGGCAGCTATTAATGTTGTCAGATACCTCAAGGGAACGAGAAACTACGAACTTGAACTCGGAGGAAACAAAATCTCTCGACTCGTCGGTTACACTGATTCCGACTATGCCAACTGCCCAGATACGCGGCGCTCGGTCTCGGGTTATTGCTTCTCATTGGGATCCGGAATCGTCTCCTGGATGTCCAAGAAGCAAGCAACCACCATGACGTCTTCCACCGAAGCCGAGTACATGGCTGCATGCTCAGCGACGAAGGAAGCCGTATGGATTCGGAATGTCTTGCTCGGCCTAAATCGAGAACAGAAGGACCCTACTGTCATCTTCATCGACAACAATGGTGCGCGCATACTCACCGAAGATCCATCCTTCCATCAACGTGCCAAACACATCGAAACCCAGCACCATTACAGTCGCGAGTGCGTCGAGCGTGGGATTGTGCATTTCGCCGATGTGCCTTCAGCCGACAATGTTGCGGATGCGTTCACCAAGGCGTTGCAGCCGTCGTCATTTGAGAAGCTCAGGTCCGAGATGGGATTGAAGCCGTCTCCGAATTGAGGAGGAGTGTTGAGAGCAGCGAGTTGATCCTTGCTGCACAGCAATCTCGGAGACAGCGGTTGATCGGGCCGAGCGCGGATCTAATTGAAAGAGACGCGCCGGCACAAAGCTTTCCTCAGTACTGTTACGACGTACTGAGGTGAGCCTCAGGATTTCCTCATGGACAATGCCAGAACTGATATTTTACTTAGTATCTACTTAATTAACATACGGTTCAGGTATTTGTCCAGTACTGTTACGACGTACTGAGTATCTACTTAATTAACATACGGTTCAGTTTTCAACAATCGTGTCAGGTTCTCTTCGATGCACTATGCCTATGCAGCCTTCGCATCTCTCTTGTTTATTTCTCACTCAACGTATCTAGGCTCGAAATAAGGCAGGCACAGACCCGGTGGCGGATGGTCCGCGTCTCCATTCCTTTAGCCATCGCAGCAGCTAAGGAGAAGTAGCTCGTTCGACTCGGGCCTGCGTCATTAGATATTGTGACCTTGGTTTTAGTATTTTTTCTTTTTATCTTGCTTTCATGCCACTTGCTGCGGCTCATTCTCTGAGATCGAAGCAAACGTTCATCCTTCCATTCAAATGTGCTATTGCATACTTCATCGGCTTTATGCTTTCTATCTTGCTTTCATGCCAGCCAGCCTCCACTTGCAGTGCTGCATTCTCTGAGATCGAAGCAAACATTCACCTTTTCATTTGAATGTACTATTGCGATTTCACCGCTTTCGTGGTTATTTTTCATCCAAGTTATTCAAGGTCAAAATAAGCCGAGTACAGACCCAGTGGCGGATGGTCTGCGTCTCCATCTCTTTATGCCAATGAAGAATGGTAAGGGGAAGTTGCCTGTTCGATTCGGGCCTGGGTCATAGGTGCTGGGCGATGGTTTTTTTCACATTTTTATGGCTCTGTCTGGCGATCGATTGGACTTACTATTTGAGACCCGTTACTTGGCCACCTTGATGTTTTCAGGCAGTGCACAACACGTGGGGTAGCGGTATTGGATCCGGGGGTGGTCTAGTACATGTGCATACATAGGAGGAGTAATTTGAGGGCTGGCCGGCGAATTTAGGTAGCCTATTGCGGGCGGCGTGAATTTATTTCGAAGGGATTCCAAAAATGGTAATATACTAGCTAGTTGGCCACGCCGGCCCAGTCCTCTTCATGGGTTGAATGAGGACTTCTGGTGAATTCACACCGTTGAATTAGGTGCCAAACCATTATTCTAGATGGTTGTAATCATGATTTAGGCTATATAATTAGTGTCTATATATTGATTTTCAGCAGGGGGGCATAGGGAGAATAGACAATCTGGACGATTGAGGTGCTAGTTCACGACTAGCGGAACATGTCACCCAAAATAAGTTGCGGAATGGTTTATAAGAATTATGTGAACGTACTTGGATGCACCAGACATCCTACCAACATCCACGGGTCCTGAAAAAATTTTGACTGTGCGGACCACAGAAAACTGGCCTTTTGAGACAGACCACAGCAATGGGAAAGGACAGAGGGCTGCATAAAATTAACATACCTCTCAGGCTCAATATCCCTGTATCATGATTGCCTATCTCAAGTTTCAGAGTGGCCATGGCAATCCTCTGTTCGTTAGCGGCATGGCCATGTTGCACCCTCGATGTCAGAATTCACCCCTTCTTGACACCAGTACAGATAAGGGTGGAAGGAATGTATGAATTTTTGTGGCACAGATTGAAGCCCCGAATGAGACGAGCAGAATGAGCCCCCAAACTCGTCGATCGGCCCAGAACTCGTGGAGAAAGAGAGCAAGCGGGTCTGTGGCGTTAAGAAACTGATCGCATCACCCTCCGGCACGACATCAAATACCACGCAGCATTTGATCCGACCATCAGTTAATCTCCAAATTGGGTATGGACCACCGTTAGGGGTCGCATTCCGTCCTGCGTGGCCCAACTTTGCACATCCTGGACCAGACAAGCTTATAAATGCCAAGTGGCCAACTAACTTGGGTGGCCAAGTAGGGGGTCTCAAATAGTACACGCTGACCACCCTCGGCTTACTTGCAGTCCACATCAATATCCCACCCACGAGATATCGAGCCACGCTTCGAATGTACTAAGTATGGCAGATCTCACGTCTCTTGTTCATTTCTCCCTCAACTTATCTAGGCTCGAAATGAGGCAGGCACAGACCCGGTGGCGGTGGTCCGCGTCTCCATATCGCTGTAGCGTGCAAAATATTCAACCGTCCGGATCCCATCGAGGTGCTGTCAGTTTAGTTGAATTAGTAGCTGATCTGGCTCATTTCTCACCCGGCTTATTCAGGCTCGAAATGAGGCAGGCAGAGACCCGGTGGCGGTGGTCCGCGTCTCCATATTGGGGTACTTGGAAGGCTGCCGGAACTGTCGGGGGAGGAAGGGAGTCAGTGTGAGGGGAGTAGGGAAAGATGCAGAGACACGCACATGCACGATGTGGAGCCCGCCGCAGACGTAAACACGATGGGCAATGAGCAGATCGGTAGGCAGGTGGTCGCGATGATGTTGGTGATGTTCAGGGAGGTGACGACGCTTCGAAGAAGAAAGCCAGCGTGAGTGGGGTAAAATAACAAGAAAGAGAGCACGAGACCGAGAGAAAGAGGAAGTGAGCAGCCACAGTATACGACACGTATCGCAGCCGGCTCGAGACATGGAGGAGAGACCGCGCGTCATGCATCTGCGCACGCCGATGATTCCGCTTGGACATCCGCGCGCGCGATATAAAGCACCCTCTCCGCCTCCCGCGTACGTAGGTAACCACCGTCCGCACAGGCAGGGACGCTTCCCGGGTGCACTACTGGCACGCCTCTGCCATGTTCCCACTCCTGACGCGGGCTCGTGTTGCGGTGGACGTGCTCGCCGAGGTAAGCAAGGCCGCGCGTAATCGCGCACGGGGATATCGCACCATACAAGTCCGATCGCGTCCAAGGCTGACCGGCACTTGCCAATGTCAGATTCTGGAGATGTCGAGCTAGGTCTGGATGCCCCTCAGATGTCTGCTCGACAGCAGCCTCGTTTCAGGGCGGCTAAACATCTGACCAAGACCCGCCGCTCGGGGATACGACTTGAATCTCGACACAAGGGACCTTGGGCAGCTGACGAAGGTCATGCATTTGGAGGACTTCGAGTCCATTACCGTATTCAGACTTGACAAAAGAAAAAAGTTCGATTTGACATCTCGCAACCAAAGAGAGGGACCGTTGAGTGTAATGGAACTTGAAGAGAATCCCCATCAAGGTAGGAAATCATCCCCACCGCCGAGCAGAATGAATTTTCACTGCATAAGTTGTGGATGCATGGCACCTGGGGATAATTCGCAATGGGAGTCGTTTGAAATTTCCGACGAGGGGAGGTAAGCATTGACTAACCTTGAAGCCAGACTTGAGTATGCCTAAAAGTACAGATCGGTTGATGAGATCCTGCGATAGAAAAAATTAACAAAGGTCTGGTCACGGTCAGGAGACGCTCACGAGTCGTGTCCGAGTACTGCGACAGTTTGATGGACCAAATCAAGCTTGAAATGTTCAGTCAGTGCCAGAATCCAGAGAGAAGTGCTCTCCTTCTGCCGATTTCCGGGGAAGAAACATTAATCGAGCTGATAGCGAACCTGAGTGCAGTTTGCCTGCGCCACGCTCAATATTCTCCGCGACCGATTGACCGCGATGGTGCGGATTACCGGAAGCGTGTTCAATCGTCCAACCTTTCGCCCAAAGTCAGACTCCGCCGTTCACAGCAATGCCAAAACTTGCCATACGTGGGTGGTGTTGGATGCAGGCCGGCTCAAGTGCTCCGTGGGTTACGAATTCGCATTCCGAAGTACATCCTAGATGTGCCATCCGTGCATCGCGGTCGGAGACCGAAAAGAAGAGAGAGAAAAACTTAGTCTCGTGTCAACAGACGACAGGTAGATCATGCGACACAGAAGTGCAACGGCAGCCAAAAGTCGAGGATGGATGGAATTGTGAGCTTGAAAGGACATCTCTGAGTGCGGCGTAACAACTATGGCCTGGATAATGAGCGACAACGCCGAGGATAGCGGCGCTGATGTCAGGGTCGCCATACGGAACGGCGCCGAGGAACATACGGGTCCGGAGTTAAAAGTTATGCGCCAGCGGATACAGGAAGGACGTGGCAGACGGGAGAAACGGCATCCAGCTGGAGCGTGATTGGATGCGTGCATAGATAAAAATCCTGGCGTGAGTATACGGAATGAGGCGTCGAGAATCAGGTCAGAGTTCCGGCACCAGTAGGGAAATAAATGCTCCCCCAAATTCCTGCTGATTCTCCACTGGGATAGATCGTTGCGGCCGCGCGCAGGAGCTAGAGATTCCGTTGATGCGTTGACCAGCCCAGTCGACTAGTCCTCGGTGATGGTGTTGAGAGCAAAGAAGGCACAGTGTGGCTATGCAGCCTTGATCATCAACCGGTCCGCTTGATCCGCCCTTCTTCTCCCGTCATCGACTCGTCCAAGTCTCGTCCTCCTTAGGCTCGTGACTAGAGCTTTTGAACCAGTCATCAGAACGACTGAACCAATCCCCGATTATTTCCAAAATCAAATAATGCAACGGCTGATGCCAGGTGGCGATACACCAGCTTCTTTCTCTCAGACTGAGACAAAGACGTCGCGTGTCCTTTGTGTCGACTCAATGCAGCTAGAAATGGAAATCCCTCGAGGACAAAGGCTTGAAGTGCCTTAAAAAGACGATTCTGTGAGGCGCAGGACTCAGCGCTTTCCTTCACACCCACCATCTTATCGACCATGGATCCTCTCAAACCTTCCGACTTGGGCGCCGCCAAGGACTGGGATGCGTTCCAGCCAGACATGAGGGGCTATATCTCCCCGCAGCAACTCGACCTTTGGCCTTCCTGCAGAGATGTCGAGGTACATATGTCTGCCACCGAGCCCCGAGCCTTGGAGTCGTCGACTGACCATCGAGTCCTGCAGGATCAAATCAGACAATTCACCAGCACTGATTACATGCGTGATAACGACGCGCCCTTCCTCGCTTTGTCCGTGGCCAAGGGATTTCCTGCCACACGCCTCGCCATTCGTGGTGAAACCTTCGCGGTTCCAATATCTCCTCGGGATATCGCGTTTTTGGCCACCCATCTCGGGGGGGCTGGTGCATCTAGGCATACTGTGTCGGAAGTGGAGGTGCGTATTGTATTGCAACGTTAGCATTCTCCTTTTCACTGATAAACAGGTGAAAATTCTTGGCGACGCTGGCCGCTCGTCCATCTCGAAAAGTCACGTCGATGTCTTGCGAAAGCTGAAAGTTGTAACAGGCGACGGTGGCGAGGAAACAACACTTGCAACGCTAGACGTATTCAAGGCCGGTGCTCATCAACTTCTGTAGGGCTAGCGTTCTGTTCTTCGACCCACATCGGCTAACTCGTGAGCAGGACTGCCGCCAAAGACACCAATCACTTTGCGACCATCTTTGTTATCCTGCCGACTTTTAACGACTCTGCGGATATTCGTGTGTATGCCACGCATGGGGCTGTCTCCAGTGACGTGCACCTGCCCAAGGATCTCAGTCAGAGCGTAAGCGCAATCGGCGTGTACCCGGCGTCTCTGGGGCGTGCATCGAGGTCGGCACGTGGGGCGAAGTCATTTGCCTGACCTACCACATATCCATTGTGCCCGACACGGAACCCTGTTTTGTTCCGCGGCTCGAGTATCTCTCTGGTGCGCTCCCGCCGCTGCGCGATGCGTTCTGCTTGTGGAATCATCTGCTGAACGCCGGCGCACGTGCACCCACGCTTATGCTCTTTTTCCTTTTCCGCGACGTCGAGTCGATCGACGATTTCACGGGGGAGGACGCCACACTCCTATGCCACCTTGCCCCTCTAGCCAAGGCGTACGGGATCAAGATCTACATCAGCAGGCTCACCCACACCATGTCGACGAAACAGGAAGTCCAGCATCCCTACAAGGAGTACTTGGAGTCGGAGGACGACATTGATCGCTCAGATTTGTACATGTCGAGCAAACCCAAGGTGGAGTACGAGTGGGACGAGTTGCGCACCCTCGGAGGCGCACCTGTTAGGCAACCAGCCTTGTTGACCTGTGCCACGAAGATGGTGAAGACCGCCGGTGACCTACACGACGAGTTGATGGATCTGGATCTCGACGAGGATGATGACGATGTTGAGATTGAAGACGATTCGGTAAGGCATCATAACTATATCCACAATCTGCGCGAGAAACTGATGCCCTGTTCAGCTTTACTCCGCGACGGTGATCTACAAGCACAGTGAGTTCCATTTAAACACTTGCATCGCCGGGGCTCAGACTCTCCTAGTTCGATCCACGTCGATTCTGTTCATTGCACCTTGAATTTGGGCAGACTAATGAACCGGCTATTTCCTGCTACGCGCTGTTGCTTCTTGTACTGTACCACGATGTCTTTTACGAAAATTATACCAGTATCATTTCCCTGCCGTTAATCATTGGTCCTTCTTGAGTTTTGTTTCCAGTCCTTCCCGGAATTTACCCCGAATTGACCTCATATATCCAAATTTCAGCCCCTCCCACACATTGAAATATGCAAGCTTCCCTTTCCATAGGTCCAGTACCGGCAAACACACATATTCGGGATTATGCCAGAACGATGAGCAAGAGAGATGAACAACTCGTAATTATTGTATAAAGAATTCAAACATTGGATCCCATCGTCTCCCACAATGTTCAATACTGCTGGGATATCTTCCACAGACGCTCACGATTTCGCATCGAATCTGATTTGAGACACTCGCGCAAGGAAGTTCGAAAACAGGAAATCCTCGTAATCCCCGAAGCGCGTGCGCAGCGACGTGATAGTCTGCGCCTCTTGGAAGGCGTTGGCGAAGGTGCTCGACGGGTGCGCGGCGGGGAAGTTCTTCGTGGCGTCGGCGGCGACATAGTGTAGGCCCGCGTCGAGGCTGCGGACATCTTGGCCGAAGAAGAAGGACGACGCGGTGTCCACGGTAATGCGCGAGACCGTGTCCTGCAAGATGACAAATGTGTCGGCTGACTGAAGAGACGGACCTGGAAGTTTGCGGGGTATCCTTGGCGGAGGTGGTGAAGGGACTCTGGTGCTATGGCGAATATTTGAATAGGTTTGTATTCAAATATTCGAGCCGGATGTGCTCAAGGGATGTGGGGAGCCAAGGTCGGAGAAGTTTAGTATGCCCTACTTGTAACCTTCTATGTTTTAGAATTTTTTGAATGGTTCGCTAAGGTTGTGTGTTCGAACCTCGGGAACGTCGTTCTTTTTTTTCTTTGTCATATATCTTCTCCCTTGTTCGCGCATGCCTCCTCAGATCTGTTCCACATTCTTGCACTTTTCCATCTGCCTTCCACGAACCTCCACAGTTTATGCCTGTAATCCTGGGCATTGGCTGAGGAACAACAGTTCAACTGAGAGCGAAAGACTTGTGCAATATGCAAAAGTCTTGAGCTCGGAGAATCAATAGCCTTTCAGTGTTCCGTCGAGGAGGCCGTAGAAATTGCCTTAATTTCGGGAAACCAGGTGCGATTGGTTCATTTAAAAAAAAATCAGTCTCAATGGCGGTGTTCCAGAGTTTGGAGACTTTGGTGGTGAAGGCTCCAGGGACTTGCTCAGTAGTAAAAATGCAGACAGCAATTTCTAGAGGACTTTTTTGTAGCATTTGTACGATACCAACTCCCGCATGCATTAACATCCTCATCTTATGCAACTACACAAAAAGTGCATGCGGCGTATCAGACATGATACATGTGGAGATTTTGAGTGTACGATAAGAAGAGGAACCCAGCCATTACTGCAAGGGAAAGCGTTAACAAAACAAAAAAAAATCAGTGGGAAACAAATTGAAATGTACATCGACCATCTTGCCATTATCGGTCGCTATCCGACTTGTCGCGCTGGATACGTTCGACTGGCTGATGCATTCGTTGCGGTATACATGGTGTCCCGGCCTTTGTGCCTGCCCCGTACGATGCGGACCTCATCGTCCTTGCGGATGGACAGCAAGGGGGTCTGCAACGACAATAAGTGAGCGGCCATACGCGTCCTGTCGACTTCGGTGGTGTCTTACCGCGCAGACTAATAGATCAGCACCAATCCAATGCATGGATATGTGGCCGAGGCCTGCTCCACTCGAGCAAGAGCTGAATCGCCGCCTAGCCAGACGAACTCCGGTTGACGAAGAACAGGGAGAAGACTTGAATAAACCAGATTACTCGAAGAAGGTTTTAAGTCTTCGGTCCTCTGACCAAATGAGTCATGAACTGACCAGATTTGCCAATGGCCACACATGATTTATTACGCGCGGCAACAAGCATGAACGAGGAATTGTTGAATTGCCTTGTGGAATAAATCTATGGGCAAAGACATATACAACGGAATACAAACCTACGACCACACAGAATCAGGGTCTATGGGTTGCAAGACCTCAACTTTCTACTCCATCTTGAGGTCATTCAAATTTTTTCTAATGCGCAAGCGTTTAAGATAGGCCTTGAGATGCTTTCGCAGGTGACCAATATTATTATGCGGTTTGAACTCAACACTGTGGATTTCAAGAATGCGTCTCAAGGGACGGGTTGACAATTTGCCTATAAAAGGACCCGGTGTCTGCAAGAGAAATAAAGAACCGATGGTGCAGAGCCATCAATAACAGAGTTGTACTAGACTGCGTGCTAACGGATCCAGAAATCTTTAATTTACAACGCATGTATGAATTGATCACTGTGCAGCTTGAAAGCTGAAATGAAATTTGCGTGTTCTTCATCTGGTTGCTGTCATGTACATTGAGTGCAGCGTGAGCAGAATGGCTTTGCACCCTCGGTTCGTGTGAAATTTCAGAGTCGTTGGTTCTTGCGAGTTCATCTGCAATTGGAGCACATGTTTAGCATCAGGCAGGCAGCCGGTATTGGTGCTACAATACAGCATGAGAATGAATTGCCACAGGGGGCATGCCCCACTGCTTAAAATCTATAAGCCGCAGCCACTTTTAAGCGGCGGGCAACCCGCAGGTGTCTCGCTTATTGATCGCAAGCCTCCTGTTTGCCTCGTGTTGTTTTGTAATAGGAATTGATTGGTTGTGAGTTCGAACCTGAGTGGTAGCATCCTTTTGTGCAATGTTGTAGATATATTGTAACAACTTGAACAATGCAGAGGTAGGACTGTAAAGATCCAAAAAATCACCGAACCATAGTATGTATTCTCAGCTGTTCCTGGGTTTTTTCTTACAACAGCATGTTTGGGTGTTTTCCCAACAATTCTTGCTAATAATGCCAAAGGCACCCACTTGTACAGCAGGGCACTTGCTGCATTGTACAGTCCAAGAATCATGCTGAGAAAAAAATCCTCTGCGGATGGGCCACACCACTGCTGCTAACTGGTGAAATATTCGCGAAAACAAAACTCTGGTGGCGCAAAAGCACCTTAAAGAATCCCAATAATGTTCACAAGAATGTGCTTATATGGCTTTGTGATCCTCGTAGTACCATATAATATTTTTTGCACTTACCACGCAATTACAAAATATAGACAGCACTGCAAAAAGAATGCTGCTAACTTAGTCGGGTTCGACATCAAATGACATTATACATGAACATGAGGCAAACATGAGGTTTGCCATCAATAAGCGAGACACCTGCGGGTTACCCGCCGCTTATAAGCGGCTGCGGCTTACAGTTCTATAAGCGGTGGCACATGCCCCCTGTGTGCCAGAGTACTTAATCCAGACCGAAGGATCTTGCTTCAGAGCCACCGTTTCTGCCTTGCCATAATCTTCGTTGGAGCGCTGTCCATCACTGCACCACAGACTGAAATGTCCAGTCATCAATCTTGCGACAGAACAACTTTGGATATCCTATACAGCTCTTCCGCTACTGTTTTTGCATGCACTTGGGCTTCTGTTCACCCGAATATCCCACAACAAGAACAGTCATCATTTAAAAGGGGGTTATATCGGGTGCTGCTCATGATACTTGCATTACTTGTACCAGAAATCTTTGTCTTGTGGGCAGCAAGAGATTTGATCAGCGTGCTGAGACGGTGCAACACCAAATGCACGTCCTCTAGCTATTTTTGCGCTTATAAACACATCATTAAGAGGCGCAGAGTAGCTTCAGTGATATACAAACATATCCGTATACCTGAACTCTGTTAGGTGATATAAAGGAGAGTCAGAGCGAGCTCCGACTACTGACTGTAGTATTCAGAGCACGACCGCGGTGACGCCGCGGCGTGTTGTACTCTGAATACACTACCAAGGAGATATACCCATAACCGCCTATAACCTATTCAAGGGATTTATTCCTATAAAAGCGACCCAGAGACTTCATAGATGAAGTGGCGAGACTTAAACATGTTGCGCGGTACATTAAACTGCGTAGGAGAGCCGCCGCGGTGCCACCGCGGCGCCTCTCTGCCAAAGACATAGTTGTGTTAACGGTTACATTATGGAGGAAAGCGGCCGCGGTCCTACCGCGGCGTCCCATAACTGTGTATAACCTACCGCGGAGCCTACTAAAGGGCCGCGGTCGAGCATAGACCCATCGTTACCCTAAGACAGGGAACTGCCAAAGCGATCGGACGATCACGTGGCGCCGCGGCGCGACGCGACCTGTCAAATCAAAGACACACAAGTCCTAATTCGGATTCTAGCGATCGGATTCAGGCACTCCGGTACTTCGCGGGCCAAGCACTGCCTGCGGCCGGATCCACCAAAGACAAGCACGAGGAGGAATGTATTGAAAAGGCTGGGTTCAACCCCAGGCCGGCGCGGCATCGTACTGCGGGTGCGGAAGGCACCGCGGTATTGCCAATATACCAAATATAGACCGCGGGGGTCAAAACCGACGATCTCCCAGCACCAGGAGCATGCGGGATCGACGAAGAACCACGAGGGAACGAACCTACATGACCAAGCACCACATCTCAGTTACCATATCTAGTTTATCCCTTTCGTTTGTACTATTACTATAAAAGCAGCCTGTAGAACCCGCATACAGCCAGTTCATCGCACCGTCTATCGGCGTGGGTGTCCTCAGGCATATTTCGCGGAGATTCGTTTACTATCTCTGTTTGTAACTTGTCTATAAATTGAAGTTGGTTGTTGGCTCGAATTGTCAAGCAAGGGACTCATCAGTTAAGCTTCAAACGGTTAACCACCTGAGAATTGGTTGTGACTTGTCAGCTGCTTTGCCTTCACACTCGTCAGGGAGAGTCCTGTCATTAGCTGTTGGATCGATTAGTTGGACTTTGCAGTCAACGCTTAAGCCGTTACTATAAAAGTGAAGGAAACGTCCCTAAATGAGGACAAGTTTAGGTCTGCTGTACGGGAGAGTCCTGCAGTAAAGAGAATTGTCAAGGAAGAAACAGCTTGCCTCATTATAGCAATTGGAATTGGCCATTGCTGGGGATATTTTGTGAACACCAAGTACAAACTCTGCCCTGAAGTGATAGAACTATCTTTATAGTCACTACCTTCTTGTATCCGTCTCATACAAACATTCATCCAACGCCGCGGCGGAAAGATAACTGCTGTAACTTGCCAAGTGAAGTGCCGCGGGGACTTTGTTAGTGCCTCATAGTACTAGTTTCGTTGTTAACTATACAATCCAAACCTGCTGGCCGCATACTACGGTCCGGACCTGAACTCACTAAGGATTGCGCTAGTCTTTTGGGAGTGATAAGATATTGTTTGTGTGGTTTTAGTGTTGTTTCCACAACACGCTATAACTAGCATATTCAAGACGTATTGTAAGCGCACCGTTTCAGCGCGCCGGATCGTTAAGGATCCGAGGACCTCGGGTGAGTTCCTCCCGAGTCTGAAATATCTCTGTCTCAAACTGTTCCTTAAGACGACAAACGGACCTATGTTTACGCATTCTTTGTAGTTATGGGAGGCTTTGTCAAGAAAGACAAGACTTTGCACCCTGAAGACTCCCACTCAGCAGACGAGGAATATATGACTTTGCACCTAGAAGACTTATACTCAGCAGACGAGGAATATGAATTTCCTATAACGGAAAAAGAAATACTCGACAAGAGTAAAGCGGACGGGATAGCGAAAGGTTTGGCCCTTGTTCAAATTGGATGGTTTGGGTTGCAGTGTATTGCCCGACTGGCAGAAGGATGAGAGACTATCACAGCAATAGAACTTGCGATGTTGGGATTCGGAGTACTTCCCTTCTTCACCTACTTGTTCTGGTGGAACAAGCCTCTAAACGTGGACTGTGCCGTGCGTTTGAAACGGAAGTCCACACAGAGCTTGCGGTGTCAAAATCCTTTGGACAGCACGCAGAGCTTACGGCCTTACGATTCTTCGGACAGCACGCAGAGCTTGCGGCCTCACTATTTTTGGGACAACACTCAAAATCACCATCCTCGAGCCATAGGTATGGCACTGTCTTATGGTGCATATTCATGAAGCGCAGTCGTTGACAGATCATACCGGTGACAAACGCTGGCATTTCGCTCTATTGTATTTCATTTCACATTTTCTCCAGCTGTTCACACAGCTCCTCGATGGTGAAGTGCCTGACCACAGTCATTCCGAAATCATTAGCAGTCAGAATTCTGACCATAGGGACGACACATGGCACGCTTGTATGTTCCGTGCCGCGCTAGGCCTAGCTGTTGTCTTTGGCTCAGTTTATTGCATTGGGTTGTCACTCTCATTCCCATCCTATACCGAAAAAATCCTTTGGCGCACTTCATCTTTGGTTATAACAATCATACCAATAATCGCGGTGAAACGGTGCACTTGTGTGCAACAGTGAAATCTAATATCAAAAAGAGCAAGACAATGTCTGCTCAATTTAACACCAAATAACCACTGACTACTACTCAATAATGTGTGTGTGTGCGTTTGGGGAGGTAGGATTTAGTAACCCTTCAACCTTAAGAACAAGCAGTTGTAATTGACTTTATGGTTGTCAAACCGTTGGAATAACCGTAGTTAATTTAAACGACCCCCAAGTTGTAGTGGCAATAGAATAGAACCCACAAGACTAAGAAGTCTTGCTGAACTAAATAGCTGGTGAGGCTAAAAGACTCAAAAGAGCTTTGTGCCAACAAGGGGGGTGATAATTCATTGTCTATCTAGTACATTTGGAGGAGTTTTATAGTGTTACTGGCTACTGCGGATTACAAACAATATAATAATTTAGAGAGAATGAGCATTGGTAATTGCCCAGATAAATAGAATAGAACATCCCTACTGCCCAGCTTTAGAGAACAGAGCATCCAGCCTGCTCAGATCTTGGGATTTAACCATCCGAGCAGCTTTAAAGCACTATCTCTAAGCCAGTTCTCCCTACCAAGCCCATTATTAAGTGGCATGTACTCAACAATAGACCAATCAACCTTACAAACCTTCCTACAGGCTGTATTGTCATTTTCCTACACAAAGACTAAGTGTGCATCACGCCATTAGCCCTCTTAATCATCCATTTAGGGGCACATGACCACTTCAGGGCTGGGCTCTCCAATTGCAGAGTGCGTACATAGTGGTTCAATAGACTTCAATGGCAATTTAACTGATTCCTTCAATAACTCCCTCGGTTACCTGGCATCCATATTGACACCGAACTTGCTACACAGGTTCCCTGCAGCTTGTCGGGTGAGTCCTATAGCTAGCTGATTAAACTCTAGAATAATACTAGTCACTCTGTTAAGAGTACTGATAGAATCCCTTCATTCAATATTGTCTAGAGCTAGTTTTCAATGCTTCATTGGTTTAATACTCAGTCTTGGGACAAGACTAGTACCCTCTGTGTCTTACTTCAATTAGATTGCTCTAATGTGACTTTACAAAATCAAAGAATTCAAAACCACGCCTTATCAGCGGGATTTGCCTTTATATTGGGTGCTATTTTGAACGCCCGATTCAAGATCGATTTCACTACGGGCCAAGGACGGGCGACAGGATGGATCCGAATGGTCAACATCTTAGTCTTTAGCTTCTTTTTACCTACGCTTTATGGGTATGGCAGAGTACTTTTACTCATTCTCCCATTCTTATATCTAAGATCACTTCCAGTTGAAGCATGTCAAAGTATTCACTGGAGTACATTCATACCACATATATAACCTTATTAGTAGCTATCTCCATGTTCTAGGAATTATTTCATTTAGGGCCTGAACAGATGTGCTAGAAAATTTCCCAGAATCTCACATGTATACGAAACCCATCACTGAACTATCCTAGAACCTCTAATTTGTTGAGAGAAATGGTGGCGCAGAGGGGCAGAAGGCACCTTGTGAGGACGATTAAGTTTGGGGGTAATTGAACTGCATTATTCCACTGCAACTCGAGTGCTTATATACAGAAACATGTGTAATATCTACTCAGTCAAAGGTGGTCCAAGTAACTGTGAATCGTGAGTCTCCGTAACCTAATTGAGCTCCGTTGTCTGAACTCCGTCTCTTGAACACCAAGCTGAACTCTGCAGCTCTATTTGGGTTTTATCTGTTTAGTCCCCGCCTCCGTTAACTTACCGTCAAGTCCTCCGTCTCCGTAACTCCATTGAGTTCTCCGCCTCCGTGCTCCAACTCCGTCTGCGGACTTCGGTGAACAAGTGTGGGCTTCTAACCGCTTGCCAAATCACAACATAATTCAGCTATTCTATCAACACCTTCGCACCGAGAGTGGCAGAAAAAATGTGTATTAAAATTTTCAACAACAGCCTAGAATGGAACAAGAAATTCCAAGTTTAATTCTAGGATTCTTGAAGATTTTCAACCCTACACAATCTCGGCAACCTCTCGATTGAGCCCCATTCAACAATCCGTCCTCAACAATTCGGGGGTCCACCTCAGGTTCGGGTTCACCTTGGGCAAACGGGGGCAAAAGTTTGATACTATTCGAGAGTAGCTTAACCTAGAATTCCAGTCCATGCGGACCAATATTGACCCTGATCTTCATTGTGAGGTTAAAAACGCCTTTTTCACCGTCTATGACCCTAGGCGGCCGAGTCACGAAGAAATCAAAGGGAGATATGGGAACCGTTCGATTCACCCGCATCCCACTTCCATGTCCATATTTTTCTCCTATTTTTATATTTTTCCCTATTTTTCGGGCAAGAAACGAATGATCTCGCTTCCAGGACAGTCGAGGCAAGAATTTTTGTCAGACCCCCCTCCCCGTTTTTCCCAGTGCGCGGGGAGGGGGGGGGGGTTATATTATACTCATCAGGTCCACAATATGAATGATGATTTTACTGAAGGTGTACATGTGGTACTGTAAGGGTGTCGTCCAAAACGACGCAACCTCGCGATAAATCATCTCATTGTCCCAACTGCCAGCTTGAGGTCATGCAATATTGTTAGACAGCATGTAATACTTGTGTATTTCCAGTGTCCGTAGATTACCAACAGAAAGAAATTGGTAAGTTGAACTTGGCCGATCAGACGCACTTGAAAGCCATGGATAGCACCCAGTGGAACCGAGAAAAAAATTAACATAGGAAGCTTGAGTAAAAACAGTTGGCATGGAACATTTACTGCTATCACCGGATACAGTACAGTCTGTCTTGGTTAAATTCGGTAATTCATTCGTCAAAACACCGGGGCCCTCTGGGTTTGCTGATGCAGATTCAGCCTCGGCCCTCAGGTGAGACGTGCGACCATCATATTTATCATTCAACTTTAATTCAATCTGACCGCGGGTAAGGCGTATTTGGCCGATCCAGCTTCTCAAATGCTCTCGTTTGTCCGGTTATCATTAAATTAAGTAGCCTCAAAATCGGCATAGAAGAGCTGAAGAATTGGTTGGGAGACGAAAAACTAATTTTCGTCGGGTGCCGGGACAAAGTGACGCCAAAGTCAGACTCGGTTCGACTAAGTGGTGACCTATGACCAAAATAAGATAGGTTCAATTCACTGGCCATTAATATTGTGACCTGTGACCTGAATCTTCGGTCGAAATGGTACAGTAGTGGTGACATTTGGGCACTCTGGCAGTTCGCCGCCCCGAATCAGTGTTGCCGTCGGGTAGCCGTGACCACTCCGCGCCGAGGTCAGTGCTCGAGTGTGCGACGGCATCGGAAGTGGCGTGTTGGGATCGCTACTAGTGTTGCCGCGACTCCAAAAGTCGAGTCGCGACTTGGTAAAATGACTTCCTGCCGAGTTTGACTTGACTTGACTTGACTCAACCCAACTCAAGTCACTTGAAGTTGCTCAAGTCGACTCGAGTCAGCCAAGTTGGGGAATTTTTTCTCTGATAGTGAGTCCCCAAAACTGCATAGAAATGCAATAAAAGGCGGCGGTGACATGATCGTGACAAGTGTCACATTAATGTCACCTGTGTGACATTCGGCCGGAAAAAAATGAAAATTGCTCCAATTGCGCCTACCAATGTCAAGGAACATTTTCTAAAAAAGCCTCGACTCAAGTCACTCAAGTCACTCAAAGTCGACTTGCGTTGACTCCGAGGTCGCAAGAAAGTCATCCAATAACTTGACTCGACTCGGCTCAAGTCGACTCCCGTAAGTCGACTTGAGGGGGGTCAAGTCAAAGTCGCGGCAACACTAATCGCTACCAAAGAAGGAAATGTCGAGTGATCGTACGGTTGATCGGGGAACTGTGAAACGAGAGACAAATAAATTTAAAAAGTGTCTCCGAGAAATGGGTATTTTCGAGAGGTACCTGTCAAAGTCCTACACCGGATCCGAAAACTGAATTGAGGTCTCCACATTAACCGAGCACAGCCATCACTCCGGAAAATCTGGAATTTCGGGGGCCCTGATAACGTTCCCGAAACCTAAAGTATCAGATACAGAGTAGATGCTCCCGAAACCGCTCCTGAAACAAAAGGTTTCAGTGGGCAGGCCGACGGTCCGGGCCGGCCCGCCCACCGAAATGGTTCCCGAAACTTTCCGTTTCGAGAACGGTTTCCGAAGCGCTGAAGCCATTAGTTTCGGGAGCACCTACTCTGTTCCTGATACTTTAGGTTTCGGGAACTTTATCAGGGCCCCCGAAAGCTCGGATTTTCCGGAGTGCATCCCCAAATCGCATAATTTCCCGAATAATGATTGTAAATAGATTGTTCGGCGGGACCAGACACTTATCGAGGCGATTGACGCTATTTCTGCCATGTCCAGCAGTACAAAACATGATTTTGAGTGCTCTTTTGACACATATGTGCCCCTCCCAAAAAGTCGCACTTTCTGAAACTTCTTCCAAAAAGTCTCGGTTTTCTCCGACGGGTACCCGCCGGTATTTGCGTGGCACTTTAGCGCTTTAGTCCATGCCTCACCTCACGGAAATTGCCGAAATCGGCAAAGCACACTTCCACACTGGACTGATTTCGCGAAAGACTACCGGTTTCCCTGAGTCTTCTACTAAATACTGCGTCTGGCTTTATTTCCATATGGTCGTATTTCTTCATTCTAGCCATACCACTGTCCTAACTCTGCGTGCTGTTTCCTATTGATTTCCGAGCAGGATGTCCATATGAATATATACTCCTTCACCGCTGTTTCCGGGCTGCCGAAATCAATCATGAAAAAAACCTCTAAATATGACAGCATATGGAGGCTTCCAGACGATGAAAAATCATTGGAGGATCATGATGCCGTTGTCTGGAAAAGTGCTGTATCACTGGGTTGACATTTGAACTTCCAGGAGGGTCGCTACCCGACCAGAACTTCAATCTGAAGGGCGCGAATGTATCATCAATGCTTGCCACAAGCCAGCTCAGATATTCCTCCACAATTGAACACATTGTTTCCATCCTCAACGAGAATATACTTGTCAGGGTCCTGAGTGTCAAGTTTGAATAACTTCCTGCTGTAATACCCAGCCAAAGTGAGTGATCCCCGAACAAGGGGCTCTGATTCATATCACGGCGAGGTGGTCTTTATATAACCGCGCTGTCGTAAACTGGACAGCTGTGGTACTAAATGTCGCGTGGATGAAATTTCCTACTCTTCCTTCACTCCTCTCACAATGTCTCTCCCATCCCTGGACAACGTTACCGGGTATGGTCTCTTTTTTCCCCCTCGCCTGCTCGGCTCAATTTTCATTTTCCAGGGCACTTCTCATTGGGACTTGGGTCAGCTCCGTAAGCAGATTGTTTTTGCGCCGGCACGGCGCGAACTGATATTCGACAATAGCTTCTGTATATGGTTGAATTGATCCAGACCATCTATTACTTCCGCCACTTCAAATATGATGATTGGAAGCCAAAGGTAAGTTTTTCTCGTTCGTATTCAATTTCTGACTGTATGCAGACTCAAGTAGCGGTCGCCTTCACTATCGACACTGTGTCCTTCCTCGGAAACTATGCCTGTGTCTATCTCGTGAGCGTTCAACTCCCCCTTTTCAACTCGAGTCCAATCTGATGCACAAATAGTACGTCATAACTCATGCTGGTATGTCTTTCTTTTTTTCATTTCACAGATTGATAGATTTGGCGACTGTTCGGGTATAGGCGATCCAGTGTATCTTGCGAAACTGAACTGGGTACGTCACTTCACTGAATATATTTCGACTCCATTTGCCAACTCACGCTTTACAGCCCATGCCGCTATATATCTTTAGCACCGCTATAGTAGCCGCCCTGGTCCAAAGTTTCCTGGTCATGCGATACTGGCGGCTGTGCGTATTTCACTGTCGTCATTGGAAATATCGTTCAATCCGGCCAATTTCCAGGACCAGAAACATAATCACCACCCTTTTCATGGGCCTTTTGATTATGCTCGCAGTACGCACGAGTTTTTCTCTCCAATCGCTTCCTGCTGATGATTCTACTCTGCGCAGTTTGGGGGCACTTTCACCACTGCCATGGTCGTTGTTTTGTTCCCCGCATTTGAGGACGGCGCGAAAGTCAAGATCCCCGGAATGTATGTCCTCCCGCCCCGTTCCACCTAAATGGGACCAGTCTAGGCTCACCCATTTATCCGTTCCAAATGCTTTTCAGGATTTGGACGATAACTCAGGCAGTGGTGGACCTCCTCATTGCAGCGGCGCTCCTCTGGGAGTTCAGGAAGGTCAAACCTGGTGTTAAGAAGACACAGAGGTACGCATACACTGTATCTGCTGTAGGCACGGCTGACCACGGGACGGTGGCCACGACAGGCTGCTCAATCGCCTGGCCGCGCGGACGATCAAGGCCGGGACAGTGAGCGCAGTGATTGCGGTCATGGCTCACATACTGTCGGTACCGCCAATTCTGAGGTCCATGAAACTTACGGAACTGCAATGCAGGCATATGGTGAACCCCAAGAGCAATGGTGCGTTTCCGAACTGACAGTGCAGCTCTAGCTCATCGGCGCTTAGTCACCATCGCTATCGGGTTCTGCATCGGCCGCGTCTACGTTCTCACCCTGGTTCGCTGTTCCTCGTGGAATTAGTCGTACCTTGGGAGGCTAATTTGACCTGTAGCTCTCGAATCTTAACATTCGCCGGACACAGTCAGCCTCCAGCAAATGTACGTCGACGAGCGCGGATATGGCGACGGGCGACGGCGCGCGCATGACGCTGGAGTTGAGCGAGAGCGACGTCGCAAACCCGCGCAGCATTCGTGCGGTGTTCTTCCGAGTCTCTCCCCATCCAAAGAGCTGATCTGCCACTATAGAATTTCATCTTACGGACATCGTACACCTGTTCGATTTTCGATGTATATCCGTTCTAATTTTCTCCCTGCAGATAATCGACAGTGAAGAGAACTTCCCATCGGAGCAGTTCAAGAGCAAGAGCAACGTGAGACGCATACATACAGATGTCCTTTGGCGTTCCACTGACCCGTGGTTTAGCGTGCCCAAAACCGTGCTAACGATAGCCCCCCGGTGGGAGTATAGCTGACTACCAACTATTCGTCAACGCAACAGTCTGGGAGCTGCGCTGCGTGATGTATGGGTACTCTGGTCTTGGAATTCCAATTTAATATATATTGCATTGTCGAACTGATAATTACTGTATTTTTAATTCGTAGCCATTGCATAATTGATAGTTTTGCCGCGAGGCGCAGGTAGATCGAGGCCGCTACAAACTCGGTTCAGCACCTTGCAATATTAACGCCACTTTTTCTGATTCTGGTCCTACTCACCTCGGCTCGAGTACCTATTGGCCCAATGCAACGGAAAACTTGATAAATATCATAACCTCGCCGATAAATAAAAGATTTCAATCAAAAACAAATCCGATTTGCATCAGAACTTAGAAGCCGCAGGGCACCCCGCACGAGCGGAAGCGGTTGTTGAGAAATTGAAATGAGGAGACGATACCCAGAAGCCCTACTGCGACCGGACCGGAGGCCGCAGCAATGCGCGCGGAGGGCAAACGCGGCGACAGTGCGCCCGATGCTGGTGCTGCTCCGGTATGTGCACGATCCACGGCGTCGTTGGGAGCGGGGCCGCTGAGAATCTCTCCCCAGGGGGAACGAAACAGCAGCGGCATGCATGTAGTCGGCCGCGTCTCTGATTTCGCCCCACCGCTGTAGAGGTCTTGCCCCGAGATAATGTTACATTCGCGGAGTGTAGGCCGGCATGATGCCCAATGAACGAGTTTTTAGTGTACGTAGGAGACATATGCGAGGGTACGGCATGGACAATGCTATGGCGACTCCGAGTGCAGGTTAATAAGGACCTCATGAAATGACTCGGAGGAAGATGGCAGAGCGCGGGTGAGCACGCACCATTTCCCGTGTGTCTGACATCTGTCGTCCAAAGTATTGAACCAGAGTATGGCGCTGGAGTTTTCGAAATGATAAATGGCCGTGGGCTATTAGTCTCTTATAAACAGACGGTACAACAAAATATTGAGCTCATACTTCGCTTTGTTGTAGTGGGCTATGGGCCGTTGAGGATGTTCACCGCCCTGGAAACGCCTTCCCCGACACCAGGCTCAACGGATCCACCGCCAGCGCGAGATTGGGGAAGGCCTAGTCCGATACCATCTGGATCAACCGTTCTTTAACGAAATCCTCGGCGATTCTTTGTAAATGTTTGGATTTTTCTGCATTATCTCATTTAACCCCATCGATCCCGAGTTCCTCTCCTTTTCAACGCTGCCCTTTCATTTGTGACCAACCAACTGACCTACACGCAGTTTTCCTTGGCAGACCACAGTTTCTCGCAGCAGCTGATTAATTAACCCGGAACCGTTCTTTCAAGATTTCTTCGCTCGGTTGTCCCAATTTCCCCATGTATCCCTTCTCCTTTGTGTTTCCTCAGCTCTTGCTCTTGAAGTAGTCCCTTATATCCTCGACTTTTCTTGCTGTTGGATGCACCTTTTCATCTGCGAGCGACCGCCCGACCAGCGCGCAGTCTTTCTTGACAGGTTACAGTTGCTGTTGGCTACGGCGCAGCTCGATTCGATCCTTATCACTGGGCCGATGGGTCACGTACTCCTGACGGTGGTGGACATATGCTTATTTTTGTTCGATCTCGAATTCTCTGCCCACAGCACGCGTCCTCAATTCACTACCCTGCAATATTCTTCTCCGGGAATAACGACGGCCCAATCTGTAACGCTTCTGTGTGCTGCTGGCCATTTTTCGGACTCGCATTCCATGGTCAAATCACTGGTGCTGAAGTGCTGCTATTCTCGGGCCTCTGCTGCTGCTGTCTCAATCATTATGGTTTCCTCGATCGAAGATTTGTCCGAGCCTTATATATGGATCAACCCAAGTTGCATCAAATCGTCGTCTGTGTCCCAGCTGTGTTCAAGTCGCTGAACCTCTTTCGTTTCCTGCTAAGAATCTTATTAATCGTTTTGTACTGTAGCTCAAACCATCTGTCTCATGCCTTCTATCATTTCTTCGCTCTCCCATGTTCGTGGTTGCTTCACCTTCTGGCACATCAATTCAATGGGCTTGGTTCTCTCAGGCTCGGCTGGTTGACACTCAAAATCTTTGTGTGGGCACAAAGATCGTGCGTTAAACAGGATTCCGTATTACGGGGTCAAACCGTGTCTTGATAGGCCATTTCATAGCACTATGTATGGCAGTATGTATGCACGCAAATGCAATTCATTTTTGTTTCCTCTCTGCTGTGTGTTTTACCGGAGCGAAGCGGCGGTACATCTTGTACTACTGTAGTATTATGACCAAAGGTTCGCACCATGTCACCCGTCACCTCAATTGTTTACTGGTTTTGGTTAATCTGTGCATCCTATCCCCGTTAGGATTCCTGCCCGCGAGCGCAGCGAGCGACTGCTCTATAACTTCTGGGAACGAGACTACCGGAGATGTGCGGCAATCTCGCTCAAGGAGATGATATCACCTCGACAGTGCCTCGGCATTATCGGCTCATTGATATTTTGCTGCTTTTGCCAAGTTCTAGCTGACCCGTATTTTACACGTAAACGGCGGGTTACGGCGACCTGTTTACGGCTCAGCCCGTACCGTCACCATACCGTTGGACTCCAGGTTAACTCAACTTCTCCAACGATACGGCGGCGTGACCGTTTTTACGGGCCGTATTTCCGTAAAAGTACGCGACGGTTTCAAGCCTTACTACCGATATGGGTGGTGCTTAGTGGCCCACAGACCCTTATCCCTCTTACTCCGCACTTGAATGAGACGGATCCCCAGCGAACTACAGCAAGGCAGATGAGCGTCCGACAGCAAGCGAAGAGGGAAATCAGAACCAAGCCCCCGGCAGCCGGCCTGGCACGGACCATCATTCTCTTTTGTGAGAAAGCCGTGAGTTCCGAGGAGCTGACCTCCCCAGAGGTAGGCATAGTCTGCCTACGCAGTGTTTGGGAAACCGCGGGAAGGAAAATTCGGTAAGCCCGGAAACCATTGCGTAAATTCGCGAAGAAAATATTCACTCATTAACATGATCCTTACTTTCCTTCCAGGGCCAATATATTTGTATCCACCTCATTTTGTCCGTGCGCACGAGGTCAAAAGTGGTCAGGTGGCCCAGTACCTGGACCCGGTCGCTGATAATATAGCAAAAATCGTCGTAAAATTCAACTGGATTGTACTGGATCTTATTTTATCATAGAACGAGAAAGAGACTGCAAAATCTAAATCCCTCGCCCATGTGTCTATGACCTGGATGAATGTAGGGTGAGTCAAGACCAATAATTCTCGCAAACTTACATCGTTGACAGCGTCTGCATCGTGGCCAGAGTATGGGGATGATCCCGTCCAAGGGTGTCCTTCTTATGTCGAACGACCTCCGATGCGAGCTTCCTGGCCTGCTCGGCACGTCCAAGATGCTGGTATGTTGTCGCCAAGCATTCCATTGCTATCAATGTATCGTTGTGTTTCCGTCCAAGATCTTTCTTCCTTCCCTCGAGGACAATTAACTGAAGAGCCTCCGCTTCTCTATACCTCTGCAACCGAAAATATGTCAACCCCACGCCGTGTAGGGCACTCAACGTTATCAAACTTCTGTTCCCAAACAAGCGGATTCGGCATGTTACCACCTCTTGGCCAATAGACAACGCCTCTTCTAGCCTGTCGAGATTACAGTATGTTGCTGCCAGATTGCACATAGCAGTCAAAGTGTCCGGATGGGCTGGTCCTAATATTTTCCTGCGTTTGTCAATCGCGCGGACTTGAAGCTCTGCTGCGCGCTCGTATATCCCCAGGCGGTGATATGTTGAAGCCAAATTCAACATGGCGATGATTGTATCGGGGTGATCAGTTCCTAACGACTCCTCTCTCTTCAACACAATATTGCTTTGGAGTTCAGTTAAACGACGGAAGTCCTCCGCTCCGAGATCCCAATCCTGCCGGACAGCGAGGCTGTCGAGATGATCATCCCGGGCCACGGCGCCTTCCAACTGAACCGCTGTTTTCGAAAGCAATGTACTGAGTCTTTCCGAGTAGGACGAGTTATTGGTCTTCGGCTGGGCTTTTCCCAGCTGGGCGTGTGGCACAGCGATTCCACCGCTCTCCCCTAGTGGATGCAAGGTTCGCGACGTTCCAATCGTCGCTCCCTTGAGGGACTGTTGTGATAACATGTTCTTGATCCTGTCGTGAATCTGGGTTGCAGTCGGTCGTTTATGCGGATCCTCAACCCAGCACTGTTCTGTTAGTTCCCAGAGTTCATCCGGGATGAGACGACCCTCATCTTCCTCTGGTCGCTCCGGCCGCCCACCGCGTCGAACAACCAGATCAACGAGATCGGCGTATGGGACGGAAAGCAAGGGAATCTCGTCGGTGTACAGCTGTAAATGGAAACAATCAGCATCGGTCGCCCGAAATTATCAGGGGCTGACCTCGTACAAGGTCATGCTGAAGGCGTACACATCAGATGGAAACCGATATCGCGAGCCATTCAGCAGTTCCGGAGCCATCCAATTTCGACTGCCTTGGATGTGAGGCGCTTCCAGCGCGGTACTAATTGTCCGTGTCGAAGCATCGGCTTTGAGACGCGCAAGACCGAAGTCGCACAGTAAGGCCCGTCCGGAGTTTTCGACGAGAACGTTTATCTATATGTGGCTCGGATTTCCGGGCTTAAGATATTCGCCAGAGAATCACTCACAGCTTTCAGGTCCCCGTGGCAAATCTTGCGCGAGTGGAGGTACTCCAAGCCGAGGGCAATATCACGAAGCTGTCTCATAATAGATGAGTGATTCAGAAGTAGCAAAGAAAATGACACCATACGATATATAACGGTTCGAATGTGGATCGTTCTCTCAGGAATTCCTTGGCATTGTATTGGACATAGGGCATGACGATGAACGGCTTATCGTCCAAAGTGTTGGCACCGAGAAACTGCACGATATTTGGGTGACGCAGTGTGGACCAGATCTGTAGTTCGGTGAGGATGATTATCCGCCCGAGCGGATAAATTGACTTACATTAATTTCATTCCGAAGGGACTGGGATGGAATATTTCAGTATTGTCCGTAACTGACCTGCCAGAGGACTCACAACAGCGCTTGGCTTGACTCCCGCATCATTCTGCAAAACCTTGATCGCCACCTCTGTCCTATTCCACGTCCCTTGATACACAGTTCCACTACCATGAAAAAAAAAGTTGAGGACAGTGAATCTCAATGCGAATGAAAGCTGGCAACTTACAATCCTCCTGCACCTATCTCCTCGCCGTACTCGACTTCGAAGGAGGCAATCATCCAATCTTCCACCTTGACGGGCTTTCCGCTCCGGGACGTTAAGTACTCGAGCGTATGGGTGTAGAACTTCTGTTCGGCACGATCGACATTTTGGCTGTTATTCAACTGCTTCTGGATCGAAACCATCATCGCGATAGTATTGTTCTGGTTGATTTCTGGGACCCAAATTGTGAATGGGAGAAATAAAGGCAGTCATTAAACACACCGAGTATGCGAAGCAGCTTCGCATGGTTTTTCTCGAGCTCGCTCAGGTAGGTGTGTAATGCCTCGTTGTCCCTTGCCTGAGCCATCTTGCTCTCGGCAAGCATTGTTTGAACATTGAGGAGCGAGGAAATCTGAGACCCGCGTTATCACACAAAGCGGATGATAAAGAGAGGCCTACCTGGAACGCGTTCATGCACATTCCGATCCGCATATGGAAGGCCTCGATCTTGGAAATGCGCGCATCCTTCAGAAAAAGCATCTTCAGAAAGCCCTCAGCCTTCTCAGTTTCCACGAAACAATGAATATCCCGCAAAAGCCTGTAAATAATACAGCGTTTAACACCAGCACTCGACACAATGGCCACGCACGTTTCAAGATCTTCCAGAGCTTGAACGCATTTCTCCGGTACAAGCCGCGACTCGCTGAATTCCGTGTTCAGGGTCGCCAAAAGCTGTTTGGCGCATTTTGCTAGGACCCCAATCTGCTCCTTTCTGGCCTCGAGCGCTTGTACAGTCGTGACGATGAATTCCAAGACAGTGTATGCTGTTCCAAGAGCAGAGACAATGTCACCGAGCATAACTGCGTATTTCTCCGGTTATGCAGGGTGAAGGGGAGGATCGTGAGAAAGGACGTGGAGCAGCTGGCTGTGCCGATGTCAAGGGAGAAGCAGATCCAGATCCGCATCAGATGGTCGACATAGGGAGAGCGCTGGGCATTCATACTAATTATGTGTCCGTTTTAGAACGCCGTTCGGGATGGGTCCTACAAAGAGAAACCAGCAGGTGCGTGTGGCGTAAATGTGGACAACGCCGCCAGGCAGAATTTCAACATATACTTTCCTCAGTTTCCAGTGCGTGCGGAAGCTATGGGCGGACTTCGGCGAAGCCGGGAAATGGAATGATGATAACCGTGGCAACGGTAGTCTCTCGTAGACAGACGCTTCAATATGGGAAGCATCTCGTGGCAACACTAGACCACAGCAATGCGATCGCGGAAGCGGCATACAGGGATGTCATGGATTAGTTTAACCTGAGGAACTGAAAGTTTAGTGCGCCATTTGGTGCACTGGCACCATTCCGGAAAGCGAGGTCAAGTTGTGAATAGGACAAGCACATCAGACTTTTGACATTTTGATTGTGGCGTTGTACAATGCCAAACAACTCGAAAAAATGCCTGAAAATGCGTGAAAACGCGACCACGCGCAACGCCCACAATTTTCATCAAAACAAGATGGATCCTCGCTTCGCTCCGGGACACTGCAGAATCGTGAATCCGAGTGGTGAAGTGTCTACGATTAGAATCGCGATCCAGTCCGTGCGGACTACATGGCACGGAACATGACATAGAAGGGGGCGGGATCCAAGACGGAAAGGGCGGGAAGGAAATAACAGTGTTGGATACTTCTGGATCGTGATTTCAAGGGATGAAGTGTCTATGATTAAAATCGCGGGACAGTCTGTGCGGACTACACGGAAGTAAGATCGTAAACACGGAACATGAAATGGATGAGGGGCGAGATCCAAAGCGGAAATGGCGGGAAGGAAATGATAGTGTTGAAGGAGGTTGAAAATAGTTTCAATAATTAACCGGCACCAAAACGGAGGTAAGGCAGAAGCAAAGAATTGATATTGGTGTTCGCGACTCGGAGTAACTCACAGCCCGAGAGATGGCTAAATCGACCCAGCCATTTTAGCCCAGCAAATTGAAGTGCGGATTTGATATTGATGACGGGAGGAGCTCAAGGCCGATGACTGTGCTGGCCTCATTTCTGGGTTCTCATCATCTGGAAAACACCACTTGCCTACATAGTGCTACAGAGAGCCCCGTAGAGCAGTAGACTCATAGGCATGTCCCCCTCTACGGTAGAGGCCCATAGAGCCGATAGATTGAGAGAGTCGTAGAGCCGTAGAGCCACATAGAGCTACATAGACCATGTGATTCTACCGTAGAGTCGCCTTAGAGACGCGGTTTGTATCCGTTTGATGGAATGCTCGGCAGAATATCAACCACGATATCACGCAGGACAGAATAGAAAATTACATTAAATTGCACACTACACTAATACACTGGCTCGGACAACAAGTTGAAGGCTCGAAGGATAAATACTACGTCAACAGCGCAAGGATGAATAGTGTCAGGTATCATCAGAAGGGAGCTTGAGAGACGAAAGTTGCCAGAGCTGCCAGTGACTTGATGCTTGACGAAGTCTTGAACTAGTCTTGACAAGAACTTGAAGAGCGCGGTTTGCGGGCGCAAGATGAAAATTCAGAGAGTAATTGAGACGAGACTTGAAAACAACTCGTCAGAGGAGCCAGGCTTGAGACTTGCAGGAAGAGACTTGAGGACTTGACAAAAATTTGATGCTACCTTGAGGGGAAGTGGGGAGATGGGCGGAAAAAGAAAGAGGTGAGAGCATTGATTTGGCGCCGTGTGATATAAAGTACCAACGGCTGGGCTTCCGAGACGAAAACACGTGAAGCAGTGGCCTCTATGTTGTGCAATGGAGAGATGAGAGTCCGCGATAGAGCCTGGATGCCATAGTAGAGTTCGTGTGTCTATGGCGCTCTACAGCGAAGCGTGGGCTCTACCGGTTACTATGTCGTGATCGGTGATCTATGGCGCGGCCCGGCGCTTTATGTGCCCAAAAGGTGTTTCCAGATGATCGGCACAGTGAATTGATGACAGGAAAGAGCGCAAAGGATTGCTGGCTGGAGGAGTAGGCATCTTCTGCTATTTATGCCCGGACAATGCTTGAGGCGCTACGTGGCCATTGGTGGAATATGACTGCGGCATAGGGATGGGCAAGGGTCTGGGTCCGGGTATAAATTGGTCAACCCGGACCTCAACCCGCAAAACCCAAACCCAAACCCGCGGGTTCACGGGTCCATCACGGGTCGCCGGCAGGCCTGGGCCGGTGTGATCCAAGTCAACCCGGCATTCTGTGGCATCAGGTTTAAACCCCAAATTCCGATGCTCCAGGTGTATTCTGAATCCCACACAATTTTTTTTCGGCCAAAAACCTGTTTAATTCATGTTTTTACAGTCAAACAACACTGGGTCACAGCCATGTCACAGGTACCCGCCGGGTACAGGTCTAGAAAATGGCCAACCCTTGACCCGTACCCGCCTGACCCGACCTGGAACCCCGCCGGGTTTAACCGAGCCCGTGGCCATCCCTACTGCGGCAAGGTTCGCGAGTTACTGCGAAGAACTGCGGAACGACTGCAAAAAGGTCAGCTGAGGAATCATTCCAACATCTTTTGAACAGCGATTAACCCAAGTTCGGCTTAGGGGCTGGATAAATCTTTTCCAAGAAGACAACTGAATGGGATAATTCTGTGCTTTTGCTATGGCTGAGATGTGCTGCGCTGTCCGGGTCATTCTGCGGCGAGCGCAGTGCGTAGTTGTTATGCTGTGGAT
Source organism: Mycena leptocephala (assembly GCA_029378395.1). NCBI lineage: Eukaryota > Fungi > Basidiomycota > Agaricomycetes > Agaricales > Mycenaceae > Mycena > Mycena leptocephala. The sequence goes on from JARJLF010000911.1 coordinate 87,589, forward strand.
ACCTGCGCACGCAAATGGGGCAGGAACACAGGACTTTCAGAATGAGAGGAGAGGGTAAAAGAATGGAGATGAACCTACATGGGACAAATGCACCGCCGAGGAGGCATTTGCTTAAAGAACGGTTAATTCTCACAACGCCGAACAAAGATCAGCTGATAACATCAGAACCGGGGATAATTACAGCGGTTTTGGACCACCCAAAGGCTCCTCTGCCCCACCCTAACCACTGTGCTCACTGTGAGCCGTAATTGTTGTCTACACTACCCTGGAGAACACCAATTGAGTTGGCTGTACAACGCCGAAACGCGAGAAAACACGTGAAATGCCGCAATCAAAATGTCAAAAGGCTGATGCAATAGCGCCCCGATAATCTATTAAAGGAAGCTTCCGTCAGCATCACCCAGGCCAAGTGATGGCCGCGAGATTGGGTGGGAACGACGAATGCCATTGACTCACTGGATAGTAGATACATCCAGTGTCACATTCAATATTTTGAGGCCAGATCTGAGATAATTCATTGTTCTGGCCTAGTCTCTTATTGGTCGTTCTTTGACTGAGCGGTCAGATCTTGATGCAGGACTGGCAGCCGGACGCCGAACTCCCAGGACGGAATTAGTGCCTGAGAAGACTGCGAGGACATGCGCTGGCGGAAATGCTTTGGGCTAGCTCAGAACAAGCTCAGGAAAAAATTATCCCAGTTTTTGGGCCGGTGGCAACTCAGCCTTACCCATCTGCGCGCAATGTCGGTGTAAAGAGGAATTATCACCCCTTCTGTTGGGATATGAGCACTCGGGCACATGACCGAGCCTCGGGGATGCCTCGGGCATGAACAGACTCATCGTGAATCATACAGAGTCAATAGGAAGACTCGGGAATATTATGGAACATTTTACTTATGACTCAAACAGACTCACAGAGTAGTATAAATACAGTAGCTACAGAGGGAGCTTGTACCATCCCAGCTTCACCGCCAACGTGTAAATCTTATTTTGGTTGAACTGAATATTGCGTAAACTTAAGGATCGAACTCCTTCAAGCAGAAACTCCAACACCTTCTGTGAATGTATTACTGACAGAGGCTTTACCTCTCTCTCATTATTTTTCGCTCAACATATCTCGGCTCCAAACAAGGCAGGTGCAGACCCAGTGGCGGATGGTCCGCGTCTCCATTCTTTGAGCCAGCCTGGCAATTAAGGAGACGGTGCCCGTTCGAGTTGGGCCTGGAACATCGCCCAAGAAGGATTTCACCCGTTCCTTCGAGACACTGCCTGTTTCATTTTTTTCCTCGTCTTGTTTATTTCGCACCAGACTATTCAGTTTCGATGGACGGTGATACAGACCCAGTGTCGGGTGGTCCGCGTCTCCATCTCTTTCATGAGTTCGAGATACTTAAGGAAGTAGCTCGTTCGACTCCGGCCTGGGTCATGGCTGTCATCTGTTGTTTTTGTCTTCACGCTTTAACCTTTGCGTCGATTTTAGATCATATTTGTGATGCCCTCCACCCGCACAATAAGGAAAGTAATTTTTCTTGACACCGAATATTATTGCACGCGGCTCATGTTTATCCAGGCTCGAGACACAGTGGATACAGACCCAGTGGTGGATGGTCCGCGGCTGCTTTCCTTGTTGAAGCTTTGCGCATGTCAGCAGAAGGATTCCGTTCGATTCGGACCTGAGTCTTGGTCCTGGTTGGGAATTTTTTATTCGTTTTCTCCGCCATTCCTCCCCCACTCAACACTCAGTTTCATGCAGCCTTTACATTCCCTGCTTGGGTTTGACTCAACACATGGGCTCCACAAGTCCGCCAGGTGAGTTGGCAGATTGTAAACTCACTGGCCTTCGCCGCTCATTTATTATGGGATGTATTCAAGGGTGAAAGAAGGCAGGTACTAACCCGGCGGCGGATGGTCCGCATCTCCATTCCTTGAGACGTTTCCCTTGAAATGGAGAAGACACCCGTTCGATTCGGGCCTGGGTCATTCGGGGCTTGACCTCTCTTTTTCTTCAGTCTCCCTTGGTTTGATTTTCACATTGGTTGATCACGCCCAGTTTATTTGGAGTACGGAGAGGAATTATTAACTTGACCTGTCTCACGTTCAATTCTAACGCAGCGTGTTCAGGCTCGAAATAAGGTAGGTACAGCTCTTGGGACTCTGTACTGATAAAAACGTAACTTTGACGTACGATGGCCGCCACGTGTAGGAGGGCTTCTTTTCGCTTTTTCCTATAACCCCCTTGAATCTACCTTGATCGGCCGACCAAATGGCTTCCACCGTGAATAACGCTTGCATCTGCTCGAAACCAGGAACATTTCGCTGCTCCAAGTGCAAGATCGGTGCGTTGTCAAATCTGCGCCATTAGGTTCACCATGAGTCTAAAGTATGGGCGAAATTAGCGGCCTACTGCTCGCAAAGATGTCAAATACGTCCGTCTCTCTCTCCTGGGTCGATATGTTACTTATGAATCACGATTGGATCCTCCACAGTCCACTGGCGAACCCATAAAGACGAGTGTAGAAAACCAGGGGCGCCCCCGAAAGCAGCAGCGCTGCGGGTCGGATCTACCGCGGAGTTGGCGCAGCTTTTGGACGCTGGAAAACACAACGCCCTTCTGTATGCAGCATGGCCCATGACGTGCGTCTTTTTTTTTCCATCCCACCTCTAAAGGTCTCGAATCTATTGTATCAGTGCGTCGGACCTCTACTGGGAAGCGGAAAAAGATGCATCGGGCCCCTTCTGGCTTTTAGAGGAGTCCAAAAGAGCTGCCTGGGATGCTATGGTCGAAGATCACGCCCTCAAGTTTCAGGACCGTTTGAGAAGGAGGTTAGCACCTGTAACGTCAGTCCATCTCTCTCAACTTTCGTCACGTAGCTCATGTACCTCAGCACCGACTCGAGCTGGATTGACGTGGTCCTCGATGTCATTCTGAACCGTCGGCTCTCAACCGAAGACATTGATATCGTCCAAGAAAGTCAGGTGCGTTTAATCTGTCCCTTCCTTTTCCTTCTCCCCTTCTCCGCTGAAGAATGACTTCCCAGCTGTACTCGGTCCTCCTCGGAGCTCTCTTCCCTCACCTGTCTCAATTTACTCCGGCCCAAAACACAGCCTTGCTTGATATCATCTTGAGCAAGCACTGGAGTCCCGAAGGTGCCGTGCGCCCTGTCTTTACGAAGCCCGGGGAGATCCAGTTCCTCCTCAAGGGAGGCACCACAGCGCTCTTCGGTCACGGGAAGCCCAGCCAGAACTTGCTTGTTCAGCTTGTCGGCCGGTGCATGGGGTGGTCATTTCGCCCTTATGATGAGCTTTTCACCCTCTTCGAGTACGTCGCGGTCCCGATTCAGCGACACTGGCCCGAAATTGCGGGGACGCGTATCCTTGATACTATACTGCTCGTCTACTACTCGTCTGCGGGTCGGCTGTGCCCATACGATAAGGTTTTCAAGGTACGCGGTTGTGGGGTCACATTTCCTTCGGTATGATGGTTGAATGTGACCTCGTGTACTTAGGTCGCAGCATTCTCGCCTATGACATGCAAGCATCTCCTCCCCGTCGTCGTCTCAATCTGCTTCAAATACCCGAGCTTAGCGTCCGCCCACGGCCTTATCTTCCTATGCAACCAGTTCGGGGCGACGTTCGACGGGGAAAAGACGAAGAGGTTGATCATATTCCTCATCGCAACGTTCTCACAGTCCAAGGACATGAAAATCAGTGAGCGATTGGGGCCGATTCTGAGCTCCGATGGGGGCCCATACAAGATCAAGGTCGCGGAGCCGGACGACGAGGAGGTGAAGAAGCTCATGTTCGCAGCATTGGAGAGGTTGGATCATCCTCCGTTCCCGCTTCAGATGCCTGGGGATGGTGCAGAGGCTTGACGGAAATATTGCTAATACTGTTCGATAGAATTTCTTGACGTCTGCTGTATCTCGGGTCCATGTTCCCTGAAACAACTGTATTTTCTTGGCATTTGCGATCAAACTTTAAGTGTATCCCGGACTGAAGGATCTAGCCGGCTTTCACCATGTCTTTGGATGGTCGTTCAACCCCTGGACTTCTGGCACCTGTTTTATTCGGGACGACGTGGACTACATTAGAACCACTGGCATATAAATAGAGAGCTTGCGCAAAAGCCGCATGCGGCTTTCAAAGTCGCACGCGGCACTATACTTTTTTTGCTCCGGAGCATCACTAGGAGTGTCGAATAGCGCCCTCTGACCACCAGAGACAAAAAAAAAAGCCGCATGCGATGAGTTTGCGCACCCAAAAGCCGCATGCGGCTTTTGCGCAAGCTCTCTAATAAGTGCGTGAATTCGCGGCCTCCCACAAGTACAACATTCGCGGGACTAACGTTCTTCACAGCGCACGCCACCAAGCAGACCAAAGGATCGGATAAAGGGCGAAGGTGGGTGTCAGACGTCCTACAGCGCTTTGCCATATTCGAGCCTGGACGGCCGAATGTCGCTCATAACTTGCGTCAATTTCGTGATTTGCACGGTGTTGAAAGCTGGTCCGAGCTGGTTTCCATCAACCACGAAATTCAAAACTCAGCGCAGGTGTGAAGGATGATAGGGTAACCTCGTCCATTGCTCTCAAGCTCGCCTAGAGTTCAGACTAGACAAAGAGCACTTCAGCAGCACAAAATTATCCACAATGTTAACTTGCCTGGACAACAGGGAGTTCGAGAACACTGCGAAGTAGAATTAGAATGGAAAAAATTTCTGTCGCGAGAATCGTTTACATCGTGTGCTAATGGCGAAGAAAGTCAGCTGGACAACTGTGAACAATCACTCAGTTGACATGACGCTGGCGAATACTGTGTTCTATACAGTTATAGTTAATTGTTACGAACTGTAACAGAGAATCAGGGATGTGTCCAGCTCTGTGTTAGCGGTACCAAGGGTGCCCGGAGGGCGTTATGAATATTTACTGTATACATTCAATTCATCGGTCACGCGTAGACTCGTAACCAGCCTGCCTACGCCGTTCTAACAAGGCGGGCTTGCTACGGCAACAAGCCCGCCTTGTTAGAACGGCGTAAGCAGACTGGTTACGAGTCTAGGTCACGCGTCACATGGGACGGCGAACTTTGCTCTGTCACAATTGGTGCCAAGGTTCGTGTTTCCCCCAATGGTTGTATACCCCGAGGAAAATTGGTAAAGAAAATCCTGCGATTTGGGGAGCTCAAATAGACACAGTTTTCCGCAATTTCGAGGTCATAGCCCGAGTTTCGAGCCAAAATGAACTGTTACGACCAGGTAAAACTGTATTTATGGCGATGTGAAAAAGCAAATGAGTGCAGAAATAGTCCCAAACAAGCTCCTGAATTGCCTGAATTACTCTAAGGCAATATGGGGGTTTGCTGAAATTTTCAGTAACCCCGGACATGAGGTACGAACAGATTAAGGATATCGTAGGATGAAAATGGGTCTGACTGCTCAATTTCCAGCCTCTGAACCCCAAGATTATTTTTGCGGAGTCTATATGGCTCTGGAGCCATTTTCTGGGGAAACCGTGACAAAAAACATATTCGTCAACCGCCTTGCTGACGCGTGACCGACGAATTGAATGAAAAGATACAGTATTGTGGGACACGTTGCGGACACTGTGCGCTACATTTCACAGCGTCATCATTAGGTACGCTGCCTTTTGACCACAATTGGATCTGCAGCGCGACCAATAATCATACCGTATTTATAACTAAGATGGGAGAGTCAAATTATCATCTACAGCGGTTATCCTGCCCTGGTTGGCTGCATAAGGTTTGAACAGGTGGCAACTCAGCATGCGCATGTCAGGTATATCGTATGAAGAAGCCGAGAGCTCTAGAGACCTGCAAACCTTTATTGAACCCTCGGCTCGTTGCAGGCCTCCAGCTACGCAATTTCTCCACCATGACGGCCGAGCTACGCTGAAATATGCTGGCTTGAGAGCCCGTTCGGCGTCTTAAATACCCGAAATCCCATGGGTTACAGCTGGCTCAAGTGGTTGGAAGATTGATGTACCCCCGCGAGATCTCTGTATCCGAACGTGCCTGGATAAATGATAGTGAGCTCACTGGACTCAGGAACTGTTCATGGAACATGCACAATATAAGTGAGCCATGTCTTGAACTGGGAGTCCGAACTACGGATACTTCATGAATCAACCATGAATACGGATGTTCAATTTCAATAAATAGTTAATTCGGTCGCCAGGAATTCCTCCAGTCCACATCGTGCCCGCTACCTAAATACCCTATACAAGCATTCCCATCAGGACTGGCCGGTGTTCTCACTCAAAGAACAATAGTTGAGCGACACGTGAAGTCCGCCGGCGATGAGAGGCTGAAGGGGCTGTAAGATATCGCACTCCATCGCACGTTGGAGATATGCGGTGAAGTGCGTCAGACGCGGCACCTTTCCACTCGTTGGGCCCATTTTGGTCTGAATGAACGCGAGTAGCGCAGCGTCTGAAAGGCCGTCTAGCTCGAACAAGCTGAGGCGGGACAGATTAGGGCACAGAAGCGGACCGGATGTGGGTGCGAGTGGCGCGAGAAAGCCCAGGTCTTGGCGTCCATCCAACTTTGCCGGAAGCACCGGTTCACCATAGAGCGCGAGCTCACTGAGGAGCGGTAAGCGCTGAAGACGCTGAACGAGTTCATGACTCGCCAGGTTGGTGACACGCAGGCTGAGGCGCTCGATGGAAGGCAGGAATAAACATAACGGCGGGGGACCATTGGAATGTGGTGCTGACAAGGTCAAGGAGCGCAGATTTGGAATAACCAGGACTAAGAAGAGTGTTTCGAGTGAGCGCGCCGATTTGAGAGACAGTTCGAGATGCCAGAGATTGGGCAAAAACACGGTTTCCAAGGTCGGGTCCGGGCCCGTGGCCACGATAGTGATATCCAATGTGCACGTCTCCAGTGCCGAACATTGGCGCAAAATTGAAATGACGTCGCGAAGGGTGGGTGGCGGTTCTGCAAACGGTAGGTGGTCGAATTCATTGGTGATTTTTAAATACAGGAGGTGCGTCCACGGGAGAGAAAGAGTGGACAGCTTGTAGCCCGTGGGGATGGATGCACTACGGACTCTGGTGGCTGCCACGAAGGACAGAAAACCCCACGGAGATAATGACGGAATATGGTCTGGGAGGAGCCTGCTGACAGAGACGGAGTGTAATATGGGCAGTTCAGCGGTGGGGAGGTGCGAGAGCGGTGCGAAACTATCGAATGTCGGGAGAATCATACGGATATTTTTCCAACGTCTCGAAAAGGCGGTCAGAGAGGTCAATATTGGCGATACATCGCAATCCACACGTTTTACACCGTTCGTTATGTGATATTCAAGAGAGATAGACAGGGGAAGGGATCCAGATCGTAATAGCCAGGAGGTGATGAGCTCGGACAGTCGTGGTATGTCCGACGACGTCGAAACAGAGATGTGGATGGACGCCCACAGTTGAGGAGTCGAAAGGGCCACGCGTCGCCAGGCATGGCAGATTTGGCACAATAATAATGGTGATCCCCGTGCACTCATACCAGGATTCTCCGTAAACGTACATGCGATGAAGATCTCACAGACGACATCCTCGGGCAACCTGCGCGCGGGGGATACCAAAGCAAGATGCGAATCAATGAACTGGGCGAGCGTATGCTGCTTCTGCACGAGCTCGTCAATCCGATGTTGGAGCCGAATTATCTCTTGCGCGAGGGCCGAGGCCTCTTCCCGTGAACCGGTCAGAAAGTCATGAATGTTTCTGCACTCCGAGTCGGAAGGGGCGGCATTAGTGCGGAGAATCGACTGAAACGGGGATTCCATCAATCTACATGGCATGTTCAGATGGCCGACACCACAGGGAGCTTTAGCCGCTTACCTGCGTGCTGCTAACTCGAACTATTCAAACCAAGCCGAAACTGAGCCGAATGCGGGGAGAGAGGTTAGGAAAAGGGAGGACCGTGGAGGATATAAGCATAGACGTGAGTATACCTGGGGCCGCGTAAGGACTAGGGTATCTTTGGTCATATGCCAGCACGCAGGGGCGAGTAACGGTTTGGTGTTGTGTTTGAAGCTATTTGAGGTGAAAACACCCGGTTGATGCGCCTAAAGTCCACTGGAGCCCTAATAAAAAATACTTGCGGCTAGTGATGTTCTGGCTTTGGCTTGGCCTGAAAGCCATGGCTTTGGCTTTCAAAAATCCGAAGCCCGGCCAAAGCCAAAACATCCCTACTTGCGGCGCTGAGTGGAAGTGTTTTGGGACTCAGAACTCCCGTCGCTGCAGAGCTGGTGGGGAACGAGCCTGACCTTGGCCTGACCACAATCGTCCGATACAATATTAATGCTAGACAGTGACAGACAGCCCGGTGTCTTGGCCTCTCCGGCAACGGCAGCAATCAGCGGGAGTAGGAAGAATGATCGCACATAACGTCAGAATTTGTTAGCCGAGGTCCGTGAATGTCTCAGATGTACAAGATGGACCTTCGCTTCGGTCCGATAAATGTGGATAATAAGTATATTCTATGATATAGATTTTTTATGATAGTCTGTTAACTTCTAAATCGTGAGATGGGTGACCACTTCCGGAGCTGTCTCTTGCTTGGAACGGCGCAGATGAAGAAGGAGTCCGAAGGATATCCAGCATTCAGCCAAGATCCATGTCAGAGATCAGTGCCGAGTCAGAGAGCTGCCAAGCGGAGATAGAACATACAGGATGTTTGCTCCGAATGAGGTCGAAATATTGAACCAAGTTCTTGCCTAACTTCTCTTCTATGGGCAACTTGTCATGCTGTTGGGATATGTGCACTTGGGCACATCGCCAGATATGACTCGGATGATTGAAATCATCGCGAGTCAGTGCGGGTCAATGGAAACGACTCGGACTGTCACAGACCAATTGATTTTAGTATAAATACTGTAGATACTGAGGAGTAATCCTCACGAGCTTATAACCCTTGGCTTTACCGCCGCGTGTGAATCTTGAACAAATTGAACGAAATACTTGGGTGAATTGAACGGACCGAACTCCGAACACCCCAAACTACAACACATGCTTGTGAAGGAGCGGAAGTGAGCCAGCCAGGTGCAAAGAATGTTGAAACAGTGGTTCAGTACGAGAATAGCACATCATGTTTGCACAACAGGGATTATTTGCCACCGGTGTCAAGACAGTCATTACGGAGTAAATTTGGGAGCACAGACAAAGCGAGAGGGTGTGAATAGAGGGGAACTGAGTCTGATTTGATGAGTATACTGTACTATTAAAATCAATTCGTCAGTCACGCGTCACGGGGGTGCTTGACGTGAGGAATTTTGGAACCTTGTCACGCGTCACAGAGGCTCTTGACGAATATACTTTTCGTCACGGTTGGTTCAAAATTTGGGTTCAGGGCTGCTCTGAGCAAATTCCCTTAGCTGCGGACACTCTCCCTACAATTTTCTCGTCATTCTCAAGGTTTCTTGCTTCAAACCTCACAAACATCGCGCTTCAGACCAAATTCAACCGAAGTTCAACGGTAAAAAATGGATTCTTCCTGTTCAACAGATTCGGTGAAATAAATTCCTCAGACGCTTGCTAAGTCATCCTAATGGCTTACTCTACATGCCTTGCAACCCCTCGAAATATTTCAGGGGTTGACGAAATTCTGGGGGTTGTCACGCAGCTGGGGACCCTTTGACGAATTGACGAAATGGAATTTCGGGTCACGCGTCACACCCTTTGACGAATTGAATTTAATAGTACAGTACCCAGCAGTTCGCGGCGCAAGTACGACGCTTTTGGGCGGCTAGCGGCAGAGGAGGAGACGTTATGCGGGGATGATGACGTGGATGAGATGATATGCTGGGGACGACACGTCCTGGCTCGTCTTCCTCGTTGTTGACCGCCCAGGCACACGCGCTCGCCCTTATCCTATTCCCTGATTCTCTTTACCCACCTTCTCTCGCCTTTTTCTTTCTCCTCTATTACTCTCCCCTCCTCTCATCTCCTCTTACATCATGTACTGACCTGCGTTGTTTTGCAGTAATGCACACCGGCGCCCCACTCCTTCCACCAACGGCGAGGACAACGACAGCGGCAGTTGTTTTTCTTTCTGTGTTTTTTTATCATTCTCGTCGATTCTCCTCTGACTTTCTTCATTTTCTGTCGTTACCGGACTCTTGCGACACCGCTTTTCGCTCTTCTTGTGATGGTCTCTTTTTTGGTTTCTTTTGGGTGGAGTGGAGAGCGTGAGAGGGGCCGGGAAGGGAGTGTGTGGGGGGAGGTCGCAAAGTGTGTGTCAGCTTGGGAAGCGAGGTGGAGGACGGGGTGCTTTTGCCCTGATCTTTGCGAGAGAGGGGGCGGGGTTGGAGCGATGTCCTCTGTGCGACTAGGAGAGCCTTTGCGTGGGCAGGGATTTCTGTGTTGCTGGGACGTTGTTTGCACGCGGGGAGACCTGCCTGCGTGGGAGACGTTGCTTGTGGACGCAGGTGGGCTCTTAGCAGAAGGTCGATGCTGATCATTCTTCGCGCGAGTCGAGGAAGACAAGGCATTGTGTTCAAAGCCGGGGACATTTCTGCACACGGGGGGCGTTCCTCGCATCCGCTCTCTTCCTTCTTGGCGCACACGCGGATTTGCGTCGTTTTTCGACGGCGCAAGTGGCAGTTTACTTTTTTTTTGGTAACTACACTTTGGCGTGGTTTTCTCACGTGGTCCGCTGGGCGATGTACAGTATATGCTCCATATGGTTGGTGATCGGCAGTCCAAGAACACCGGCAAGTTGAAATTGACTTTGCGACAACTTTGCGACGAAATGGCAATCTTTAGCTTGGACCAGGTACCCGCAACGACCTATACCGAGCCCCGCTTATCTAGACAGACCTGTGTTTAGGAGCCGCACAGAGGCTAAACAGACTCGGCTACACAGAGCTAGACAAAATCTCTGTCTAGCAAGCTAGAGAGTGGCTGTCTAGGGGCCATCCTCACTTAGACATAGGCTACACAGATCAACACAGACCCCCCCAGAGTTGAGTCTAGGGCGGGTCGGAACGCAGTGAGTGATTCTACAGAGCTGTGGTACTGGGCGGAGTGAAGAAATTCGAGACCTTGTGCGAGTTCCAGGAGCTTCGGAAGAGACCGGGAAATAGGTAGGAATGTGTCAACAGGCTATTGATCCGGAACATTGGCAAATCGAGAATCTTCGCCGAACCGCATTAATAGTGACAGTCGGTTGAAGAACGACGGCCGTAAACCCGGGAGCATGCGCTCTAAAGAAGACTTTACTGGGGACCCAATAGTGGGAATCAAGCGAGAATAGCACTTAAAGGGAAGAGTCAGAATATCTGAGTCAGTATGTCTCGGTCAGCTGGTGAGCCATATGAGGGTCACGAGTGAAAATTATGGCATTGAAAGAAGATTCCTATGGAGGGTCAAGAGAGGAAGACTACTAGTAAAGGATTTGAATAAATGGAAAAGATATAAACACGTGCAAAGAATCACCGAAGATTTGGGTAAAGAGCGGTTGATACACGAGGTACCTCTCCGCGGATGTCAAGCAATATATCAAAACCGTACTAGGGCCTGCCAGTTCCCCACCGGTAGGCCGACGGGACGCCATCCATTACTTGGTTCTGTGCCTTCGCCGTCATTAATACTTGCATGTCAAGTTCTGCTGCAGTGTTTTCAATGCCCGGCGTACAAACGCTGACCAAATTAGAGACCGACGAAGCAGCGCCGGCGTCGAAGCACAGTAGAAGCGCAGACATAAATAAACACAACGCAATCCACACGCCGATTGGTAACATTCTCCATACAGCATTATATTTTCCTTACTCATTCTTTCAGCTCATAAATAGGCTCTCCCCATCGTTCAGCATGTGTCGCTCAACACCTCGAAGTCCTTGCCAGCAATGACTGTCTTTTCTTTTCGAGTAGTGTTTTTAGCTGTTATCTCCTCTCGAATCGCGTTCGGCAGTGAGCCCCCACCGGGATTACACGCGCTCGAGGAATGTCCAACTACGCATAGCAGTATCTACGATTATATCGTGGTCGGCTCCGGGGCTGGCGGTGGACCGATTGCTGCGAGACTCGCAGAGAATGGATTCTCAGGTGTGTCGTTGATTGATTCTCTCTGATTCTTATCACAATATTGGATTCCTTTCAGTTCTTGTGATCGAGACAGGTGTTGATCAAAGTAATAACATGAACACTACTCTTTTTTCTCTCACCTGGGACGCAGTCGATGGTCAGCATAGCATTGAGGGGAGAAGTGCGACTAACAAATATTCTTAGACTCGACAATTGACCTCAATTACACCATTAGTGAGTATCCCGCCGACTTTCCTATTCAGAGGAACAGCATCTGGTAATTACCTCGGGTTCATGGTTGGAACTACATACTACTGACTTATGGGAATAGGTACCCTCGAGCATCGGCGATTGGCGGATGTACTGTAGGTCATTTGCTCCCTCCAGTCATCTGCCAACTTCCCACTTGTACAGATCCACAGTGCCATGGACAACGATATCGGCGGCCTCCATCAAACATTCAATAAAATTGCGCGGATGTTCACTGACAGTACCTGGACCCGAGATAACATGCAAAGCTTTTACGCATTGTTAGAGCGAAACCTCTACTTGACTCCGAACCCCGACCATGGATTTGACGGGTGGTTGAACACGATTCGAGCGCCAGTGAACTTTAGCTCGACGGGTGAGCCACCCTGAAAATGTGCTTTGCTTAGGAACTCACTCACTCTCAATAGACCCTCAATGGGAAGCAATTGGCACCGCAGTCATTGACGCCTCCGGACCCGTTATTGAGGACCTCAATTCCCATCTTCCGCTCCCCCATTTCGGCCGTGGTCTCACGTCGTGGACGGCTGACACGAATAGAATCCACCGGTCATCGATCCGCGACAGACTGGACCAAGTTGCCGCCAACTCCACCCACAAGCTTACGCTCATGACCAACACTCTCGCGACGAAAGTTCTTCTATGCAAGTCTGCAAAGGACGTCGTTGCATATGGGGTGTCTGTAGCGCCTGGCGCGAAGTTGCCAATCGCTCAAGGATTTACAGGGAAGCAGAAGTTGAACGAGACACGCATTATTGCCAAGAGGGAGGTTATAGTCAGTGCTGGAGCATTCCAAAGTCCACAATTGGCGAGTTTCTCTTCTCTTTTTCAGAATACCGTTATCTCATGATCAGGCCACAGCTTATGGTATTCTAGTGCTTTCTTCGCGACCCTTCCTAGAATAACCTCTGATTCTCTAGCTCTCTGGAATCGGCGATTCCAGACAACTCGCCCGGTTTGGTATCCCATCTGTCGTTCATCTCCCTGGAATCGGATCGAATTTGCAAGGTAACGAGATTCAAGTCCTTTCACATAATCGCTTTGCTCATTTTCTTGGTCGTAGATAACGACGAGGTTCCCGCCCTCTGGGAGTTGAGGCAGAATTTCACAGCCCCCGGAGCGTTCGGACAGGTTTTTTCTACCTCGGCACACTCAACGGCTCTCGAGCCTGATATCGATGCGTACTTTGTTCCCGCGCAGTGGACGGGATTCGTGCACGGTACAATTTACAGTGTCTCCTCGTGTACATTCACTCGCTAATAACACCAATCGCGTCCAGGACTCAGTGTGATTTTAGCAGACACCCCAAATTTCTTCAGCATTGTCAATCTCAAAGCTCTAGGATCGTCAAAAGGCTACGTTCATCTCACCGGATCCCACCCGCAAGATCTTTTGGACATCAACAAACTTCGATTCCAGGCTCCGGGTGGACAGCAAGACATCGCTGCCTTGAGAGAAGGAGTTAAGCGCTGGAGGGAGGTAATGAATACGCCCGAAGTTCAAAAGTTCGTCGAGAAGGAGGTACTGCCTGGAGCGAACATCACAAGCGACGAGGATTTGGACAAATATGTTATGGGGAAGGTCTTCGGTGAGATCCATCTCTTATAAGAATTAATACAATTTTAATGTCTCCAGGTCACCATGCCTGCTGTACAAATGCTATCGGACCCGATGATGGTGGGTAACTTCAGCCTGAATTTAGTTGGTCTAAACAATATTCTGGATAGATCCTCAAGCCGTCTTGGACGGCGACTTCCATGTCCGCGGTGTTCAAAACCTGCGCGTGGTGGACGCAAGCTCTTGGCCCGAGATTCCAGGCTACTTCCCGACCTCGCCGACCTACATGGTAAGTACGTTTCATAGAATCCAAGAAATCGTTGGAATTCATTTAAATCACGCACAGATTGCGGAAAAAGCTGCTGAGGTCATTTTGAGGGATGCAAAGCGGGTATGAGTTACGACGGCAGTGGATTGATCGAAACCATATAGGTCATGTTCTGGCCTGTTCCGCCCATCTCAAAGGGAATGAAACCGTCATAGTCGCTATCATATATTCTCCCCAAGTTCATCCTGTGATCGAGTCCCAGCTAATCCAGTGCACATCTCTATCTTTTCCAAGGACCGCCAGTCAAAATCCTGCACGCAGAATGCGTTACTTTAGTTGGCCCTGTGTGTTCCCCCGTGTTCGAGCCTTGCAACAGTCGACATGAGCCGAACTAATTGTCTGCGATTGCTGATGAACCGCTGGACAAACTTAATCAAATAAGTATGGAAAGCCAGAGCACCACGCTCTGAAGCGGGTGATGAAATTAAATGCCGAGTGATGGCTGCGCATTCCTTAAATAGGACGCAAAGTTGAATCCGCGTAATTTAGTATGGGAGAGATTCTCGCGGGGGCAGCATTAGTATACGGACCAAGACTGGACGGATGTGGGGCTCTGATTGATAACTCTGCAAAATCTCAGTAACGGGGTAATGACTGAGTTTCTGCTTGTTTTCCCGCAGGTTAGAGCGCTGAAATGTAGATTTGGGGGCGAAATTCATTATGCACAGCCCATCACCAAGGAAAGTAGCAGTAATGCATTATGGAGGCCATAGCCAGAGACCACAATGCATTCCTGCAACATTGCATTATCTCTACATAGCCCATATGGTTACCAATAAACTATACAGAGCGCAACAAATTATTGATCTATCCCATTAATCTCAGCTGTTCAGAAGTCCGAGATGCCCGAACACACGAAGACGAGATTCGTCTTGCCACCAGGGTGCGGTGTCATTTTGTGCCTCATCTTCACTCGGCTTATCCAGATTCAAGACACGGCGATACAGATCTGGTGGCGGGTGGTCCGTGTCTCCATTCCTTAATAGGTAGAGGAACCAGCCCGTAAGGAGAAGTCGGGCCTGGGTCATGAACATGTATTTGACCATTTATTTTTTCTCGCTTTAACTTTCGCGTCGATTTTAGACTTCCCTTCGAATGTACTATGGCAGATTTCGCCTCTCTCTTCGTTATTTTTCACTCAACTTGTCCAGGGTCGAAATAAGGAAGGTACAGACCCAGTGGCGGATGGTCCGCGTTTCCAGTTCTTTACTGGAGAGGGAAGATTGAGGAGAAGTTGCAAGTTCGATTCGGGACCTGAATTCAGATGTTTAGCTTTTTTTTTGGCTTCTCGACTTGAGTTTTGCGTGAATTTCACACTGAACAGTCTCATGCTGCTTGCAGTGTACTGCATACCTATCATGCCACACAACAAGTCGTGATTCAGGCATCCTTTCCTTCAAATGTACTATTGCGATTCACCGCTTTCTGGGCTATTTCTCACCTGGCTTATCCAGGTTCGGGTTAGAGTGGATACAGACCCGGTGGCGGATAGTCCGCGTCTCCAATTCTTAGGGATTTAAGTCTGGTCAAATAGAGTCACCGACCCACGATGCACCGGATAAATAGAGTGTTTGCGATGCAGCCATTCGAGCCATCTGATGGCTATTTGGCATTGCACAAATTGATGGCTAATGGCTTGAATGGCTTTGATACTTGCCCATATTTTTGGACTCATTGAGTTGCCTCTGAGTCATTCAGCTCATGTATGGGTGTTCAGTCCCACTCATATATATAGCGGCCAGATTGTAGGCCCAACATAGTTAATGTTGTTGAATTTGGAGGTCTCATGCAGTCTAGGGGCATTCCTTAAGCTTCACGGATGATAACACACTCATTTACACTCTTTCTAGCAGAAAAAAGCATACACTGACTTTATTTTATCAGCCATTCGAGCCATAGTAGCCATCAGTTTGCGCAACGCCAAATAGCCATCAGATGGCTCGAATGGCTGCATTACAAACAGGCTAATAAAGCCGTCTGATCATTCCCTCCCTCCTCCCCCTCCGAACTATCGAAGCGCATTGATTTGGTGCGACACAAAATCTTAGCCAATTCATTTTCACGGTCGAATGTGAATTACAGCACTAATTCTGCTGACCGACTCTCGATTCTACGCGGGGACCGGCGAGAGATGCTGATTCACTATTGCAATGACTCTCGGGTCCACCTCACCCAAGATATCCACCAGCTCATCCCTGCAATACAAATTCAACACGGTAGTTTTGAAAATAAAACATGCGCACCAAAGCCGGTCCTGCACCTTCACGCCCTGCGCACTAATCACAAAGTCGCTCGGCTCCGTGACCCTGCACCCATGGATAAAAGCGCCACGCAGGGGCTCTGGATCCTCCGGGAGGGCGAGCGCAGCCCACACGAGGTGCCGGCTGCCTACCTCCGTCGAGAAGGCGAAGATGTAGTCGAAGAGAGCTTCGACCGCGCCCCCGATTCCGGTGATCCTGCGCGTGATCTCAGAGCGGCAGCGGCCGGGGTTGACGGTATTGATGATGAGGGGGGTGCCGGGCGGGAGGCGCGCTTCCAGGGCGCGGGTTAGGAGAAGGTTAAGCACTTGGGTCCGGGGAGGGTCGGCGTCAGTAGGGGATGTAGGAGGCGGAGGTAGACCGGACGTACGCTTCGTGAGGAAGTAGCTAGATGCCATCCTCCTGAGCTTATCAATTATGGGGGGAGAGGTATATATGTGCGAGCGCCTACTTGGGGGTACAGTATTCGGCGCTTCCCATGGTTTTGAGCATGTCAGGGTTCTCGGTTACGCTTTTGTCGATCGCGGCCCAGTAGTGCACCTCGCTCGAGACAACGACGAGCCGGGGGAGGGTGGAGTGCTCGCGCGCGGTCTTGAGCATCGAGGGGAGCAGGAGGAGGGCAACGAGCGGGGTCGAGAGGCAGCTTATCTGGAGGCTGTGGTGCATATATGTTATATCCACTCTGGCATTCGGGGAGTCAGAGAAACGAACGCAGTTTCCCAGCCGTCCTTGTGGGTTCGTATTATCCGTCACGATGGCAGCATTCTCGACGAGAATATCGAGGCGACCCCGTCCTGCTCGAACTTGTCTGCAAACTGTTTCACAGACTCGAAATCTGCCAGGTCCACGATCCACAGCTCTGCGTTCATGTAGCCAGTCGCGGCTTGCAATTCTGCCGCAAGCAAAGAAAAGTTAACTGACTGCCAAAAGACAAAGAGTACAACTTACTTTCCGCGGCGGCCTGCCCTCTATTCTGACTTCTGCAAGCCATGATAAGGCGCCCCGGATTCATCGTCGCAAAATGCTTGGCTGCCTCAAAGCCGAGGCCGGTGTTTGCCCCAAGGACAATAATTGTCTTGCCCGTGAGATCTGCTTTGACCACGGGCTGCTGTGTTGTGAATTGGTCCCTCACGAAATCCCAGAATCCACGACGCATGGTGGCAGGAGAGAAGAGTGTTGGAAGAGGCGGTGCTTCAGTTTGGGCCGGTTGTGTCTTGTTGCAGTGTCAATCAGGCGGCTCGTTATACCGCTTCTTGTTCTACATCACCCATGACATACCCACGCCTAAAATAATGAAGGAAAGGTCCCGGGCTGCAATGTGGAAAGAAATCGATTTCCTTGAACCCTGTGTCTCTGGGATCCACGACTGAACCTACTTTTTTTAAAAAAAAAGGAAGAAAAAAAGAAAAAGAAAGTTCCGGGTCCAAGCTGGCGGTGAGTCATGCCGATACCTTACGGATGTGACGTGTTTCTGTTTACCTTGTCCACCGATTTTTATCACTCGCGGTAGCGCCACAGTTTGGATGTATTGCTGCTCGTCCCTTGCTGGTATTGAATGCAAAACACTCTCAAATTTTCTTTCGCCTGCAACTGGTATAATTTGGTTCAATACGGCTGGATACAGACCTGGCGGCGGAAGGTCCGCATCTCCATTCCTTCGCACGCCAAACCCCGATACAGTGAGGAGAAGTCACCCGTTCGATTCGGGTCTGGGTCATCGCGTAGTATAATCAGAGCCCTTTTTCTTCCTCTCGCTGCTTTAACTTTTGCTTTTACACCAAGCAACCTCGTTTACAGTATATAGCTCCATCCTTGGGACATAAAAATCTATACAATGCCCTTCGAGGGTTGTGCCTCAAATTTCCATTCGCCCGCAGCTGATATGAATTGGTGCAATCAAGCTGGATACAGACCCAGTGGCGGAAGCTCCGGCTCTCCATTCCTTCACAAATCCAGAGATAGTGAGGAGAAGTCGCCCGTTCGATTCGGGTCCGGGTCATTCGAGCCCTTCGCCCTTTTTGTTCTCTTTCTGCCGTGGATCAACTGTGGATATCAGAAACTCAATTCCTTTAGCTATCCAACCAGACTCAGAGACAATGGGGCGAAGTCAGTCCCCCGCTCGATATTGATTCAGACCGGGGGTCATGGGGGCGGCGCGGGGTTGTCAAAATTTTAATGTATTCATTTATTTTCTCTGCTATTCACAGAACTTTCCAGCAGATGATTTTGCCGCTCACCCGTGACCCAACACAACAGCCAAATCCTCCAGTCATATATATATATATAAGGTAACTGGCACAATCCAGCATGTGTCGGGGATCCAACTAGGTCTGTCTGGCCTATTTATTGCGCGATTTATGCAGGTCAGATTTTGTATGGATACAGACCCAGTGGCGGGAGGTCCGTGTCTCCATTCCTTAAGAGGTTAGAATA
Source organism: Mycena leptocephala (assembly GCA_029378395.1). NCBI lineage: Eukaryota > Fungi > Basidiomycota > Agaricomycetes > Agaricales > Mycenaceae > Mycena > Mycena leptocephala. Next base: position 106,464 of record JARJLF010000911.1, read on the forward strand.
TATTCAGGAGAAGTCACCCGTTCGATTCGGGTTTGGGTCATTTGTGGAGTGTTTCAATTTTTTTTCTCTCTCTCTTCCTCTTTCTGCCGGCGCCGTAGATACAGTATCGGTCCATCCTTTTAAAGTCGCAGAACTCCCCGTTGAATCTACATAGAAACCCGAGGCAGATAGGATGGGAAGGAATACGGTATATGATATCCATCAAAGACGGTTCAGTTACTAGGGTGTGCACCCGGCCACCACCCCCCCATACCCTACCCTCTTGCCGACGACAAGTCCAGCCCGCAGGACAGACGTTCTGTCCACTGCAAGAGTTCGCCACGGCGAGTTCGCTCCCAGCAAAACCGTGAACCCAAAGCTTAAGCGTCCTACTGTCCATATCCAATACCCGAAGACACACAGGTCAAGATGATTAATTCTCCGATATATGTACGTTACTTCCACCGAACGTCCTGCCTGGCTATCATTCGCGCTTACTGTTGCCCATCCACAACCCGCTCTGTTACCCGTCGCTCGACCCGCGCCGATCCCATACGCCGGCGCCTCCGTGAGCTCGTCGCCGTACTCGCCGCGGTGGTGCGCTCCCTGCGCTGCGGCTGCGTCCGCGTCTAATAGCCCATTATTAGCCGCGTGCCCGTCCCCGACCCCTTCGGATGGCGGATTGCGCTGCTGCTCCCCGCCAACAGCCCATAAAGCTGAAACTCGCCCGCGTCCGCCTTGCTCTTCGCGAGGAGCTTGCAGCCGCGCGGACCGGTGCTCGAAAGCCAACAGCGGCGTGTTCACGAAGCTGGGGAAGCCGTGCGTGAATGCGAGGGTGGAGCTGCGGGCGGCGAGTTCCAGTGTACAAGAAGGAAAAGTCGGACCTCGGGCGAGAACGGCAGGTGCAAGTACAAGCAGGTGCAAGCAAGCGTCAAGGAAGAACACAAGAAAAAAAATGCACGCACCTCAACCATGAGATCCGTACATGACGTGCTCGTGTCCATCGTCTCCGTGCCAGTGTACGCCGCCACCAAGCCCAAGTCCGCCAGATGCACGTTCGGCCCGTGCACCACCCCAAGCACACTCAGCACCCCCGCGCGCCGCAGCGCGGGCAGCGTCCCAATCGCGAACGTCCAGTGCGCGTGGTAACTCAGCACGAGCTTGCGGTCGAGTCCCTCACGCCGCGAGGCTAAAGTACCTGGCGGAGAGCACGAGGAAGTAAACGCGCAAGGAGGGAGGCGCCGCACGGGATGAATTCGTGCTTTGCGCGACAGCGCCTACGCAGTTTGGGAAAGAGGCGCCGGAGGGCCGGGGCGGCGCCGTAGCGCCCAACGAGGATGATGTAGGTGTTAATCGCGGAAGTGCCGCCGACGAAGATGGCGACAATGGATGGTCCCGCAAAGGATTCAGGAGTACGCCGCCGCAGAGTAAGCCACATATATATCAGCGCGCTCTGGGAGCATATCATGGGGTATTTACTGATGCTCTATAGGCGTCTCCGCCATCGATTAGACTTAGGACAGATAGATTCATGGATCTCATAGCGAGAGGAAGTCAAGAGCAAGTTGGGCGGGGTTTACGTACGTAACCGCAGCAGTCTAGACCACTCTTCGATGGCCGATGACGTCAGCAGACCCGTCCAACTGCGCCAAGTCGGCATATCCGCTCACTGAATGAGCTTTATCAAGCGGGGTTTATTCATAAAGCAGGTAGGGCCGGCAAGCGGCAGAGCCCGCTACCATGATCAAACACTACATTTTGATGGCCGAGGGGCCATCAAAATGTAGTGAAACTGCGTTTTGCCCAACTCAGCAGACCACTACTATGTAATAATAGAAAGACCATTTTCAAGTTCAAGATCTTGGTTCGCTTCTTTGAGCTTGATAATCCAGCACTTGAACCAGCAGTGTGCAATCGTAGCTGAGGTATAATCATAGCTTCTTCAATTACAATTAGATTCGTGAACAGTGGAACAGGGCCGAGGTTGGGCCGAGGAATATTTTGTTCGCCACAGTCAATTTGGGTGGCATTCCGTTTTTCAAAGATGAATGGCAAGTTTTAGAGCGGGAGAGCGATGGTGGACTGCCATCGGGAGCACCATCTCAATCTGGAGGTGTCCCACAAGGGGCCTCGAACGGCATGGGAGATGAATGCACTTAGGATGTACTCATATGTATTGCAATTGATCGAGCTTCGATTGGGCAGTATAGTCTTGTTTAATTCAGTTTGAGAAGATCAAGGTCCACGTCAGGTGAAGGTCGACAGTGCCTCGGAGCTGGTTTGGTTGAATCGCGGAAGAGGCAGAGACTCCTTTTCTAGAGACTGTGGTATAGGTTGTCACCATGATCGGTGAATCTAGTCGAGCTCTCCTTTGTGCGTCAGTGGCAAGTCAGAGTATTATGGCTTTCCCACTGTGCTCGTTCAGGGATCAGCATACTTCCCCCTTCCGCAGTTGAAGGATGTAGCTCTTGAGCCTTTGCTATACCTGTTCAAGACTATCGTTGCCATCACATTCAGCATTCAGATATGAAAAGGCTTGGCACCAGGGGCAGGCAGAGCTAAAGCAAGGTGACGTCTCCGTATCGTAACAGCAATTCCGATCCATCCCTTCTTTCTGGTCCCGCTATGTTTTCTCGCATTGACCAACTCCTTGAGAGGAATTAAATCACAATATTATAGGTGCGGGCTACTGTGGTCTTGGGAACAACAGCTTTCATCCAAAATTAAATCCATCTTTGTTGGTGGTGTTGTAAATAAATGTGGGATTACATGGTACGTCGGCATTAAAACGGAACTAGTTGAATCGCTCTTAACAGTAAAAGCCATCCGCCAGTTGACTGTTATCATCACAGATCATTACCTTACGAAACGATACGTTTGTCCGCCAGTTGACTGCTGCTATCAGACAGATGATTACCTATCGAGTTTGGTAGTTTTCTCTCGCGCTCTTCAAAAATACTTATTCCGGCCCGGTTTACTGAGGTGTCCTGCCGATTTCAGGCAGTGCACAATCCTGTCAAACCCGTCTCTTCCCCTCATCCACAATGATAACCCCTCGAGACGATTCCAATGTGTTCCCTATAACAGAAGCTCAGATAATCGGCATTTATTTCGAAACCTTGACTTATGGCATATACTTGGTGACATGCTGCTTCTGCGCCCAAATTTTGTTTTGGATACCACAGTCCGGAGGAGGGGAGCGGTTGAGGCAACGAAGTGAGATCCGGTGGTTGCTGGTCAGCATCTTCTGCTTCATCTTCGTTGTGAACACGTTCGACGACATCATCGGACTGCTGCACATGATCCTGGCCTTTGTCAAATACAGGGGCGCAGGGGGACCAAATGAGGAGCTCACGAATATCGATGACTGGATTAATATTGCGAGGGTGAGTTCATATACGCTCAGTAGCTCGACTGTGGCTAACATGCGTAGCTCTTCAACCAAGTCCTTAATATGATCGTGAGCGACTTCGTCCTCGTATACCGCTGCTTCATCGTCTATGGCCGGCGGTGGCTACCCATTGCGGTCTCATTTGTGCTCTACCTCACTGGTATTGCCATGGGGGTCCAATTAATGCACACTGAATTCACGGCCAGCAACAATGCCATTACTCTCAATTTCAATCCCATCAAACCGTGGTGGTCTGCTTTTCTTGTTATTACTGCAGCCCAAAACATTCTCACAACGTGTAAGTTCATCATCTGGCACAGCCCCCATCGCCTTCTTACTTTTGTGATGTAGCTCTTCTTGTGTGGCGCATATGGCGTATAGAGCACCAAAATGAGAAGTTCAGAGCGGAGAGCACTTGGTCGTCCGCTCCCGCCTACCAACCTCGGCTTCGAAAAGTCATCCGAGTAGTTGCAGAGTCTGGTCTAGCATACAGCACACTGGTCTTCCTGACCTTCCTGGTGAGCGTATGTAACAGCAATATGCTGTACCCTTTGTCCGATCCCGTAGGTGGAATCCTTTTTCGAGGATACATGAGCTGATTTTTCGGTGTAGACACTTCAAGCGGCAGGGATCACATTCAATGTCATCATCATCCGCTCAACTTCACGACGAGACAACGAATTCACAAACTTCGATCGAACCGAACGTGGCATAGCCATGCAAGCTGGACGAGCGCCTAGCGGAATACAATTCTTATCCCATTCGACTGCAGACCAGAGGACGACGATCGGGAATGTCAACATCAACGTCACAATAAAGTCTACGACGGACCAGCTTGACGATGGCGAGTCACAGGTCGACGACACTTATTCCATGAAGGACGTGGCAGCGAAATCGAGAATTGCATGAAAAGCAATGCATTGGTAGCTATGGATGTCCCAATAATTTATAGTGTCGAGATGGCTCTTTTGTACGAATAGTTGTGGAGATTTCGGATGTAAAATAAACGAGAAAAGGCTTTATATATCTCAAAAAATATTGTGGGCTATGAAAAGACGAAAGCAGGTACGGTCTGCCGTTGCTCGCGTCTACATATTTATGAAGCCGGGTACACGTGACCGCGTTCAATTTGTGACGCGTCGGTTGCTCTCGCTCATGGTTCGAGACCCATTCAGAACAGTACCTTCATGGAATACAGCATGTCCCTTACGAGGATGCATGCATAGCCGCGTTACAGGCCGCTTGAGCGTTAAAGTGCTCGTGCTCGGCGGTTCCCGAGCCATCATGAACCGCTACTGATCATCATGATTAGTTCATCAAAGTCCGCAAGGTTCGAGTTCAACATGTATAAGCTATGCCTTTGTTTCGGCAGTTGATTTTGATGATTGCCTTTCATTGAATGGGGAATAGAAAATCAATTTATCCAACTACCACGCTGCATGAGCCCAATCACCGCCAACGAACACTTTGCAATCCTTGCAATTCGAACTTCAACATGACATTTTTCGAGTTCGATGATCCGAGCCTGGAAGAAGAAAGGTGTTATCGTGTTTCACTTTGCTAAGTTTGCTTCTGTTTCCCTATTCTCCTGGTTTCAGGTGTTGTCACGATTCTTTGCGGGGTTGAACGACGCCACAATCAGACTGTCAATGGGAAATGAAGGGGTAATGAAGTGCCGGGTTTACGAAACCGATGCTCAACCATGATGCGTGGGTCAATTAGCAACCACAGAGAGACTCAGAATGGCACACCATCTCTTGGGGCTTCAGAGCAAACCAACACACCGCAATAAAATTATGAAACGAAAAAAGACGAATCCCTACTAATGGTGTTATTGGGCAGTCGATCTAACGGATTGATCGATTCCATAGCTATGAGGTTGTAGTCGTTGGCCCTGGGATGGGCACTGTAGTAATGCGAATGTGCATCAGGATAGAATGTCAGCGAACGACAAGCACTGGAATTATCTAAATACCCAAATCGACTCGACTGCTGTTGCATTGAAATTGGATGTATGTTTGAAGAACTGGAAAGAGAGCACTGATCGAGGAAGTCCGAGCACGGTTCAGAAGGAAACGCGAAAGGAACTCAACTGGACAAACTTTACAGGTCGAGGGTTTAGTGATGCGTGTGCGAGGGAAGAGGACGAACCTATCTTTTGAACGGGTTGAAAGGCTGATCGGGGAGGTTGAAATTAAAAACATGCGGACTCGGAGCAGATGAATGGGAGGAATGGCAATAGAACTCGGCCTACCGCTAACATCTCGTGCTAATCCCTAATACTATGTACAGGCTTCTGCGGCAGCGGCACGAAGGCGTGTCGAGGGAAATAGCGCAGGGTTGACCATTCCACGCCCGACTGGCTGATGCGGTCCGACAAAAGTTTTTTAAAAGACCACAAATTGGCGACAGGATGTAGTGGAATTTGAAGTACAGCAGTGATTCCAGAGAACCATATACCCAGCATGCGAAGCCCCAGAAGACGCAACCTAGAGAGCGCACGGCAATATTAAACCAATGAGTGTAAACGCGAGAATTAGGGGAATATTAAGCTCACGAGTGGCCGGGAATATGTGGTATTTATGCATCAAAAATGCTCGGTGGATATAACTGCGGCAAATGCCGCAGTCGTTGCGACATTTCAGCCGTACTGCCCAAATGTATTCATCGGACAACTTTTGAACCACGAGATCAACATGCCTTGGCTCATTGGGTTGAAATATATGATTGCGCAGGGAACTGTTCAACTGAGGCAGATGACTGGGTCTCTGTCGTTGAAAATTGCCCGTGACCTTCACTACTACGGCAAAGTCTGCCTAACATGAACTCGAGGTCAGGTGAAGATCTCAATGGCGATGGATTGAGGCAGCTCCGTGCAAAAATAAAATAAAAATGGAGCCTGAACAGAAAAAGCTCCGAGGGGAAAGACAAGAATTGGCCGGGAAAAGCGGACCCGTTGGGTGTTATAGTAGCCCAGTCGTTGCCGGTCGGTGCATGCCAGGGGAACGCCAACAAGAAAGGACGACGTCGACTCCGCGAAGAACGGTCCAAGAATAAAGGATATTACGTGTTCAGCTGCAGCAAACATCGGCGAAGGCCCGGCTTCAGTCAAGCCGACAACTTTGGGCAGGGGAGAACACGATGACAAAAAATGCTGATGAAAAATGTGATCCACTGCAAGTGGCTGAAGTTAGGCGCCCTATATGAACCCTTACCTAACGGTAGCGGACTTTCTCTCCAAATATAAATTCTTTAAATTTTCGGTCATTGTGTCCAAATTGTGTCGATTTGGTCGGGGGAAATACTTGGGGACAGCTTGGGGACAGCTTCAATTCAATTCAATTCAAATTCCATTTGAGTGTGCGCAGGCCCCTGGGGGTCCATGTGGCACTACACTGTGCTGGGAGGTAAAATAGCTAGCTATGGGTTGGCGTATGTGGGTACGGGTACATGAGTTTGGGCGAGGCAGGGTGTCTTGTCATGCAGTCTGAGTAAGAATAAAAGTAAGAGCAACAGTAATATAAGAGAAAAGGAATGGGACATCGGTCTAGAGACAGCTGCCCGTTGCACTGGCACTCTCGAAGAAGCTCAAAAAATGTGCAGTAACAAACATCCAGACTCTTTTCTGGGCAAGGCGCGGCGAGAATATATTCAACATATGTTCATATTCACTTGCAAAGATACTACAAATATAATATGCACCGGGAGCACTAAATACGATACACCACTACATTTTGATGGCGCCTCGGCCAACTTGGTCCGAGGTCGGCTGAGGTTGGCCGAGGTTGGCCGAGGGGCTCGACCTGGTCGAGGTTGGCCGAGGTGCCATCAAAATGTAGTGATTTGCCGCATCGTATTCATATTTCGTCAGCACTACCTTGGGCGCCAGTTTTATCACTGTTTTATCGATGTGCTCCCGGGATCAGCAACCGGTAACAATTCAAGTACACGGGTGTTGCTGATTTGTCGTCCGCGTGAGAACTGCGCCATCGTATGTGGTTAAGACGTCGCAATGTGTCGTGATTTCCAAAACATGACTTTATCCACCATCATCTTCAGTCCCACTGCCAGAGTTTGGAATTCCGCCTGCTATTGATGACCGCCATCGCGATGCTCGTGACTCCTGCACCGCCTATGTATATGGTGGTTGGGAATCCCCCTTCTCCAGGTCTGGCGCCCTGTGGGATTGCAAGTCTGATATTGTTCCATCATATCACCATGTGCGTAGGTGTCCCTTCACTGTACCAAACTCTTTAACGATATGGCGCAGATTGTTCTGGTGGCCGTTTGACAGTATGGCTGTCATCGATTTGGCGGCTGTCTGGTTCGAAATTATGGGTATGTAATCGAACTGGTGTAGACTTTAGATTACTGAAACTCTAGCTAGACATATCCTATATCGCCTACACGAACAAGTTTAACGTATGGCGTGCCAGTGCCTCCATACCAGCATTGGTTTTTCTGATTCTGTCTGGAATCTTTCGTGCCGCTACGATTATCAAATCCACGGAGGGTGTCTCGCGCCAAAGGTTCTCATTTTTGGGAGGGTGCAAGCAAGCACACCCACCCTATACTCCCATGGCTATGTTTCTCACTCGGTCCATTGCAAGGTCACCCATGAGGTCAGCTCATCTTTGTAAAATTAAAGCTGCTCAATACATGGTTATGGTAGGGGGGAATCGAAGCTCGTCATGTTTGTGAGAGGCTTCATTCTTAGTGGGCTTGCAGTTGGACTGCCTGCATTCGCAATATACTGCATCCTCATAATGCCACTGACATCCGAAATTTATACGAGAACTGTCGCCGATGACTGGATTACAATGTATTTCCCTGGAAATGCCACCATTATAATTGTGGGTCAGACCTTTGTCGTGAATTATCATTGTTGATCCAGGCATAGCAACCATTCGACGTTGGGTACACTCGCAACTCGGACCCCTGGCTCAAGATATCTACCCCCCAAGTACATCTTTTAATAACGCCATCAGGACCGTTTGGGGACTTGGAGTTGGAAAATATTAGTTGTCCAATAACTTTCCAGAATTCCAATGCTGTTGCGGAATGCGAGTCGATCATGGTTCGTCCTCACCGCAGCGCTGCTAATTCGTTGGTTATCTTTTCTAGGTCCGCATAAGTGGGCAGGCATTCTGAGTGTGTCCATTACTATGACCATCGCCCCAGAAGCTGGGGGAGTGTACATCAGGCCGGTACAGGGGAACCTCTCTCCAGATCTGGCCAACTTGGCCACTTGGGTCGACTCTAGTCCCCCTACTCCGCTGCTTCCCAGATCGCATCTGTTTGGGGTGATGAGCTGGACAGAAAGGGAAATCCTGCGTAGGAAACCGTGGCAATTTATCACTGTAAGCTATGAATACGTCAAATTTGGATCGTAAGGCTAGCTAATCGCCTATTGGTAGCCACTGATTACGCTGTTCACCGCCGAAGTCAGCGGGTTACAACAATATCTGCCCATATCCGAAGAGTCAAATATATCGATTTTAACCCTGCGTCAATATGACAGATATGCGGGCCCTACTAGACACCTTCGAGACATCGCGGAGGTGTCCATTGCAGGGGGGTTCTGGACGTTTGTCAACGGCATGTTCGTTCTCCTTTTCGGCGGAAATGTGGTGTATTTTGCGTTTGGAAAGTACTATACTCATCCTACGCCATGAAGTGCTGACACTATGATTAGGTGGAAAACCACTTTCTGCGGGCTTGCACTTATTCCAGCATGACGCGCTGGTTCGCAGATCGCATGAGGAGTTTCCAGCATTTCGTACAGAAGGGGGTTTAGCTGGATCAGACACCGCTGAGATTGATTCCTTCATTCATGAACACCATGTAGATCTTGAGGACGATCCCAAATCTCCTGTCGATGACCATGGCCGCGATAACGTTGAAACTCGGCCCCCACGATCAATTTCCGGTGTTTCACACTGTAGACTCGAAGGAACAGGGATGGGACGGGAATACGACGGAGCTGCAACGACGCCAATCCAGACTGGTGCTCTCCAGCAGGCGCAAACAATTCCTCCATCACATGAGACTCTGGAAGAAATATCCGTGTTGGATGGGGATCTCGGGTTGGCGGAGGACTTTAGCAGGCTGAAGGGAGATGTGTAGTTAGGACCCCCCGCTCAGTTGAAAGTTGTTGCCGGTGCATATGGTCTCAATCCGGAAATAAGCTAAAGAAAAGTCGGGTGGACGACGTACCGGCGAGGAGCAATGTTAATCAATGTTTGCTGGCATGAGTGCATTTATATGCGCCTCCGCATACACGGTGATCTTTCACGCTTTCATCCCTGTAGCATTCGAAGTGGTCTCGTGATTCGCTCCAGCACCGTTTCAAGATGCTGAATATCATGACGTCAAGAGCCTGATACACGTGGGTGAAATGGTGGAGGACAAGCATACGATGGGCACGCGGGTATTCCATTAGGGCGTGCATATGATGCGAGTTATGCCCGTCCACATTCGGCGAACCCATATTTTTTCCTGGGCGATGATGCACCAGCCGAAGTCGCCAGCAGCGTGTGGCCTTCGTCTTCGTATCCTTGTCAATTTGTTTGATCCAGTCGATGAAGGACTCGAGAAGTCTGAGACTGCAAATTGTGATACAGTAAGTAGGATTTCAGCGAGGTACCGTGACGAGTTTGTAATGATACTAGAGTGTCTGCCAAGAGAGACTACATCAGGAAAATCCAAAGTTGCCACATAGACCCACAGAGACCTGCATAGCGCTCATAAACCTCATAGCAAACAGGTCAACCACATAGAAAGGTGGGAGGGGGTGGGCCAAATCTATAGACACCCATAGACACCCATAGTTCTCATGTCGTCTATCACAGTAGCGATAAAAAATAAAAAGTTTTTTTTTCCCTATCCCCCCTATTTAAGGGATAGGTTACTATTGTTGCTAATTATTTGACTGGTATAGATTCTAATGGCATGCGACGGTGCTAGACCGAATCCAACTCAAATGAAAACTACTGCGGGGAATCGATCTCTCGACCTTCGCGCGAACAGATAAAATCTTGGGCAAACAAAATAACCTCTACACTAAAGTAACCATATAAAGCAGTTGTGCTTTATGTGATACTACAGCTGTTCTGCCTCCCAGCACCATGTAGGCCCTCACTCACGTCAATTATATACATTCTTAGTATCGATAGGCAATGTAAACCATGAATGTGGTGGATGTAGCCAAAAATCATCCTGTTGTGGGTTCCCAATCTAAAAACAGATACCAAAATGAAAGTTATAGAGCTGAATGAGAGCTACAAGACTCGTTAAGTTCGTTTCTCAAGAACTGGATTTGTTCGACCTTGACTTGCAAAATAGTTTCCCGGACACAGTGGTTTTCAAAAATTGGACCCTCCTGGTTTAAGTAGGGGAGGTCGGCAAATTGTGTTCAACACAATTGAGTTATGTTGTCCCATAATTGGCGATAAGATTACATAACTACATTAAAGCCACAGCTACTCATAGACCGTCATAGTAGACAACGAAATTAATGGACTGCCATAGTTCACCATAGGAGCCCAAGACACTTTCATAGACCTTCATAGACCACCAGAGACGCACATAGTTCCCCTTGTGTCTATCATAGAACCTCATAGACCACCAAAGGCCCACATAGTTTCCCTTTTGTCTATCATAGCATTTCGATTTTTCCTGATGTAGGATTCCAACCTATTCCAACCCGCCTAGCTAGTAGGTCAGGAACTGCGTCGACGAGAGCTACTCAGGCCGTGGCAGAGAGAAATGAAGACGGGTTCAACATCCTCCAAACAATAGCGTTTACTCACCTGCAAATTCAGAGAATCGAAAACTGGCTTCACAATTGTCTTCCAGAAGTAACCCAGAAGCCAACGAAATGTATCTTCAACCGATTCAGGGGTCGTTTCAAAACTTTCCTCCCGTGCACCCTCCAAGCCCACGCCGTCGTCCCGGTGAGAATAAACATCCTCGCGTTCGCATGCTACAAGCCATTCGTCGAGGTCAAATCCCGGCTCGGAAAGTGAACGAGTGAGGTTGGTTAGACGATTCACTCTGGATAGCACCAACTCTGGAAGCTTCAAGTATGCAACTTCATTGGCCAACGTTATAATCAGTGCGCAACACGTCGAGTCTGTGGTGGCGAGAATGATTATCGGGCCGGCAGCTGCAGTTTTTTGCAGTGCAATCATGGATTTGGGGCGCATGAGGTCTTCGAGCCCAGGCAACATTTGAACGGATTCGATGGCATGATCCCAATTGGCATTTAGTTCGCGGCAGCGCCTCCCCTCGGCTTCGATGAAATTATTTTGTCTGGGGCATCACTCCGGAGATTCCGATAGGCATCTCGGAACGAGGCCTGCTCCAGTTGCCGGGCTATTTCTGTCAGTTTGAGAGATAGGTCAGGCCGAATTCTTGCAAGGTCATCTAAGGCTGTTCGGAGATGCAGTGCTTGGGACCAAAACACTGAACGGCTGGCCTCCAGAAATTCCACGGCAGTATTATACTGGTCCCGCTCAACAGCGCAGATCGCCGCGCGAGATGCAAGGTCACTGTTCCTGTCTACATTAAACAGCATTTCCAGGCGGGACACAAGATCCAGGTGGAGTGCTGCTAGCTTCGGAAGGGGCTCAATTGCTGCTCGGTAGGCATCCAGAGATAAGGGATGATTATGCCGGATCGCAGTTTCTGCCCAAGAACGCGCATGTTCGAAACGAGTACGTGGAGATGAGGATGAGTATGCTGCAGCCTATCGAAAGAGTGGGAAGGCATTGTGGAGATCATCACCTTCATTTCTCAACGAAAGACAGACCGCCTGCGCCTGGAGAGAAGCAGCACGATCCAGATAAGGAGGGGGCCGAAAAGCCAGCGCCTCTTTGTGCAGTTCAATCGCCTCATTAATATCTTCTGGATTCTTTTGCTTTTCAAACCTTGTTTGGAGCGCTCTGGCTAAATTGTGGAGGGAATTGCTACGATCTGGATGAGGCGGGGGACGAAGGGTCAGTGATTCTCTGCGTAGCGCGATAGCTTCCTCGATGTCCACTGTGTCCCCGTGCAAATCAAATCTCATCTGCAGGACGCCTGCAAGATTGTTGAGAAAGGAGCCCCGGCGCGGATGAGTGCCGGTACAGAGATCCACCGCCTCTCGGTAAAGTTCGATGGCCTTTGTGAGATCGCGCGGGT
>JARJLF010000912.1:0-118988 GCA_029378395.1 Mycena leptocephala
AAAGAATAAAAGGCTATGCATTATTTGAGAGCAGACAAGTTCTGACACCCTATCCACAGTCACTTATGCTGCATGTGCTGAATCGATCCCGCAGCGTTCACATTGTCCGGTAGTCGTTGGTGACTTTGGTTTCAACTCGGATCTTCTCAAACACCCAGACTTGAAATTTGACGAGGCTAATCTACTGGACTCCTACAAATGGCTGCACCCAGACTGTGTGTTCCATCGCCTGTGCCTTTTGATGAAGGGCTGTTGCATGGCCATAGTTGAATTCAGTTACATCGGGTAGCGGGCCGTGCCGCTCGCCGGCCTTACATGCTTTATGTGATGCACAGCCAACTGGTGCTGCTTGTTCTTAACTTAGCCAATTTCAAAAGTCAAAGCTTGAAGCGAAGAGAGTGAATGTGGTGCTTCTCCTAGTGGTGGTGAGCAAGTCCGGAAGAGTCGGATATCAGCATCAGCATCATTACGTGTCAATCATCGGCAACGAGAAAAGCCGAAGCATTTTGGCGGGGATGAAATGTGCTTATGCTAAAACTGCTGACCAAAATGTGATGCACAGCCGAAATCCAAAAATCATGCAAAAATCATGCTCCCTATAAGACCCGTACCTTACGGTAGCGGAAATTCCTCGATGTCTGTAGTCTTGGATGCATTTCCCATGAAGGATTCTTTTGGACCATTGTTGCCCACACCTCAACTCAAATCTTGCGATCTCTCAAATCAGGCATGCGTACATCACGTCCAGCCTTCTTGAACTTGGAATCTATCGGAAGCTGTCTGTCAGAGGTATGTCATTGTCACATCTCTCGAGTTGAGCCGGCTGTTTTGTCCCAGGAGCATTTCGACACAACGTTGAACCAAGATTTTGGGCCAGTCAGCATTGTTGTGCAATCGGTCTCCACGAAAAGAAGAAAGAAGCGCTGTCGAAGTGTGCGACTGCTCATATCTCGAACTTTTGTTTGCAGTATTCCTACCTGCCTGAATCATAAACTGCGCAACACCTGCTGGATTGCGATTCGAAAATATGACTTCGCTCAGACGAATTCATTAGAGAGGCGGGGGCAGTGCCTGATTTGATAACCTTGTCAGCCGAATAATGCTGAGCTTTACTTGACATGACTTTCCCCACGTGTGGCAACAGCAACTTAATCGCATGACATCTACAGTAGATCAGCGTTGCGGGCGTCATCCGAATACGAGTCGGTTCTGGCAAATCATCAGTGGGTTCTTGTAGAGACTCATCGGCGTACGAGTGGGTTGGTTCCGCGATTAGTCGCAGATTCGCATCTGGGCAACTGTATATGCTCTGATGCCCTCTGCATAGATCTGTGGTCATCCTTAGAAGCATTGTATTTATGATTTATTAACCGCGGCGTGCACTTCAATTTTCAGCGTGTGCGTAACCCAAGCGTAACCTTGTTCCAAATGCGTCCGGGTATCTAACTTTCAGACACTTAGATGTGCGATGTAACAATCCTTTGCCGCTTCCCAGGGATTCAATTTGTTGTTGGTTCTACTTACAGTAGCTCTGCATTATATGCGCATCCTTGCACAATCATTTGACGCGTCGGCACCACGTGATATACTCAATCTCACTCAAGGTTCCCCGAACCGCGTTTGCGGAAGGATTCACGTATCGGTAAGCTCGTTGGTGGCACGAAACCAAATTTGAAGAGCGCTACTCCTTTCATCTTCTCTTAGTTGATGCGGAGATAAGAACAGCGTATCCACTTCACTGCACACTCACGACGTGCAGTGTTCTGGTTGATTTTCCAGAGTCAACGAGTGTCGTTTTCCGGATTCACTGTCTTGTACAGAACACGAACCGGTTATCATGGAAACGCGGAGAGGCTTCATTACACTGGTTTGAACTGAGGTGATAAGGTGAACACGCGGTATCGAGACCTGGCGTTCGTCTGGAGCTGCAATTGCAGGAAATTAACACACTGAGGTAAGCTCGTTGGTAAGCGTTTATTGACTCTGGTGATGTAGCTCCTATGACGATACAACCTCCTGAGGTTCTCGCCACGTTATTCGTTACAAGAGCGCGGTGGGGCGCTTTGCGCCCCACCACTTCAGTTGAATTGAATAGTTTCTGCTGTGTATAGTTGACGGCGGTTGGGTAACACCCCTTTTTAAAGATGACCCATGACCCGAGTATATTTGAAGGAGAAGTGATGGAAGGTGTTTGTGCGGGAACAGCGAGTTCCGGGGTATGGAAGCCGATGTTGGCCCGTCGTGCCGGCAGTCAGAAAGTACACCATCATCTTGATTTGGATCCTGGAATTTTATGGAGATGGAAAGAAAACTGTACTCAGGTTGCCCAGTGGTGGAGATCTAGCATCTGAATAAATAAACCAACTTAGGATAAGGCTCAACAATTGGTGCCGAGCGCGGATTTGCTGGAGTTTAAAGTTTTCGGACAGAAAAACACACGTAAATTTTATAAAGAGGGTGATTTCTTTCCCCGCGAAAAAATAGGTCCGTGCGAACGCAGTCCTTTCACGGCATGATAATCATCTTTCTTTTACCCAATGGACGCTGCGCTGAGAAATCTCAACTAAATGCAACTCGTGATTCTCTGCTGTCTTGGGTCTGAGTCCTCGGGTTGTCCGTGAAGACTCAAGGTACATTTTGACCCAGTCGGTGACCTCGCAGAGCTATCGCGTTTTTCCCGGAGCATTCTGACGAACGTGCTCATAGGATTGGGTTCGTGTATTTCTGGGATGCTTCTTCGCCGCCGAGTTGCGGCAGTTGCTACGCTCCGATTTTCACCGGGTGCATCGCTTTTGGTGTTGACATACACTCATGAATTCAGGTTTGATTCAGGCGCATAATTTTCTAGATCGTTCGTTGCTAATATACTTGTGGAAAAGATCAAGGTCGGACGAGAAAAAACGGACCATCTCCAGAATATATTTTTGTCGATGACCCCGTCACGCAATGTCCAACAGACCTGTGCCACATGTCGCGCCATATTTAGGTACTGTATTATACTGGCTCAATCATCGACTTGGCGTTTGAGCCTCTCCCCAGCCTCAAGCTAGCCGCCGCGATGGAGAGAAGGCCCCTCATGCCATTATCGAAGGAATTGAGTGGGGAATCCTCAACCATTTGGGGCTCCCCGACGAGCTGGGACTCCTCAACGAATTGGGAACCCTCAATCAGGCACTCGAAGACAAATTCCATGAACCGAGCGCTCCCAAACCTCCCGGAATTGCATGCTACGAGGTGCGTGAGGGGCAGTTTGACCGAAAGATGTCGTTAACAAAGATGTGGAATAGTAGGCGTTTTTCTGGGTTACCATTGGCTGTTATCGGGGGCAGTCGGTTTTACTCGCCATCGCATACGGATTTTTCGCGGCACTGCATGTGCGGGGACAGATTCCGCTGTCTCTGACGCTGTCGGAACTCGCGCAGCGCAATCCACAGGCAAAGACATATCTTGTTACATTTCTGGCGACGGCTCTTTCAGCCTTGTCTTCCTAGTGCGTACCCAAGCACTCGTTTATTCTACCTTACGCGGCTCATTGAACCTGGCGTAGCTTATTCTCACAGGCCATTCGACATGCTCTTGTTGTCTGTCTGAGCCGCCCCACGTCTGTCTCCACCCTCGGCTTCGGGATCTTGATTTCCAGGCGGTCGCCTATATTCCGACGACGGCAGCTCAAGTGGGTCTTCGCCGGTGGTGTGTTTTTCTTGGCCACCCTAGGTCAAACAGCTAGGTAATGTTCACGTCGGTTGATTCTTCTCCTGTTCATCATAATACTGTTCGCCAGTTGGACCTCACTTCTAACACCAATCCAAATCATCATTTCCACGCCGCTTGAAGGAACTGAGATTGATCTCTTAAGTGACGCCTTCAACACTGATTTCGATCAGCTGTGGAATGCTACATCTGGCATCCAGAACTATAGTGAGATTTAGCGCTCACTGCCATACGCACTCAGAATTTAGTCTCTGTCGCAGTCAGTTCGGGAATATCATCCGTCATGGACATAAGCGGTTCGGCAGACGCAGATTCCGTGGCCGGCTCTTTCTCGCTGGTAGATTTTAATAATCGGGTATACTCTGAATCAACTCGTTTGTATTATTTTCTTCTCGATGCTCAGGCAACTGACCATAAATTGTCCCACCCTTGCAGGAGGAATTCTGCCCACCAACCTGGTCGATTCGGCTGACCAATACGCCATGTTGGATAAATTAATCACAACCAACACTGAACCCTTTCCCGGACCAATCAGCGGATACAACTTCAACTTTTCCACGATCCAGCAGGGACTGACTGCTAACGCATCCTGTGGACATCGGCAACTCGATGCCAACTCTGACCCACCCTTGGTGCGCTTCGCCGATCATGTTGACATTACGGTGGGCGATGAATTAAGACCATACACTGTTTTGGGGATGTCGACAACCTGTAATGGGGAGTCAGTCCAGACAGGTAAGATTCCAACCTACCTTCGGATGAGTTCTTCCTCCAGATGTGTTGATCTCTTTTTGAAAGATGTGTTGACGACCACGAATAACACACTGCTATCGATCGCCTGTCCGGGAACGAACGACGTGGGGGCGGTAGCATACTGTACGGATTATTTGTGATCATTTTCTATCCGATTACTGATGGTGCTCATTCAAGCTGTGATCATCGCAATTGACGGGCAGGGTCCATTATATGATGGAACACTGGTGTGCACAGTGGTGCCGCAGATAATTACCCTCTTCGTTTCCTACTCAGACCAGTGGGTCTACCCTTGGATGCTCGCAGGCGGTGTCGAGGCGCCGATCAGTGCTCCGGCCACAGTCGCATACGCCGCGCTTTACGCTTTGGAACAAGCGCTGTCGTATGGCCAGAGCGCGACCCACAATGTTGTTACCGATTCCATCACCACTATTCTCGCCAACTCAGGTGTGGAGCAGTCATCGCTCCCCTACATGTTAACCTATCCTTTGCTCCTGGTGAGTTTGTAATTTATGGGAGATCAAGTTGATTTTTCCAACGGATACTCTATATTGCAGGAGGAGTATATCCGGGGGGTTATCGAATTTGCGGGAACGGTGAGTGCAGCGTTTTTTTTTTTTTAAAAAAAAAAAGAACAAAACTTCGAATACTCACGTCTGGGCCACGAAGGCCATAAAAACCGACCTCGGGTCGTCGACCGGTCCCCTGGGTGTCAGCATTCCGTCAAGTATGAGACGTGAAATAGTCGGCTCTGCGCTGACCGTGACTGTCGGGTGGGAACACAATGTGGGAGTGAACAATGCAATTCTCATCCCCAGCACATTCGTCGCGATCGCATCTATCCTCATCGTACTCTTCGCTCAATGTCTGAAGTGGGTACGAGGGACCGCGATTGAGCATGTTGATTTCGACCCAAACGAGCCGCTTCTGCTCATGGCGGCAGCCTCAGCCGGTGGTATGGTCGACACTTTTCATGGGCTAACCAAGGAGGATCTTGAAGAAGGAGGTGGAAAGAAAGTGATGCTGGGGCAGGTTGGGGACAAGGACGGGTTGGTTCAGATAGTATGAGGTGCGGGGTTTCGCTTTCCTTGGTATACAGGATATGTAAATCATATTTGTTGGCGACATCTGTCCTAGCGATTATACAACGGACCGCCTCACTGAGGAAATGACGAAGTACACGATTGGAACGTTATTAGAGAGTTTGCGATGCAGCCATTCGAGCCATCTGATGGCTGTTTGGCGTTGCGCAAATTATTGGCTAATGGCTGATGGATGCCTGATAAATAAAGTCAGTGTGAGCTCTTTTCTGCTAGAAATAGTGTCAATGAGTGTGCTGTTACACATCCTACTCTTTATAAAGTCAAGCCTGTCTGTCCGAAGCCTTTTCTAACTCCGCTGCTCACCTTGCTGCGATCCGATATCACTCCATTTGCCTGTCCTTTTCAAACCCAGCTATCTCCGCAATCTGTCAATCAGCTTCTTACCTCTTTCATCCATCTCATGCCGATGTTTATCCGGCCGGAGCCTTTTTAAACTCCACTCAACTTCTTTATGTCCGCCGTTATTCCAAGCCCGTCGTGCCGCTTTCTGCCGTGTCCGGGCCGGCCGGCGAATAAACTTGGACGTGTGAATGAGCCACAGATTCTATCTGCGCCTTTTGTCCGACGGTGAGTGCCAACGGTCAAACTTCTCGGTATTCTCAAGCCGACATAATTCTCAACATCAACTTTCACAGTTGAATGTCGCGCCGAACGGAAGGTGCGAGCCCGCGAAGCCGCCGAGCAGCCACTTGTGAACCTTAAGGAATGCCCTGGACTGCATGAGACCTCCAAATCCAACAATATTAACTTTTTTGGGCTTACAATCCGGCCGTTATATATGTGAGTGGGACTGATCACCCATACATGAGCTGTACGAGTCGGAGGTAAGTCAATGACTCCAAAAATAGGGGCAAGTATCGAAGCCATGCGGCTATTCGCTGACTATTGTGGAACGGCGCTCAAATCATCCTTTCCGCCCCTGTTTGGCCTGTGGCCAGGATTTTCCATCCCTATCACATTGTAACTATTTGTTTTCTTCCCATTTTTCCCACTTTCATTCTGGCGGCTCTATCTGTGCATCCTATTTCCCGTTCTGTTCTCAGAGTTTGTCTGTTAACGAATGCATCCTAAATTAACTTCGGTCCACCGGCATGACACGGTGATTTTCAATAACATTATTTATTATTAACATCCATTCATCATGCTGCGTGCTCACTGGGCGTACGATATATATGGTCGACCAGCACGGAGCCGACCGTGGCCGAGGGCATAGTTTTTCTTATCTTGATGATTGAAGTACTCCGACCTATGGCCCTTACGGATGGACCAATCGTGAGCCTTAGTAGAGAAGGCGAGCGATAGAAGTTCGGTTGAAAATTGTGGGTGCTGGGCATGGAGCGGAAATGGGTGGCGCAGGATGGCAATGAAGAAGAGCACCGATACGAATAGTTTCCCGCCGAACGAGTTCCAAGGCGGGTGACACCACTGTGAACGAGAAATACCTATGCTGAACCTGCAAAGACGTACCGACAAACTGGTTAATTGATGAACGCATAACAAACGAGAGGGAGCAGGCATGAGATGATAGAAACAGCGAGTCTACGCGGTGCAATCAAGTCATCAAGGCCAAGAATCCCAACCCGCTCTTCCAAAAATGCTCCTCCAAATGGAATGTACATCCTATGGAGTCTGGGCAGAAAAAAACATCAGCAGATACGTCTCTGTTGACTGTGTATGGATACCTGAAAAACAAAGAATATTTTTAAAAAGGTTTTGCAAGCAGGCAAGAGATTAGAGGCATTGTTATCCCGTCACTATAATTCTGGGGCGATCGACCATGATCTATGAGGACTTGCTCATGATCATTCAAGAAATGAAGCTAACTATGTGAAGTTTGTTGGTTCGACTGGTCATGGATGTTCGCAGTGGTTGCCACATCTGCTAGGGCTAGAGGAAGATACATAATACCCGAGGAACGACTCTTAATCACACAGATGAGGTGAGGTGCAATAACGTGTAGGCAAATCACACCTGATGAGATTTGTCTACCCAACTACCACCGGTCTAGTCAAGTGCGAATGCGAATGAGATCCAAGCCGGTCCAATCAGCCATCCATCCGTAGTCACGATTATTATTTCCAAGCCGAAGGAGAAGACGGGACAAGACGGGAGAATATAAATTTATTCACGAACGCTCCGACGATACAGTATTACGCGATGACAATGTGGACTGGAACATGCGTCCCTTCTACACACGGGCCGCCGAGTCGACTGTCCTCCTCCGAAGATTCAGGGGGGATCCCGGATCCCGGGTCCGGAGATCTACGCAGAAGGGACCAGAAGAACGATGCGCGCGTTCAACGCGGAAAGGACGAAGACAGAGACAAAGACGAAGCCAAAAGAGAGATGAGAAGGCAGCGGAAGAGAGAAGAAGGAGCGAAAAAAGGGCACTGGGAACGAGGAGTGTAAGAAGCGCGCTAGAAAGTGGGGGCAAGCAGGCGTCTGCAAGAAAATGGGATACGGAGAGACGGGCAGGAGAGAAGCGGCGTCGCTGGGGATGCGATACCGGTCACGCTCGTTGCTCGGAAGGTCTGAGTCATCATTAAAGAGGTCGGGCAGACGTGGCAAGCACTCCGATGGTGCGCAGAGGACGCAGATATCGCATACATTACGGAAGAGGTTTGCGTGGTGACGTGTGGGTTTGAGGTTGTTCCTTGTTTCGCAAATATGTGCGGGTGCAGGAGCCAGGGGTGCGGACTACCGGTGTGCATTGTGTTACGACCACAGAGATGGCGGGAGAGCGCGCGGAAGATAACATAGAGAATGATGGGGGGCGAAGGGGAGGAACGACCGGGGGGCTGGAGACAGTTCGGATGTGGCACAATGATGATGTCTTGGGAGGAGGAGCACTGGATTTGGTGCCAGTGGTGAGGACGGTGCATAGACAGTAGCGGTTAGCGGTTTTGAGCTGGATAAGACCTCTGGACGCAGAAGGATACTATGGCGTCAAGTGAATGGATAGACGAGGAGCCACAATGACGATGGCGGACGCACCAACCGCAACCCCAGCGCCCCAGTCCGGCAACCAGTTGTCGGTTCTTGTCGCCCAGCTCCCTCATTGAGGCTCATTCTCTCCATGCGGGTTCCAGTCACGACTCGGCCGGTAGACGGAGAGTGATTTGGAGCGGTCGCGCTGGGCGGGGGATCGGGGCGGTGGATGAGAGGGCTCGCGAACGTCGGTGAGGTTACGGAAGGATGATGGAGTTATGTGTACGTGTTTGTTTACAGCCTTGATCGGAGATCGGCCCGTTTTTCTTCTTCCTTCTCGCCACTGCCTATCTGACGGCCACGTCCATTCCAAGTAGTCTCGCTACCCTTTGCTTTTATAGCAACCCAATTCCTCCAGCCTAGGCCCCGTCCTCGCCCGAAACAAAGCCCCGCGCTCGATCATCGACCTCCAAATGTGGTTTTCATTCCAGCTTTGACTTTTCATTTACCTCTGACGCTTCTTAACACAGGGACTGTGTGTGCTTCCTCCTTCCTTCCGCAATCCTCCGCGATCTGTGTGTCCCAGCTATGCTGCGCGTGTGTATCTCAAGTCTCAGCAACGTATCACAAATCCTATTCGTTCCGACATACGTGAAATACCCGCTGGATCTTGCTATACCACTTCGTCCCGACATCCGCGTTCCGTGAAATCCCTGGCTTCCGGCTGTGCCGTCTGTCTTCTCTCAGAGTCTTTTCCAGGATCCTGGCGATTGTCTCGGGCGCTTTTATAAACTGCGGCTGCGGGGTGTCTGGGAGTTACTCGGAAACGACACTCTCTGCGCGTTGAACTTGAATGCTATTCAGATTTTCTGTCCATTCAACTGCTGCTCGGACTCTCAAATTTTCTGCTTCGATAGCGGATAGCCCTCTCACTCGGTTTGCGCGCTTGACTGCTACTCAGTCTCTGCCGCATTCCTCCTCTCAAGTTTCTCAAGTTCTAGACTAGGATCCGAGACCTATTTCAAGGTATATGCCTCTGCCCCTCGCCCCGCAGTTCCCCATCTGAAGTCCACCCGGCGATCTCACTCGCGGCGTCTTATCTTCTCCTCCGGTCGTCAAAATATTCAATACCGAATCCATTGCAGGACTCGGATCCCGGCGGCTTCTCTATGGTATAA
The DNA here is from genome assembly GCA_029378395.1 of Mycena leptocephala. Lineage (NCBI taxonomy): Eukaryota > Fungi > Basidiomycota > Agaricomycetes > Agaricales > Mycenaceae > Mycena > Mycena leptocephala. The sequence goes on from JARJLF010000912.1 coordinate 9,674, forward strand.
TCAGACATTGTGATCGGGCGTTTTTCGTTTTAGGTTTTGCATTTTGCACGAGTTACGGTATCACATTCATTTTGGCTTGCTGATGAATGCGACACAGCGATTTTGCCTCGGCGTCTGGATCCCTTACCACTGGTGTACACAGCTCAATCGGGATGTCGGGTCTCAGATGTCGGGCCTTTAGTTCTGAGGCACGGTAATATCGTACTTCATTAATTCACCTCGCGCCTTCCCAACCTACGGCTGCTGCGCTGTATTGCCTCTGAACCTGTTACTTCCATTGATTCTCCTCACAGACTCGTCGCCGTTCCTTAGATGCCAACCAATGCTGGATTTCAAGCTTTCTATCCACGTGTCCGCCCTGCTCTTTGTCGGATTCTGATCCCACCCGCATTATACTCCACGCACTCCAAAGGTCTTTACTTGCAAACGCGGATGTCGGATTACTTTTGCGATTCTCTTGGTTCCTTATCAATAAATAATACCGTACTTGGCGATCATTTCTAGCCCATGCTTCTGCTTCCGCATCCATTATAGCCATCCATCTTTGTATTTATGGAATTCGTTTCCACCATCTTCCTCATTTCTCGGAATTTCTTGCGTATCTCGCTGGTGGGGCTTCGTGTGCGTCCAAATCAGATCTCTGGCTCCTCGGCCTCGGCCTCGTTCCATCTGCATCCGCCTGTCTCTCTTCCTTTTTTCGATTTTTGGCGGGATTTTCCAACTGGACTTTCCTCAGCTCCCCTCTTTCTTCTGCATCGCCCTGCATATCGCCCTCGACGTCTCGGCACGACGCCGAGGAACCTTCGTTCCGAGACGGTTAATATGTCCTCTACTTGATGCATAGAGCGGTGCCATTCATCAACGCGTATGCTGGTACTTCGTTCATACAATAACTAATACCACACAGGTATCAATCCTATTATTTTTTCTGGTAATGCCCATTCTGCGGCGGGTCTCGATATTACTATTGATCAGCCGAGATCGAGTATGTTGAACCGCTGGCACCTATCATTTTTTCTGCCACTAGCCTTGCACTGTACCGACGGCCGTCTACATGTCAAATTACTGACTGGCACATTTGTACCGACAGCCGTCTCTGTGTTAAATTATTGATCGGCCTCTCGGCTTCGGCTTAAGCGCTCAGTACTGCGGCACGTTACTGACTACGACTATACGGCTCCGTCATGAAAATTTCTCCGTGCAATAACAAAAATTCTTCGTATGATTACATGACTTACAGCTAATGTCGGAACCGAAGGCGCGGTGAAAAAATTTCTGTTTTGGGACATTTCCGAAGAATTCCCCATAACTCGATGAGTTCTCAGCGGATTGACACGAAACCTAGCTAGTTTTTCCAGGCTAATTCATCCGCAATTAGTGATGTAAAGGAAATTGCGAAAATGTATTTTATCTTTCCATTTGGCACCTGAGGCATTGTTTCTGTTGAACACCTCCTAGGAGGGTGGGCACTTGTTCAAACACACTGGATTTTTGGGATGGAAGACTTACATGCATTATAAAGAGGGTGATGTTGCCAGAATTATGATTCTCTTCTCTATTGAGTCACTATTGACTCGGAAGTAATCTTTTGATCAAAAAATTTCGAACTCAATCAATAGTGACTCAATGGAGAAGAAAATCATAATTCTGGCAACATCACCCTCTTTATAATGCATGTAAGTCTTCCATCCCAAAAATTCAGTGTGTTTGAACAAGTGCCCACTCTCCTAGGAGGTGTTCAACAGAAACAATGCCTCAGGTGCCAAATGGAAAGATAAAATACATTTTCGAAATTTCCTTTACATCACTAATTGCGGATGCATTAGCCTGGAAAAACTAGCTAGGTTTCGTGTCAATCCGTTAAGAACTCATTGAGTTATGGGGAATTATTCGGAAATGTCCCAAAACAGAAAAATTTTCACCGCGCCTTCGGTTCCGACATTAGCTGTAAGTGTTTGCGGTCTTCACACATATAGTGATGTGAATCCACAATGTTCGATATTTCAACGAGTCAGAGCTCAGACTTGGAGTCTGGATTTCCCTGGAATCCTTCAATCCCTTCCTCTTTTCTGGTACATCAGAGTCTTAATGCGTTATTCGTCAGATCCGATCCGAGACGGTGAGTCTTCACCACAAAAGCATTCTCGTGTGCTGAAATACACAATGCTCACTGAGTTTCTATTCGTCGAGCGACATAGTATCAGCTTAGAGGGAACAAAATTCACAGTACTACGTTTTCGTACATTCTCATTGGTTCAATTCCCTCCGTTCTGCAGCAGCGCGATTATGGCGAGGGGAGAAGGACTGCTGCATCGGTGCAAGCTCCTCCAATGGGGTGTTGGCCGCGAGGAAGGCGAGAGTATTAACGCCTCGTCACAGGAACTCTCGCCGTTCCTCCTTTGACCAGGAGACAATGAACATCTCGTAATCCATCCGAATGCAGCCCATTCGTCGCCTGTTCTTCCTTTCAATCCTTTCTTGATCGCCTCTACCATTGTCAGTGGAGCAGAAAATCTGAGATCATTTGCTGCATACAATATCTTACTGTCTCCACTTTCACGCTAACGGCGGATGTATGAAATCCCATCCGCCGCCACCATCATCCGATTGTCACCGGAGCAGGAATTCTGAGATCTCTGTCTTTACTTGTTACGTACAATATCATAAAGCGGGTAAGGCCGACAAGCGGCACGGCCCGCTACCACTAATAACTCTTCGATTCCCATCAGAATTTCTGGGCAGCCCAAAGCTCGCTCGGTTGACGCTGCCGCGTCGACCAGCTCGCATTGCCCCGCATTCAGGTTGAACATGTATGAGTAGTAAATAAGTGTATCATAATTTTCTTTGGCAGTCAACTTTGTACTTTAAATTGGAGAAGTTGCACTCCAAAAGGTAAGTAGGCTTCGGACAGAGCTAGCGTGGAGTGATCTCGAGGAGGGCAGAACTTTTTTTTTTGGCCAAGTTATCAAAAAAAGCCAGACAGCTTCAAAAGTGCATTTGGAATAGGGCCCCATGTACCACCAAGCCAGATTGGGAAGTCGGATCACAAGGATCAGCACCACATCGTCAAAGTGTCGCATTCATGCTACATAGTACTACGTAGAGCTCCGTCCCGGGCATCTCCCTCGACCACACTGTAGGCCGGTAGAGATAGTAGAGACAAAAGAATGAGAAACTCCTTCCCTTTATGGCAGCGGGCCAACTTGCCGATTTTTGAAAGCCGAACCGTGACCCCTTGGGTCAAAGACTGGTGGCAGTAACCGAAGGGGTCGGACACTAACTCAGCAGGATTACGATCATCTGTCGGCATTGACTGCACGGCAGTCAACAAGCGAGGGGTTTTAGCAGAGGGGATGAGTGCTTACGCAGATGGAAATGACCAAAATTTGATTTACTGCAGGGCCTGAAAATACGGTGCCCTAAAACCCTTACCTAAAGGTAGCGGGAATACTGTGTCCACTTCCACGCTAATTGGGCGGATATATAAAATATCACCCACGGACTTCAGGTGGCGGGCGGCTGGGAATTGCGGTTACGGCGAACCGTTTACGGCTCAACCCGTACCGTCCCCGTACCGTTGGAGATTAACCCTGTTGTAGTTTCTTACGGAATCAGACAAGATTTAGTGAGAGAATCCAATAATATTTAGCGGTTGGCTGAGCTCTGCAAACGCTTGAGCAATACATAGAAAACTGTGCTACTTATATACTAAATGTCCAATGTAACTAGAATGTTCCATAATATTCTCCCATGTTCTTCTGTGTTATACCACTGACTTGCGCTGACTCGTTACGACTCGTTACCTCGGTCATACCTCGGCCATGATGCCGGGTTGACTCAACTCCAACAAACCCAACTTCTCCAACGGTACGGGGGCGTAACCGTTTCGGGCCATATTTCCGTAAAGATACGGGACGGTTTCATGCCGCGGCCCTAAAAAATCTCGAGGAGCAGCCCGCTTACTTAGCGCGGCCAGAGACCAAGCAATCTCAACATTATAGATCATGGAATCCGACTTGTGGATGTCAACTGCAGGGGGGCTACTGGGCATGAGGGTGTGGGGGAGACTTGCTGCCGCAACCTGGTCGGTCAAGCGGCTATATGAAACAATGGGTAGAGATCAAGCGGATGTCGAGCTGAAAACATGATCATCACACACCGGGATTACGAAAATTTCGTGGCACCGAAATCCCGGCATGTCAGTGTCCATGCAGGGACCTTCACAGGCAAGGTAACATTGGCACTGCACTCGAAGTATGTCAGACTTTTGACATTTTGGTTGTCGTGTTGTCAGGTGTTGTACAACGCGACAACGCCCCACCAAAACAGCACAACACGGCCTAACAACGCCCCAGCATCACAACGCCACAACCTCGGACCCAAAATCCACAACACCGGCCGGTGATGGTGCACTGTTGCCGTACTTCGACGGTTGATCAAGATTGAAAATCATTCTTGCCCAAGGGATCCCCATCCCCGCACCCCATCCGATATGCCTTGGCCAAATTTCAAGGTCAATGTCGAGCTCACCATCGTCGACAAAGTTCTTCGACAACGCGACAATGCGTAAAAACGCCGCAACGTGGCAACCAAAATGTTAAAAGGCTGATCAGCGGGGCTGGTCGGACTGCGTTGGACCAGGGGCATATATCGTCGCATCTCCGTACGATGCTGCAATAATTCCACCTTCGGTAATTGAAACCGTGCCGCTACACAGGCTTTCTAATCCCACTCCACTGAGTAAACCGGCAGGGATCTCCGAATGGGCAACTATCGAAGGATGACTACGCGAATACACCCAAGCTCAACAGTAGCGTGTGGATGCATTATGTATTCCATAACATTTCTTTGTGTCCATTTGCACCATGCGAACCAAGCGCGTTTCACTTCACCCCGTTCGGTATGTTCACCTCAGCGTTAATGGACTTTTGTGGAGCAACGAGTGATTCGGCCGTGGGTTGCGTCATCGCCCAGGTGCCACGCCCAGGGAGTCCGAGATGGCCCAGAAAGCACTGACTTGGCAGTCTAGACGCTCATTGGCACGGAGTCCATGAACTATAGGGGAAAGGTGGAGGCCGAAGGATCACAGTAGAAAGCCGACTGGTAACGTTGTTTACCGTATACTTTCCGCATTCCGACTAGTGCTTATTTCTCTATCTCATAAATACCGTTCGCTCAGAATGCGTCGCTCAACGCATCGAGATCATTGTAATGGCTATCTTTTCCTTTCTTCGAGCGGCGCTTCTGGCTCTAATCTCCTCTCGACTCGCGTTTGGCAGTACGGCACAAGGACTCAACGCACTCGAGGAATGCCCAGATACGGAGAGCAGTATCTATGATTACATCGTGGTTGGCTCGGGAGCTGGAGGCGGACCAGTTGCGGCGAGACTCTCGGAAAATGGATTCTCAGGTGCGTCGTATTGCCTCTGATTATGCTATTTGACTGCATTTCCCGCAGTTCTTGTCGTTGAAACTGGTCTTGATCAAAGCAACAACATCAACACCACCCTTGCGTCACTGGCCTTTGACGCAATCGAAGGTTAGTTAGCGCAGCGATCAGAAGAGTGGTGCTAACGCATCCATTAGATCCGAAACTCGATCTCAATTACACTATCAATGAATATCCTTCTGAGTTTCCTATTCAGAGGAACGACCTCTGGTAAATAGCTCGGGTTCATGATCGACGACTGCACTCATTTATTGAGTTAGGTACCCTCGAGCATCAGCCATCGGAGGCTGTACGGTAGGTCATCTCTCCCGACACTCACCTTCGAACTTATTACTCTCACAGATCCACAATGGCATGGAGAACAACATCGGCGGCCTTCATCAAACATTGGATACCTTGGCACGGACGTTCAACGACAGCACCTGGACCCGAGATAACATGCAAAGCTTCTACGCATTGATCGAGCGAAACCTTTATTTGACGCCTCCGAACCCGGATCATGGCTTCGATGGGTGGTTGAATACCACTCGGGTACCCGTGAACTTTAGCTCGACAGGTGGGCCTGGAATGTGTTTTCTGTGGCCTCACCACTCATTCCATATTTACAGACCCTCAATGGGAGGCGGTAGGCACCGCCATTATCAATGCCTCCGGGTCGGTCATCGAAGATATCAATTCCCATCTCCCCCTTCCGCACTTAGGGCGCGGTCTCTCATCATCGACAACTGACACGACTGGTCACCGGTCATCTATTCGTGATAGACTGAATGTAGTTGCCGCCAACTCGACTGCCAAGCTTACTATTATGACCAACACACTCGCGACGAAAGTTTTGCTGTGCAGGTCTGGGAGGGACGTCGTTGCTTATGGGTTGTCTGTCGCGCCTGGAGCAAAGTTGCCCATCGCTCAGGGCTTTGTGGGGAAGCAAGATTTGAATGAGACGCGCATCGTCGCCAAGCGGGAGGTGATAATCAGTGCTGGCGTGTTCCAAAGCCCGCAACTGGTGAGTTCCTCTTGTCCTCGAAATAATGTACATTTTGCTTATCCGTCCGTAGCTCATGGTATTCTAAGATCTTGTTCTCGAATCTTTCGAGATATTAACTCTTCGATTTCTCAGCTCTCTGGTATCGGCGATTCTGCCCAACTCGACAAATTCGATATCCCGTCTATCGTTCACCTTCCTGGGGTCGGGTCTAACTTGCAAGGTAATGAGATACCGGTCCCCTGACGTCCGCTCACTCCTTTTCTAGATAACGACGAAGTTCCCGCACTCTGGGAGTTCAAGCAGAATTCCACAGACCCCGTGGGATTCGGAGAGGCCTTTTCTACCTCGGCACAGTCGGCATCTACTGAGCCTGATATCGTTGCGTACTTTGTTGCCGCCGACTTCCCGGGATTTGTGCATGGTACGAATAATTACTGAGACAGTTGGTATAAAATTTTACTAACAACCGGCTCCAGGACTCAGTACAATTATCGCAGATACACCGAATTTCTTCACGATCGTCAATCTCAAAGCCTTATCGTCGTCCAAGGGTTACGTGCGTCTCACCGGACCCCACCCCCAAGATCTGCTGGTCATCAATAAACTTCGATTCCAAGCTCCCGGTGGACAGCAAGACATTGTTGCCTTGCGAGAAGGAGTTAAGTACTGGAGAGAGGTAATGAAGACTCCAGAGGTCAAAAAATACGTAGAGAAGGAGGTACATCCCGGAGCGGATGTGACAACGGATGAGGATTTGGATAACTATGTTTTGGAGAGCGTTTTTGGTGAGATCTACAGTATCTCGCCGAAGACTAGATATATGTTTAATATTTCCAGGTCACCATGCATGCTGTACGAATCCCATTGGACCCGATGATGGCAGGTATCCCAAAGCTAATCATACTTGGTCTAAATATTATGGATAGATCCTCAAGCAGTCTTGGACGGAGACTTCAACGTCCGTGGGGTTAAAAACTTACGGGTGGTGGACGCAAGTTCTTGGCCCGAGATTCCAGGATACTTCACGACGTCGCCTACATATATGGTGAGCATTGTCTTCATCCCGAGAATCGATGTAGTTAATTTCTACCGTCCATAGATTGCCGAGAAAGCCGCTCAAGTTATTTTGAGGGATGCGAGGCGAAGTTTCTGAGGGAGATGTTCTTCAGAACGAGTGCATCTCGTACGCGCGGATCACTCGTGATAGTTCTAGTTCGTTCCCTGTCAGAATAATTTCATGCCCCAAAGCGTCATAGCTCTAACTGACTGCATTGAAGTTAGATGGCAGGTTTTATTCACAAGAAATATGATCATAGATCTTGCGCCTGAAACGATATAGAGAGGATGAATGACACAGTCGAATTAGAAGCAGAGCCGACGAGAGATTATTGTGCATTAGAACCATAGACGGGAACCCGGCTATGAACGCCATAGTTCAAGGACTCTATAGGTAAGATTCTGTCAGAGAGACTTTTTTTCTGAGAGGTACCCATCCGTCAAGGACGTGGGATTAGCCGGAGTGACGCATAAAAGCAGGCTAGGTGAAGAGTGTCGACAACAGAATGCGATTTTTCGCCACAGCTGTAACCTTTGCTTTCACTGAAGTCCCCCACAGGTGGAGCCTCCCCACTCACCGGGACAGAGAGAACGCAGTTCAACACATCGCCTCAACACTCCCAGGTGCTGCGATGGCCTTGTCACCCAGAGAACGGGGATAAATCGAACTCGAAGCAGCAGCCGGAACGAAGGAAGAATCGAGAGTTTCTAGGCCTGTTGCATCACAGAGGGTGTTCGAAGACGCGAGAGAGGAAGCAATAGAGAGCTTGCGCAAAAGCCGCACAAGCCGCATGCGGCTTTTGTGCATTGCGCAAAGCCGCGGGTTTTTCTTCACTGTTCTTAATTCTTGTCTTGCTAAATACCATTCAATGCCCCTTAAATCTCATATTCCACTCTTGAGAGTGCGATTTGTGGATGTGCAACTGTGGGAAGCCGCATTTTCCACGCATCACCAAGGCATCATTCAAGTTCCACTTCCCTTTCTCACACTCTCACATCTTCTGCGCACCAGAGACAATGCTGAGGATGTTCCCTCTCCCCACAGCACCTCTCCTTCGCCTCGGGTAGGCTTACATTGAAATAGTTGAGTGACACCTCTCACATTTCAAAATTTGCCATGCGGCTCTGCGCAATGCAAAAAAGCCGCACGCGGCTCGTGCGGCTTTTGCGCAAGCTCTCTAATTCCAAAAAGTGCGGTGTTGGCATGGAGTCGGTATATGTAACGCACGTGTGAAGGCGGCCGATTTTAATGCACAGTTTGCCTTGAGATAAATGGCACGAATGTTGGGTTCATCGAAAGGACAAGTGGCGACGTCTCGGAAGATGAATTCAGAAACGGGAATCTACGGCCAGCGGGAAGAGATTTGAAGCTGACGAAGAGGGTTTATGAGATTGGCTCGCGAATCCTGACACCGATGTGTAGGCGGTACGTCCGTATTCGGTACTTTAGGGTCAAACGTAGCGGTGAAATAGCGTATCGATAAAGTGGAATTTGACCCAGGAAATCCTGGGGAAATGACAGATAGATATACGCAGCTTAAAGTCCATCACGCAGGGTCCGAGAGCCACTGGGTGGTCCCAGAGGCTCTTGCCCAACCTGTCTATTTCTGATCTACGCGTCACCGTCGCGAAGTCTAGCTTTGAAACATCTTGCCCCCTGACCCCGGACCATTCCAAATCCAAATCCAAACCACTATCCCATAATGGCTGCTGCATGCAATGTCCAATTCGTGTTCTATTCCACCTCTGACGCTGGAGACGGAAATGGAGACACTCTCTGCTTATATTCAAGTCACGAATCGCAGTTGAAGCCACAAATGCTTTTTGACACCCCGGGTGGACTCGGAGGAGATTTTAGGGTGCGTATCTCGAGTTCTGGCATTGGATGTTGTCTAGAACCAGAGTATTGTTGACTATCTTAGTTATTGACCTGTGGCGGACCGTGGGTATGATCAAAAGCTACATTCATTCCCGAAATTGAGTGTTTTGTTAATTATATACTAGCAGTTACCCGTGCTTCGCTACGGTGGGAATAGTGAAATAGGATAACATTTGCTCTTTTACTGGTTGACTCGGAATGAAAATGCCGCTCCTCGTAAACCTCCGGTTGACTCGTCGCGGCCTGGTGGCCCGTGACATATCCTTTATAACTCAATTTTCCGCGCATGCTGCCACCCAATATGATAATTTTGGGGACAATGGGACTTCATGTTCACAGACAGCTCTCTCTTTGAAGTTTTCTCCCTCCCTTCATTTCACAAATGCAGTTATCTCATGCTCGAAGTGATTTGCCCTTGATTGGACTGTCAGAGTACTCAAAATGTGTTCATAGGATCTTTTGGAGGTACATTTGCCTTCAAATAACTATGTTCTCAACATCTGTACAGGTTAAAAAATAACAATCTAACATTTGAGTGGAGATTTGGGCATCTCGACGGTTTTCAGTGGAGCGTTGGAGCAAGTGACATCATTTGCCAGCTCTCGGAGCTCGGGTTGACTCGGATCAAGTTTGACTCGAGTCAAAGGTGTTCGATGGTAATATAGATATATAGATAAGTCCGACAGTCTGTACTTGGTCCATGCACAAGACTTGGAAGTAATCATTAATAACTAAATAATAATTTAATTCGTGACAGTGGCCTAAGAGCGAAATTAACAACAAGCGTGCGGAAGAAAAGCACACACATACCTTTGAAAGCGAAACTGCAGTTTGCGCAAGGAGGCGGCTGTTGGCCGACGCGCCCGAGGCCAAAGTAATGGATGTTTGCCCAAGGATGACACCCTCGATGTGCCCACCGGTGCCGACGTTGACCGTGCCGGTCACAACCCAGACGATGTTACTCGCCAGTGCTCCCCCGACGAGGACCACCTTGTGGGATGAAGCAAGGGTGAGAGTCCCGGCGACCTGGAAGATCCATGCTGAACAGAGGTTGCGTGAATCAACACCTTGCGCATGGAATAATCAGCGGACCACTCACTGTCTGTGGCACCGCCGGTGATGGTGATATCGCTCCCGATGGTGACCGCGCTATTCCACTTGTACAAGCCCGGCGTCAAGATGCGGCCTCCGATAGCACCTAAGCCGGGGGTCAGATTAGATGGTAGACTACAACTTATTAGAAACTTACCGGTCCCGAGATTGGTGAAATTCGCGTTCAACCGACCATTCGCGTCGGTGAATGCGGTGGCCATGTCGCCGATGGCGACGGTGAGTCCCGCAGGGGTTGCTGGAGCATACGAGGCGGCGGTGATCTTTCCTACAACTTGCGTAGATGTAGAGAAAGTCCCCGTGGAGTCCAGGATGAGGGTGAATCCGGTTACAGCGGTCGCTGCGATTGGGCTGACACCAATATTCCCAGCTGAAAGTGAGAGTTAAGCTTGGGATTGATCGAGTCGGGAAGGTGAAAGACATACTGATCACTGAAGGCGGAAGGTTGGAGACCCCGGCTTTTGTAAGGATCGCATAGTTGGCTGCGGTACGCAGATTGACGGCGGCAGGGCCTAAAGCGACAGCGTTGCCTAGGACGGTCTACACGCGAAATATGTCAGTAGATGGAAGGAGGGGCGGAATGGAATTAAATACCAAGAAATAAACGGTGGATAATATTGAAATCATCTGATGAACCGGGAGCTTGTGTGAGTCGAGTGTTTCGAGAGAGGGAAGCTGAAGGTAAGGAATCTCTACCTTTGTGCGAGTTTATATAGACTTTCTGCTGAGGCACGGCCCTGGAACGTCGTCATTCGTCAGAAGCAGATGACCGACGCCTGGGCTGGCAGAACAACTATCTTTATGTCCATGACAAGCGGAAGTGGGTGGAAGGCGGTAGGGAAAGAATCTAGGCGGTTTATTCGGAAGTTTTAGCCAGAGAGCGCAGATCTGATCTGGCCGGCATCGTGATTGGAACCATTTGGAACATCTCGGTCGTGGGTATACAACTATGGAGAGTGGCAAGCAACGGGCAAGTCCAACGGTGTATGGGAGTAGTAAGGGAAAAATATCGAGTCCGCGACAGTCTGTTCGCAGCCGAGATATTGCAACTTCCATTCGACCCGTCTAGCAGCAAGACCGCTGCGTCATGCCGCCTCGGCGGAGCTTTGTTGGAGAGTTTAAATAGATTTCGATGATCCTCGCTCGCACGGATAGAAAAATGTTCAGACTGTCGTGTTGCCACGTTCGTCGGTCTACGAGCACTTGGCCTTCGTCATAACTGTCTGCCCCTGACAGAGATGTTGCATGTAGTTCTGGAATCGGAAGTCGTACGATGCGAGAACGAGAGCCATGCAAATTAATCTCCGGAGATAGACCGCCGGGCCGTCACCGAGCGAGATAGCGAGGGAATTTAACAAAGCATAGTATGATTTTAAGCCGAGAATCTGAGTCGGAACTCACCGCGAGCAGAGCAGACGATGTCATCGCTAAATTGGCAGACGAGGAACTGCGGAGATGCCCGAGCAACATAGACTCCCTTGAAGGTATTTAGACTGATACGGAACCAGAATAGTGCCCTCCCTCGCTCGTTGTGGGAGATACACGACGAGACAAGGCGATTGGGGCTTTAGATGACTCTATGTTGGTGAATTATAAGCCCAGTCGCGGTTCCCTGGGTTCATGCGAAGAGCTTGGCGGATGGGAATGAGATTTGTTGACGTTCTGAATCAAGATACTTCAAGACGGCGACGAAAGGCAGACGAGATACAGAGAGGGTAATTTCTGAGATTATTGAAACCAAGAGGCATTTGTCGGAGGCACTCGTTTGGAAGGAATGAAGTCCGTTAAACGCCACGAAGGAGAGGTGATGCGGATCACGGGCCGAGGAATGTTTGGTGATGCGCGGTGCATCGCCACACCGCCTTCAATCCTGGTGACGGCAAGGGGACGGGCTCCGCAAACAATACCGGCCGCTGTACCGTCAACCTGTGAAATTGCTCCGTCACCATCTCTCGCCTATGGCGGGCAATCTGCACTTTTATTATTTTATAGGTTTTTTTCTCATTCCCAGACATTTTTTTGGCCCTTTTGAGGGTATTTTCGGGGCAACCATCAGTGACGCAAAATGTTGTGGGCCTCTGAAGGAAAGTTTATATACATTTTTCAAGTTGCACATGTAAGAGTTTTATACACTCAGTGGACTTCTCTTTTCATTTGGTTTAGCGGTCACTTTTCTGAACTGTGGAGTGGTGGCTGTGTTAGCACTCCTCAGATGGCCAGCATCAGCCTGGTGCCGGCGTCCTCACAACTAAATTTCTAGGCTCTGTTGGGGACCCTCACAGGACACAGTGTAACTAGAAGTAAAGGATACCTCACTCACCAAATGCCTGGCCTGAAAACAGCAGGATTTAAGATGTCGGCACTTTGGCCAAACTTCAACCATCATCCAAGATTGATTAACCCTAGGCTGAGGCAACGGGTTTTTCTTTAAAAACATGTTTTTGTCTGCCTCGAGAGCGAGAAAAAAAAAACCATGAGAAGTCGAATCAGCAAAATCAGCAAAATTTCGCTTTAAATATTTGGTGCATTTTGAAGCTGTTTTTGCCTTCCATGGGGCAATTGGGAGGTCCGCTGCATCAGAAATGTGAGTTAAGAGGCACTGATCACCTCCGCTTCACTGCAAACCCACTGGTTGCAGGCGGATTCGAATTTGGGCTTTTTCACAGTTTCGTTTTGAATATTGGTTCAATTTGATGCTGTTTTTCCCCCTCCACAAGTCATTTGGGAGGTCTGCTGCATCCAAAATGCGTCTTCAGAGGCACTGATTATCTCTGCTTCACTGCAAACCCACTGCGGTCGCAGGCGAATTCGAATTAGCAAAATCAGCACAATTTCGCTTCAAATATTTGGTGAGCTGTTTTTGCCCTCTGCGAGTCAATTGGGAGGTCAGCTGTTTCCAAAATGTGTCTTCGTAGGCACTGATCAGCTCCACTTCACTGAAAACCCACCGCGGTCACAGGCAGATTCCAATCTGGGCTTTTTCACAATTTCACTTCAAATATTTTGTTCAATTGAAAACTGTTTTTGCCCTCCACGAGTCAATTGGCAGGTCTGATGCTTCTGTAATGCTTTTTCAGAGGCACTAATCACCTCTGCTTCACTGCAAACCCACCGGAGTCGCAGGCGGATTAGAATTTGGGCTTTTTCACAATTTGGCTTCAAATATCTGGTTTAATTTGAGGCTGTTTTTCCCCTCCATGAGTCATTTGGGAGATCAGGTGCATCCAAAATGCGAGTTCATAGGGATTGATCACCTCTGCTTCACTGCAAACCCACCATGGTCGCAGGTGGATTCAAATTTGGGCTTTTTCACAATTCCGCTTCAGATATTTGCTTCAATTTGAAGCTGCTGTTGCCCTCCATGGGGCAGTTGGGAGGTATGCTGCATCCAAAATGTAATTTCAGGGCCACTGATCTCCTCCGCTTCACTGCAAGCCCACCGCAGTCTTCGGTGGATTTAAATCTGGGCTTTTTCACAATTTCGCTCAAATATTTGGTTCAATTTCTCTTGATGTGCTATCAAACTAGTTTCTGACTGGGTTATTCAAACATCGTCCGGGCCGGGTTATCCTTTGCCAGACTGACATTGGGCCAATGTCTTGACATGACTATTAGGAAATTGACCTAATTTATGAAGTGAAATTTTGCTGATTATCTGCTGATTTGATTCGAAATTTTATTCGTTGAACCATCTGCTACTGGTGCGGAAATGTAGAATCTACTGAACTTACTTTTAGAACATTTTAAATCCATTCCCCTTTTTATGCAGTCCATTATTCTGAAGGCATAGGTAGTTTTTTATACAGCAAGGCTCAACCTGCGGGCCATCGCGCGGCGCATAGCCTTCCCAATTGTGCGACTCGCTTCTATCAGTTCTGCCTCCCAGGCATCTAGCCCTCGTGGCGCCACACCTTCCGTGGTCGCATTAGCCGGCGAAGGAAACAACACGCCGTCTGGCTGGCACACAGTACTCTGCGGAGGCAGCGTACCATTCTGGAAGTACTGGCGCAGGTATCCGTAAAAGCAGGTCGAAGGAGCACCGAGGGACGTGTGCTGTAGAGATTTGTGTCAAACTAACTTGCGGAGGAGAGTGGGACGACATACACCGGGCGCGTCAATAGTCAGCAGGGCAGAACCCGGGAAGGCGTCTAAGGTTGATTTAGCTCTGAGAACGGTCAGTGTTGGTTGAGCTGTGAGTTAAAGGCGAAACTGACCCTGCGATGGGAGTGACAGGGTCTGCGGTATTGCCGATAATGAGAAGAGGGAAGCTGGTGTTCGGGGCCCCAAACGGTCCTGGAGGATACGTAAACTTGCAAGACGCGAGAAAAGAGTGAAAGTGATGCCTTTGAAGCGGTCCTCGCGATGCAACTTCCACCCCCTGCGAATCGGCTCGCTTCAATAATTCCATCGTAGAATGAAATAGACTTACGAGCAAATGACGCGCCAATTACCATACATGTCTGCGATGCTAGAGATCGCCTGTATCGAGGCATAATAGGCCTGTAGCTGCGAGACTGTATCGCTCTCTACTGCCATATCCCCGCACGATATTGCGATTAAAGCTTCGTATCCATTCTCGTGAAATGGCGTGGTGGGGTTACATTCACACTCAAATGGGGGCACCTCCTCCGCCGTGTACAGTGTTGTGGCGTTGCCCATCGCCAGGTCTGCGAGGCCCTGTGCCAGGGCGACGAACGAGTCGTACGGGCTGTAGAGTGCGTGAAAAACCGAGTTCCGCAGGAAGGTGTAGTCCACGACACCGTAAGAGACGGGTGTGATGACGGGAATCGGTTGGATCTCGATGGCGGTGAAGAGGGCATCGAGGTTTGCCGCTACTTCGATGGAGGAGGGGGCGCTGAATGCACAGGCCTCCGGTCCCGCCGCCGCGCAGCCATCGAAGAACGTTTGTAGGGCTTTGTCGGTGTCAGCCGCCTCTCGTGTCAAGTTCCCTATGTGAACGACTGGTCTCAGACGCGGAAGAAAAAATGAAGGTTTGTTTTACCCGAGTACCACGTATCTATAGGCATGACGCCTAGAAGGAGATTTCAGATAAGTAGTGAATAGAAGAGGGAAGCTTACCATCAACAACAACGCGGCCGACCTTGTCCTGGATGAAAGCTTAATCGTGCTGGGAAAGTGATGACTTTAAATCAAGTTCACCGGGAACATGGCTGCGAAAGTGGATCCTAGAACCGAACCATAGCTATACAATCGTGGGTGAGAAAGAAGAATTGCAAACAGCGTCTGGTCGCTCACGAGACACCCCAATATTGCACCTTCTCGAACCCAAACGCCTCGGTGATGCGGAGCATGTCTCTGGCGGTGTTGTCAGTAGTAATGTGTTGAATGTAGTTTCCGTCATTCCGATTCACGGCCAACTGTCCGAGGATCTGGGCCCGCGCCCATTGTTGGGCCACCGCGTCGGCTGTTTGATTTAGCGCTGGGAAAACTATATCCGATGTTGCGGGCATCCACAGAGCACGTTCGGCCGCACTCCTAAAGAAAGAAACTGTTGGCGTCGAGTAACTTACTCCTGGAACTCGCGTCAGCAATTGACGGCATAAATGACAAAACTATGCACCTCGCGGATCGAATCCGACGATATCGAATTGTTTACCGATAATGGTTGCGATCGAAGCGCCCACTTCGACAACATAATCGACCCCGCTTCCCCCCGGACCCCCGTCATTCAACAGGATTGGGCCGCGATACTCCGATTTTGTGCAATTGGCAGGGTATCGAGCAATGGCAATGGACGCCGTGCCCGCTGTGGCAGATGAGTAGTCCAAGGGAACTTGCAAACGACTGCACTGAAGTCCCGAATAACAAGGCGTCCAGACAAGTTTGTCCGATGCTTCAAGCTACATAACATATACCGATTCAGTCTTCCAGCACGAACTGAAGAGCCAAAACAGTTCACCTACCTTGTTCCATTGGAAGTTGGTGTCGGCCAGTGCTTGAAGACTCGAAACAACCGCGATGACCGCAAAAATCTTCAAAGAACCTCTAAAGAAAGCCATGTGTGATATCTGACCGAGAACACCAAATACACGTCCTATTTATCCACAGGTCCTGCGACGCGTTAACTCAGTCCATCCGTCAAGAATCGGCGATGACATGAACAGGATTTGCGACATTGACAGCGGGTGCTTCACTGCATTCCTAGATTCAAGATGCGCAGTAACTGCGTGCTGCGTAGAGTGCTCGGATAATCGGGCAAGATCGAATAGAGGTTTCCACACGTTTCCGTGACGGGCCCGCCCGACTTCCGTAACTTCCCAACGGAGGTCCTGCGACGCGTTGACTCAGTCGATCCGTCGAGAATCGGCGATGACATGAACAGGATTTGCGGCATTGACAGCGGGTGCTTCACTGCATTCCTAGTAGACTCGTGTCCAGTCCCTACGTCGAGTAACAAGACAGAGTAGTTCAATAAGAGTCCAAGAATTTATTTCAAGTGAATATAGTGAAAATTGAGGGAGGGAAAAAAAATGCCTACAGGGTTCCTTAAGCGTTCACAAACAGAACTTTAGTGTGCTTAGAGTAGCAAAAATGTCGCGAAAAGCCCCTGCCCGTGATCGCCTCTCGAGGACAAGATCCTTCTTTACTACGCCTCAAAAAGCGGTGCGTATGTCGTGAAATTGGACCTCTGGATTATTTTTCATTTGCGGGGTCCCCGTTCATGTTTCCGCTCAACCAGTTTAGAATCAAATATATTTCCTCGATTGCCCGAGTTTGGATGTGCGGCGCAAGCACACGATATTTCAGCGGCTGTCATTTGTTCGGAGAAGCGATGCCGCAAGGGTAATACCTACTCCACGGTCCTGAACTCTGGACATAGAAGGAACAACAGTGAACTAAACCCCCATTCATGAAGGTCGAACCTGTGGCCGCCACAAAACCTTCACATCCAATCATATCAACACAGGATCAATCTGAACAAAGTTCTATGGTCAGCGCTCAGTATGGATCACTGTGCTCTAGAACCTGACAAGATGTATGCCCACCTTAAGAACACAAAAGTAAGCCCTGGTGCATGTCCCTCTCAAACTAAAACTAAAAATTAGCCAACCGCACAATTTCTTCCGACGCCTCTCCCGCATGCGCAATTTTCAGGGCCCTTGCCATCCTCGTGGCGTTTCCCCGGAAGATCTCACCCTCGCTCCTCGCGCCGCAGCGAACGTCTCTTTGAACTCCTCCGACGCGTCCTCGAGCGTACCCGTGATTTCAACATCACCGTGCAGGGATGGCCCGATTTGCGCCCCAGTGCGAATCTGCCATTCACGCCAGCCAGCGTATGTAAGTGGGGTATTTATATGTAACAAGTAAAAAAGAGACCTGGAAGAGCTCTATAGCGACCGGATTCGGCCCAGTCGAGAAGAAAGCGGCATTGAGCGCCTGTTCGCCGCTTGCGGGCCAGACGATGAGCGGGATTCCCTGTGTCAGTGACTCGGACAGAGAGCTGTGCGGGATCAAACGTGGTGTGAGTTGAACTTTGTTGGGGCTTCGGCCATATATATATACTTACTTCCAACCACCATGTGTCAGGAACCATCCCACTGCGCCATGCTGCAAGATGGCGCGTTGCTCGACCCAGAAGTTGCAGATGAGTCCTTTGCCGCTGGCGTTGACGCGGTCTATGAGATCTTGAGGGAGCGATGCTACCTTAGACCCAAGTGCGAATATGAAAGGGAAGGGTTTCTCGAGATCCAAAAGCGTCGTTACAAGCGCCTCGACGTGTTGGCGCGTGGCGACTGGGAAGTAGATGGATCTAGATCGTCAGAAAACTATGTATCAGCGAGGGTACTTGAACAAGATAGCGCGTACCCGAAAGAGATGTAAAGGACCGATTTCTCCCTGTGTTGACTGACAGCACTGTCCAGGAACGACCTGACACGCTCGTCAGAGGGCGTAACTCGAACATCATTATTCCAGCAGCACGGATGTGCCTGCATTCCGATGGTGAACAGCTCCTGCCCCCGTTTCGCGTACAGCTCGCGGCAGTACGGAACACCCGTGGGCTCGATGCAGCTGCTTGTGGTAGCGATGAATCCGTCGACGGACTTTGCTAGCTTCTGCGCGTCCGCTACTGCCGCACCCATTAGGAGGGCGGGACCCGCAGCATACGGATGGCACTCGTGGTCGTACATTTCTAGGCCGCCGGGAAATTTGACTACCGCACCGGAAAGCTTGTCGGTACCGTTCGAGGCCATTACAACCTAATGTGAATTCGTTAGATGAGATTCGTGGCTAAGAAGTCTCAACCTGTTGCAGAATCTCATTCAGGGAGCGCCCGGCGCGCTTTGCCTCGTCCGCGTATATTTCGTCGGCTATGGCCGAGAAATCCGGTTCACTGAGATATGCGGGCAATGAGACGGCGCCGGTGGACCAAAACAGAAGGGTCTTGCAGTCGAAACCAAGGACTTGCTTGGTGGGTTCGACTACAGATCCTCCGACGCTCCAATCCAACTACGATATCAGGTAAATGGGAAGTGTTGGAACGTTGGCGGAAAGCGAAAGCATACATGAACCGTGTGTGGCGTGGGCCATCCTTCACTGCTTTCCTGGGTGAATTCGCTGATCGCCTCCATCCAACCAGCAGAGAGCTGGTCGAGCCCCTCTTTATATCCAACCGCTACACTGAAGAATCGAAGGGCGGTGAATTTCTGACCCAAATGAAACAAGATAGGACAAACTTCTTTGGGCCCACTCCAATGATTCGAAGCCGCGCTTTGTCGTACGTGCGCCCCTCCGAGGCTAGCTCTGTCTCCATCTGCTGAACTGAGAAGAAAATCGCCCCAAGAATAAGCCTCTCGTGAATTCGCGGACAACGTACACACCCATGACATTGTGCTGCACAATGGTAATGACAACGTCGGGATCCTTGTTGAGCATCTGGGTCGCCACGTGGATGTAGCTTGTCGTCTGTCCCCAAGCTGGGGTGAGCAAGGTAGCGATGTGATGTGCAGTCATGGTGAGAGTCAGGACGAGAAGGCGGGGAAAGTGATACAGTCATCGAAGGACATTGTGACCGCCATTGAATTGAGAACGAAATTTTGATAGAAGGGGCTAGAAGGTGTTCAACAGTGTTCATCTGCCAGAACTGGTGAGGAATGTATTGGACCGGCGACCTGAATGAATCCGGGGTGAGGTTCTTGGAAACCGGCGTTCATGAGCTGGGCCGTACCAGTCATTCAGTCTTACACAAAACCGAGAAACTTACCCACATACGGAATTCGACCGGACGTGGTGGGAGGTGTTTGAACCGGGCCGAAACAGTTTCCGATCTGGAGGGAGTGGCCGGAGAGAGGGTGTTGGAACCAAGAGAGTAAAACAAACTTATTAATAATACTTTGTGGCTTTCACCGGTTACAGTAAACGGGACAACGAACACCTCAAATTTCTGCCGCGCTCCGCCCGATATTCCCGACATTCACTGCTTGCACGTTAGGCCTTCTCTCTCCCCTCGCTCCGGCCGCGCCGCTCGCTACGCATTTATTTGCCGCTGCGTGGCGCCGCCGTCCGTCCGCGCCGCGGCGATCAACAGTGTCATGTCTCTCTCGCTCGTACCACCACCTCGACCTCAATGCCCGCTGCCCTACACCTCGACTGCTTCTAAGGCCTAAGCTTCCGCTGAGAGAACTTTGTCGAGTAACCTGAAATGGTGCCAGTGTGTCTTTCCTTTTGTTGCGGAAGACACAGAGCACCAGTCCTTTTTGCAGATTCTATATCTCCAGTCCTTCGCCACCCTCTGCACCACATGCGCGCTGAACCCCGCCCGCTGCGACTAGGACTGCGTCGTCTTTCGCGATGCGTGCTTTCGACCACGCAGGTGCGTTTTCAAATCTTTTTACTCTCATTTCTCCTCCTCCAACTTCCTCTTCCTGTATCTTCCCTCTATCTCCTTTTCCTCTTCCCCTCCTCTCTTTTATTTGCCCTCCTTCTTTTTCTTCCATATACTAACTCTCTGCGCAGTAATTCTACCTCCGTACTTCCGCGTCCGCATGCGTCGCGACTACCAGTCGCGTCGGCTGCTATCCTAGACCGTCTACAACACCAGAGTAGCGCGCATGAGATGCCGCGCGTCCACGCAATCGCTACACACCGCGCCGTATGTGCTGCATGACTGCGACGCTCGCGCTTCCCGGCCGCCCACGTCTCTCCGTGCCCTCCGCTGCCGTCTCCAGCGCAATCCTTCCCCGCTGCTCGAAGCCCACGCCCGCCACTGCGACTCACGACGCGCACCACCAACCGCATGCGCAGCCCTCCGTCGTCGCCGACCCCCCTCAATCGGCTCCTAGCACGCCACCAGGATCTTCGCCCCAACACGACACCTGCCTCCTACCTCTACTAGTGTCCGCAGCACCTGCAGCCGTCGTTCCCCATCGCCCGCCTCGCCTTCGTGGCCTCGCCGCCCACCGCGACTGACTTCAGCTCGATGCGTTGCTCCTCACTCTCCCTGGACTACCATCCACGCAAGAACGGCCCCACCCGCCCGAAGTGGAGCTTGTGCGCAGGACGAGGACGACGCGCAGCACCACTGTCACGCACAGCCCACGGCGCCGCCGTTGGTCATCAACGACGTTGTCCCCATTGCCCGCCCCTTCACTGCGATCGTTCCTCTAGCTATCTGCCCCAGTCGCTCAACGCCAGCGCCTCTCGTGCATGGGGACTTCGGCGCGCACCACCGCCCGCATGTGGGGGCCGTTCATCATCACTGGCGCTGTGCTCTTCTGCTGATCGCGCGCCTGGCCGTTTTGCCAGCTCGTGCTGGCAGACAGACCCTGCTGCACCCGTTGCCCATCGCTGGTCCCGTGCTCGTGACCTTCTCACCTGCCTCACCCTTCTCTCGATGACCGCCCGAGCAACGCGGGCTGCGTCTCCCCGACGTCTCCACCTGCTCCACGCCGCCTCGGCGAGTCAGGATCACGATGCGCGCGAGAGCGCGGACTCTCAGGTCCGGAGTCCCAGAGACTCCAGCCGCCTGTCACCGAAGCACACCCGCCGCCAGCGTGTGTGCATGCGAAGCCTGGAAGAATACTGCAGAAATGCTGCGCGTGGCTCCTTATTCCTCATCTCTTCGTTTCCTTTTCTCCCCTTCACCGCTCGTTCTATTACGTTTGCTCTTAGTACCGGGAATGTATCCATACATAGTTTGGGTGGGACCGGCCCGAAGGTTGGGGCGTATCCATAAATGCTCAAGTGGCCAACTTCCTGGTCAAATATACAGTGGCGACGAAATGTTCTGCACGCGGTCGTTTTGGTTTGTGATGGCATCAAATCGCTTCGAATAAAATTGTACAACGAAATATGAGTGATTTCGAGTGTTTATGCACCATTTGATCCATACCTACTGTACTGCTGTCTTGTAATAAAATAAACAGTGCTTTTCTGAAAAATCGAGTCTGTGAATTTGAGAGATATCAAAAAATGGCTTGTAAATGCGACCCTATCCATATGTTGGTTAACCCAAATTGATAGGGATTTGGGCTCAGAATATCTGTTGTAAGTTGGTCATTTTGAGTGTTTTTGTGCCATTTTGAACAAATTTCAACGAACTTGGTTCTGGGGCGTAAGGAGAAAATCTTGGAATGCGCAGCTAAAGAACAGATCTTTGGGATGGGGGGAGTGTGAAATCAGTTCAGTCATAAAATATTCTCAAAAGACATGATGAAATGATAAAACAAAAACTCGACACGTTGTATTATTGTGTTTTCTTGACGCGTGCAACCGGTCCGAAGCCCGAAGGCGACGAGCGTGTCGAGTCGCACTTCCACACCGTCCCCGTATTTACGGGTGTGACGGGTGCCGTCAACGGGATGTCGTCCCATTCCGTCGAGCCTTTGCCGAAACCCATTTACGGGACGGGGACAGGCGGCCGTTGACCGCCGTACTATATTTGACCCCTTACCCGGCCACCTAAGCATTCATGCCTCACTCTCAATCTGTCCGCTAGCCCTACGCGCGCCCAACTATATCAGAACAAAGGCATGCTTCCTAGGAAGGATTCAAGACCCTAAGTTCCCAAATATCCCAACATTTGAGTTCACAGTGAATTTCTTTTGTGCGGCAGTACAACATGGCCAAATAACGGGCTAGTTGGCCAAACCGTTAAATAATGGCCTGAGCCTTCAAATGCCCGCCAATTGCGCTCTAGATCATAAAGGGAGATCGTATTGACTATCTCACACAGTTGTGGTGTATATATGAGGCATACGAAGGGTCAGAAAATCTGGTTCCGACTGGTGCGAAACCCCAAAATCGGGGTTGTGAAATGAACAAGTGTCCTACAAGTAGAAGAAACACTTAGATGGGCCACATTGAGATCCAGGCTGCTTAATAGGAAGTATTGGGATGTACCTGAGCACCCAACTCTATTACAAGATGCTGGTAGCTCCTCCAAAAAATCTGACTATTAGCAAGACCAAACTTGGGTGGTTTGAGATAATGGCATGCAGAGCTATCAGAGGTGAATGGATAAAATCTCGGAATACTTTTCAGAATGAAGGATTGGATGGTAAAAAGTACTCTGTCAGGTTCCAGACCAATAGCATGGCAGTATCGTGTACCGCGACGGTTGCCAGCATGGCTGACCGCAAAAGGCAGTTGTGCTTTCCTGAGTGCGTAAAAGAGGGTAATGGGACCATTAGGGTCGTTCACACCTCCCCCTTTTCACGCCCTTTTTCGCTCCCTTTTCGCCCCTTTTACCATTATCTTCGTTTTTTGCCCGGTTTTTTTTCCCCTTTTTCAATTAGATGTACAAAAAGGGTAGAACACCGAAAAAAACGGGGTCCTACATGCAATTCTGGGGAAATGCAAAAAAAAAGGCTGTGAAAAAGGGCACGAAAAAGGGCAGGTGTGAACGCCCCGGTCTGGGACCCCCCTTTTCCACCCTTTTTGGCTCCCTTTCTCTATTGCATGCAGCCTGGGTGTTCATATCGTTCCTCAAAGGTCACATACCACCTCAAATGTTCAAAAAGGACTTGGGTGAATTTTTCTGGATTTTATAACACATTAGGGTCATTCACAGTCTCCCTTTTTCGCGTCCTTTCTACTCCCTTTTCTGCTCCCTTTTTTCTCCCTTTTTCAATAATGTAATTGAGTGAGCCATAAAATCCAGAAAAATTCACCCCAGTCTTTTTTGAACATCTGAGGTGGTATGCA
This sequence comes from Mycena leptocephala, assembly GCA_029378395.1. Lineage (NCBI taxonomy): Eukaryota > Fungi > Basidiomycota > Agaricomycetes > Agaricales > Mycenaceae > Mycena > Mycena leptocephala. Next base: position 33,317 of record JARJLF010000912.1, read on the forward strand.
ACCTTTGGGGAACAATAGGAACACCCGAACTGCATGAAATTGAGAAAGAGAGTTGAAAAGGGCACGAAAAAGGGCGGAAAAAGGGAGACGCGGCGGGGGGTTTCACAGTTCACTTTTTCCTGCCCTTTTTCGCTCCCTTTTTGGATGGATTTCTTTCAGTTTTTCAGCTGGGAAGTTCGTTTTTTCCCCTTTTAACACTTTTTACATATCAGAATTGAAAAGGGGAAAAAAACCCGGTGAAAAACGGCGGGAACCACAAAAAGCCCGAAAAAAAGGGGAAAAAAAGGGCAGGAAAAAGGGAACTGTGAACAACCCTATTATCTGCCAGGCATGAAAAAGGAGAGCAAAAAGGGGAGCAAAAAGGGAGCCATGCCAGCATCAGGGGATCAGAATGAGGCCCAAAGGTCGTGGATCGACGAAGAAATGGTGGAGAAATGGCCATGGCAAGTAAGGCGATGGCAAGAAATTGATGTCCCCACGCCTCGGATTCCGATCCGCGATGCCGTGGCTTTCGATCAACCCATCACTTTCGGCTGAAATTTGGTCTGGACCTTCGTTAGAGGTCCGTATATCAGGCCTAGTCATAATTACCAAGCCCTGGCCTTCTAGCTCCCAAGTGGCCAGGTAGGGGGTCTCAGATAGTAGACGGGTTGGATACGCAAAAGGCGCGTTCTTCTCTTGAAAATGGTGTGCGTCAGCAATAGTTTGGTCCCCAACAATTTTCTAATGAAAGAAACGTAAATACAAACCCAAAACCACTGTATACGGGCCAGAGAATCACAGTACCCCCGCAACTTCTCACGGCCATCGCGTCAATTCTGTGATCTGCTTCTGCTACCCAAGTAAGTGCCAAACAACATCTTTCGTGGGTTGCAGACTACTCACAGCAAGAACTACTCGTCCACCCACCAGGATTTCAGGTTCAAGCATGCAATTTGGTCTGCTCGACTGCCACTGCCCTCCCGTCCCCGTTGACAGCCGCCGTTTTGCCGTCCCGTACCGTCTTGGGTTCAAAATTCCGGAAATACGGCCGTACCCGTTTACGGGACGGTGGGCAGCCCTAATAGTCCAGAATGACCACAAGGCCAGTGTGAAACTGTGAGTCCGTGAGTCCGTCAGTCGCAGATATTATCTGTTGCTCGTGGCACCATAACAGACAGATTCTCCCCGATCTCGACACAATACACTTGGCGACTGGGACAGTGCAGCCGCCCGGCGTCGTTCGACTCGGGCTGGAGCCATAGTACTTAGCGACAATAAGGTTTTTTCTTCTTTCTCTCTTTCTTTTTCTTTTCGTTCGCTCTCCTCTTTGGTGCCCTTTCGGCAATTTCTACCATCTGGGTTGAAGAAATCCATCTTCTGCCTCGGGCTTGACATTCGGGCTCGTTTCCAACCTACATTTTGCGCAAGCTGAACTACCCAATCTTGCGAATCGTATCGCTAACAGATTATTCCTTTCTTATTCTACGGACAGAGCACACCTCTGGTCGGCTCGGTGGCGTGTGGTTGCGCATCTGCTCTCAATGCACCGTTTGGTTTTCTACATTTTGAAGCAGAAGAACCAGGTTCGATTTGTGGCCGAGCCTTGGCTCTTCTTTCGTACGTCTCTGTTGTATATCTAACTTTGTGAATTCTTGGGAAAAAAGTGGCTCGCTGACGAATGTAAACAATAATTCTCTGAATGGTTCAGACTCTCAGTTTAGTGTTTCAACCACCACGTCGTGGAACACCTCACCCAATTTACCCGATGCTCCAAGTCCCCAACACATTTTATTTCCCGGTGCGACGTTTTTGCGTCGAAGATACGCAGTGCGTGCTTGCCGTCCGGGTGGCGGGCCGGTCCTAAGTTTTTTTCTTTTTTTGACGCTTATAGCTTTTGTTTCAAAGTCCACATCAGATCGGGTCGTGTCGCCCACTGCCCAAGTTCTTGTAAACACCGAGTACAGCACAGGGACGTGTTTTACAGCTTTGAACAGCTTTGAACAGCCTTAATCCGATGCATCGCCGTCAGACAGAGGTGACGTAGGAAGCGCTAAATTTAATCGGTCGCATAAGTACTACATGCAGAATGCAGCGGCCACGCAAAACCTTGTCCGAGCCCATTATGGCAGACCCACTAACCATCGCCACCAGCATCCTCCAGTTTGTTGATACTGGGCTTAAACTCCGGGACCAGATTCAGGATTTTCGCCGTGCACCACAGGAACAGCAGAAATTGCTCTCGGAGATGGATGTCCTCCGGCCTCTTATCATGCGGCTCCAAAATCTGGTCACAGAAAACCCGTCCAGCAAGACCCTTGAAGAGATGAGCATCCCGTTGGCCAAGTTCGAATCGGCGATGAAGCCACTTGCAGAAAAGTTGAGCCGGGGCGGCGGACTATTTTTCAAATTCTTAAATCGCGTCAAATGGGCAAAGGGAGATAAGCAGGAGGCAGAGAAATATCTGGATAAGTTCGAGCAGTTCAAATCTCTCCTCAATTCGTGGTTGTTTTTGGATCTCCGGTGACTTTTCCGTCCTCCATTACAAATATCAATGCTCAATCCAATCTCTCAGGGATATGGGCGAGCATAGCCAACGAGATAATGGCGGTCAGCCTTATCGTTCAAAAATTTTCGCAATGCCCTCAACTCAGATTTTATTACAGAACATTTCAGCGCTGCGGCAGAGCAGCGTGAACGCAATCACACCAGTAAGTGACAAATTCGACCGTGCGATATTTTCTTCATGTTCCCAAACGTTCGATGTATAAGCTGTAACCGGCTCGCTGGATAGACTAAACACTGGGATTATGGAGCAACAAGGACGAGTCAACTGTGAGTGCTTATCTCGTGGTTTATCAGGAACCGCTCGCCGATGAACCACGCTGCCGCAGCCGTCGGCCGCTCGGTGGACAATGTGACTAAAAAGGTTGATGTGGTCAGCACGGGCGTCGTACATATCAGTGACACGCAAGAGCGCGAAAGACAAGGTGAGCGTGGAGGCGAAACAACTCGCTTCAGTTCTGAACTCTCAACAGAGAAGGAACGGATGAGATCATCGACTGGCTTTCCCCCATCAATTTCTTTCCCTCGGCACGCGGAAATAGCTCGTGTGCGTCAGAAAGAAACTGGAGGGTGGCTGCTCGCAGATCCACGATTCAAACGATGGCAGTCTGGTTCTCAAAGGATACTGTGGTGCCCTGGAATTCGTGCGTGATTTAGCCCACGTATCGGCCGCAACTACTGATAAAATATAAGCGGGTGCGGGGAAAACCGTTCTTGTGTTCGCTTGTCCATGCTCTGATTGCGATCGCACGTTGATTATTTTGGATCCAGATCAAAGGTCGTGGATCATCTCACAACCGGCTCAGAAAACAAGAATGTTGGGGTGGCTTGCCTTTATCTCAATCACAAGGAGGCAGACACCCAGACCCCAGAAAGGCTTCTTTCAAGTCTATGGAGACAGTTAGTCCTTGGCCGAGATGTTGGTCCACTGGCAACACAACTGTATCAACAGCACTGCGAGAAGGGTACCACGCCGTCTCTGGATGATATTTGCGACATTTTGAATTCTTCCTTGATCTATTATCCTAAGGTCTACATCATCGTCGATGCCATAGACGAATATCCCGAGATTCAACGCCTGATTCTACTCCGTCGTCTCGTAACCAGGGGTCTTCGTGCTAATCTGATGATAACGTCCCGGCCCAATATCACTCCCGAAGCTTTCCTTCCCAACATCGAAACTCCCGAAGCTTTCCTTCCTGACCTCGAAACTCTCGATATTCGTGCAAGTGCGGAAGACCTTCAAAAATATGTCAACGCCCGGATCGACTCCTCGCCGCGCCTTTGGAAACACGTTCAAAGCCAAACTGGGTTACGAGAAGATATTCATGCTAAAATCTCCAATAGCACTGTGGATGGAATGTAAGGGACGACGGTTCATTGCTGGGAAGCAGCTGACATAAATTCAGGTTCCTTCTGGCGAGGCTTCATATTGAGTCTCTTGCTACGAAGAACACCATCAAGGCTGTGCGAGAGGCTCTGAAATGCCTACCGAACACCCTGCGTGACAGCTACGATGTCGCGATGCAACGAATTGAATCCCAGAACTGCGACGACAGGAAGACAGCTCAATCAGCCCTCATCTGGGTTGCGAATGCGAAGCGGCCCCTCACCGTCTCAGATTTACAAACAGCACTGGCAATTGAGCCGTACGCACCGCAGGTGGACAAAGAAAATGTGCTGGACATCGAGATTATTCTGGCTGTCTGTGCAGGACTAGTGATCGCGGATGAGGAGCTTTCCGTGGTGAGACTGGTTCACCAGACAACACAGGAATATTTGGACAGCATTCAGGCCGAGCGATTCCCGGATGCGCAAACAGAGATAGCGCGCACTCTGCTAACATTACTCGCTTTCGACGGATTCCCGGATCCATCCTGGCGGTCATGGGATCTACCCCCTCTCGTCCAGTATTCGGGATATTGTTTAGTCCATGCCGCCGGAAAGCCTGAAGGTCAGCTGAGAGACATGATTTTGGAGTTCCTTGGTCGCGCTGCTCTATGGAACCAAGCAATGCACCGGAGATGGAGAACAGATCCGTGGACTTTCCTCGATTGGCCATCACAACCCTCTGTTTTGTGGGTTGCTGCAGCAGCGAACCTTGTGGAAACTGCAAAATTCCTTCTGGAGGAGGCACCAATCCCCAAGCACCCAAAAGACTCGGGCATCGGCGTAGCATCATACTATGGGCACCTCGAAATGGTCCGGTTGCTATTGGACAATGGTGCCAATGTCAACCTTACCACCGGACAACATGGGCCACCGATGACAGCAGCATCTGAGGCTGGTCATGACAGAATTATTCGGCTCCTGCTGAAGAATGGGGCAGATGTGAATTCATGGAGTGGAAGATTTGGTTACGCGTTGCATGCAGCATTGGCCAAGAAAAAGGAGAAGATTGCTCGGCTGCTCATTGAGAACGGGGCCGATGTGAATCTCCGGGTCAGTCATATTGTCAAGGTTGAACATCGGTTAACTTAGCGCCCAGGGTGCTTATGGCACAGCATTAACGACGGCGTCGTGGCATGGGATAGAGAAGATTGTTCTTCTACTACTCGAACGAGGGGTAGACGTGAACGCGCACGGTGGACAATATGAATATGCCTTGCACGCGGCATTGGCCAAGCAACAGGAGAAGATTGCTCAACTCCTTATTAAGAACGGGGCCGATGTGAATCTCCAGGTCAGTCATATTCTCAAGGTTGAACATTGGTCAACTTGGCACACAGGGTGAGCACGGCGCAGCATTGACGGCAGCGGCGTGGTATGGCATGGAGAAGATTGTCCTCCTACTACTCGAACGAGGGGCAGATGTTAACGCGCGTGGCGGACAATACGGATGTGCACTGCACACAGCACTGGCGAGACGAGAGCAAAATATTGCTCGGCTGCTCATTGAGAACGGGGCCGATGTGAATCTCCAGGTCAGTCATATTGGCAAGGTTGAACATTGGTTAAATTGGCGCATAGGGTAAGCATGGTGCAGCATTATCGACGGCGGTGTGGTATGACATGGAGGGCATTATTATCCTACTACTCGAACGAGGGGCAGACGTGAATGCGCACGCCAGACAATACGGATGTCCACTGCACACGGCACTGGCCCTGAGACTGGAGAAGATCGCTCAGCTGCTGATCGAAAATAGCGCCGATGTGAATCGCCAGGTCAGTCATATTGTCAAGGTTGAACATTGGTTAACTTGGCGCACAGGGTGATTATGGCGCAGCATTAACAACGGCGTCGTGGTATGGCATGAAGAGCATTGTTTCCGTACTCCTCAAACGAGGGGCAGACGTGAACGCGCGCGGCGGACGGTATGGATATGCGTTGCACACAGCATTGGCCAAGGCAAACGAAAAGGTCGCTTGGCTGCTCATTGAAAATGGAGCTGATGTGAACCTTCAAGTCAGTTATATTGTCAAGGTTGAATTGAACATTGGTTAACTTGGTGCACAGGGTGCTTATGGCACAGCATTAACGACGGCATCGTGGCATGGCATGGAGAAGCTTGTTCGCCTACTACTCGAACGAGGGGCAGACGTGAACGCGCGCGGTGGACAATACGGTTGTGCCTTGCACACGGCACTGGCCAAGAAAAATGAGAAGCTCGCTCAGCTCCTCATTAAGAGTGGGGCCGATATGAATCTCCAGGTCAGTCATACTGTTAAGAGTTGAACGGTGGTCAACTTGGCGCACAGAGTGATTATGGCGCAGCATTAACAACAGCGTCGTGGTATGGCATGGAGAGCATTGTTTCACTACTCCTCAAGCAAGGAGCAGATATTGATGCACGAAGTGGACCAGATGGATGGGCGTTGCACACGGCTATGGCGATGAAACGAGAGAAGATTGCTCAGCTGCTCATCGAAAATGGAGCCAATGTGAACCTCCAGGTCAGTTATATTGTCAAGGTTTAACACCGGTCAACTTGGTGCACAGGGTGAGCACGGCACAGCATTGACGGCAGCGACGTGGTATGGCATGGAGATGATTGTCCTTCTGCTACTCGAACGAGGAGCAGACGTGAATGCGCACGGCGGACAATACAGATGTGCATTGCACACGGCACTGACCCTAAAACTGGAGAAGATCGCTCAGCTGCTGATCGAAAATGGCGCCGATGTGAATCGCCAGGTCAGTCGTATTGTCAAGGTTGAACATTGGTTAACTTGGCGCACAGGGTGATTATGGCGCAGCATTAACAACGGCGTCGTGGTATGGCATGAAGAGCATTGCTTCCGTACTCCTCAAACGAGGGGCAGACGTGAACGTGCGCGGCGGACGATATGGATATGCGTTGCACACAGCATTGGCCGGGACAAACGAACAGGTCGCTTGGCTGCTCGTTGAAAATGGAGCTGATGTGAACCTTCAGGTCAGTTATATTGTCAAGGTTGAATTGAACATTGATTGACTTGATGCACAGGGTGAGCACGGCACAGCATTGACGACGGCGTCGTGGTATGGCACGGAAAAAATTGTTCGCCTGCTACTCGAACGAGGGGCAGACGTGAACGCGCGTGGAGGACAATATGTTTGCGCCTTGCACACTGCATTTGCCCGCAAACGGGAGAAGATTGCTCGGCTGCTCATCGAGAATGGGGCCGATGTGAATATCCAGGTGAGTCATATTGATAAGAAAAGACCTTGTTATGACGAGGCGTACAGAGTCGGGATGGCGGGGCATTAACGATAGCGTCGTTGCATGGTATGGAACGCATTGTTCTCTTGCTGCTCGAGCGAGGAGCAGCGGTGAACGCGCGCGGTGGACGATGCGAATTTGCGCTGCATGCGGCATTAACCAACGGACACGGAAAGATTGCCCAACTACTCATCGAGAACGGCGCCGATGTCAATGTACTTGGCAAAAATCTTTGCTGCCCGCTGGAGTTGGCGGCATATATGGGGGATGAGAACCTGGTTCGGCTGCTGATCAATAACAGCGCAGACCCCAATGCGCATGGTGGAATGGCATTGTTGCGAGCATCAAGGGATGGCCATGAAATTGCTGTCCGAGTACTGCTCAAAAACGGGGCCGATGCTAATCTGCAGAACAAAAAATATGGGTCAGCTCTACTCGCAGCATTTGACGGTGGGCACAGAGCCATTGTCCAGTTGCTCGTCAAATATAGGGCAAAGGTTGATTGGTCTGGGTTGCACAGATGAAGAAGAATCCTGAGTGTCTCATCCGAGAATGGGGGTCCCCATTCCAGAAGGGATTTCGGGGTAAAGAAGTGGATAGGGCACCTATTCCAGTCTGTATTTATAGAAATATTTATTTTAGCGGATTTGAATCAACCAGGCTTTAAAGAAGCTTTTCATTTATTCTTTACAGCCGATGTCAGTACCGAAGGCGCGGATCGAAAATTTCTGTTTTGGGATGTTTCCAAAGAATTCTTTATATCTCTGTCAGTTCTTCACCGATTCACATAAAAACTAAATAGATCTACTCAGCTAATTCATGCACAATTAGTGATAGAGAGGAACTTGCGAAAATATTACGTATTAGGTAATTTCTGTTTTGGGGCCGTTTTTGCACTGAATACCAGCTAGCATGGTGAGAACATTTCCCAGTGACCTAGAATTTTAGGAGGGACAACGTGTATATGTTATGAAACAAGTGATAGAGCCAGAACTATATGAAATGTCCAGATGAATGTGATCTTGGCAATATATCTGAGAGCCAAAAACTGCCAAATGTTTTCACTGGAGCTAGAAAAACTGTAACTAAATTATCCTCACTTCTGGCTCTATCACATGTTTTGTCAGGTATGAGTGTTGTCTCTCCCAAAATTCTAGGTCACTGGGATATGTTCTGGCCATGCTAGACGGTATTCAGTGCAAAAACAGCCCCAAAACAGAAATTACCTAATGCATAATATTTTCACATATTCCTCTCTATCACTAATTGTGCATGAATTAGCTGAGTAGATCTATTTAGTTTTTATGTGAATCGGTGAAGAACTGACAGAGATATAGGGAATTCTTTGGAAACATCCCAAAACAGAAATTTTCGATCCGCGCCCTCGGTACTGACATCGGCTGTAAGGCTTTCAACCGAATGAAGAAGAATGTTGATATGCTTACTCTTCAGAATCAGCTATATATCCACCCCTCTGTTTTGTGGTACAAAACGGTAACTGGGTTGTGGCACGGGTGCGTTGGCGGGATGAGCGCTGCGTAGAGTGTAGGCGCGGCGTGTAAAATGTCGTTGAGTATTTCGCCGTTGGTTGTGGTGATGAACGGAGTGAGAAAATTGATGTACTCCATTATCAGCCTGGCCAAGGCGTCCACAGTTCCACTAGCGCCCTCCACAACTTCCTCCCGCTCGGCTATCCTTATAATTGAGGTACTTGAAGAAATAAACCAATCCGGAACGAATAATCGGATCGCGCTTCCGGTTCTCGTCGTTTCCCCAGTAAATCAGACGCCACGTAATGGTTACCAGACGTCGAAGGCCGGGAGTTTTCGATACGGTCATCATCATGTTGGAGAAAAGCTCGCAGAGATCGGCGGTGATGTAGAAATGTTCCGACGTGTGAATAAATTCGGGCATAGCGTCCAGCGGTAAAAGGTTCGGATTGTTGCACTGTCATGAACATAAAAGTTGGGATAAGTAACGTGTATGGCAATCTATCGAATTTTTGATGTGATGATGATATAGAATGATAGACTTACTGCGACAGTAGCACAAGGTTGAATAGCCAGGGACAGCCCCGAGATCAAGACTGAATACTGTAATAGGATGACTTCTTGGCTCGCCGAGCTCCCTGTCCCTGAGGACGCCGGAGTCCGAGTGCAGCGGCTGCGCACAGCGGGGATCGAGACAGACCCGCGTAGGTGGACAGAGAGAATAAACGCCTGGATGATGAGTTAATAACAGAAGATTCTCGTTAATAAACGAGTGGGTTATACACAATTACTGCGAAAAAACGGACCAATTTCGCGCGAAAGTCCATACTCCAAGAATAGTTTAACATGCTTAATACGATGAGCCGATTGCTCTTCAGCTGATAGTTCGAACCCAAGCAAGAATTCCCAGGCCAGTTTGGCAGTTTCATCCGGCAGGTCAAAGCAATCCTTCAAGAATTCGTGGACACGCATGGGGAGTGTTGGCAGAGGGACAGAGATCTGATGAGAAGGCTGGAGGTAGGCGAGAACAGGGGTAGCCCTCAGGAGTGCTACCAGCTCGATGTATTTCACAACACTGCTGTGGGAGAATGCACGAGAAAGGTCCGGAGATTGGGCATGAGGTCATCGTGACAGATATGATGGAAGTCCATCAGAGTTCAGCTGATATTGCGGAAACCTTCGGGGGATCCGTGGGGAACTGGAAGTTTATCTGAAGGAATGGTGATTGTGCGGTGCAGCGGCAGGCATCCCGATTTTATAAAGAGGGTGATCAAGAGGCCAAATGTCAAAAGGGGTAATGTCGGATCGAAGCAAAGGTCAGATGAGCAGCGGAGTTTGAAAAGGCTTCGGACGGACAGACACCCGTAATTTTATAAAGAGGGTGAAAAGCTGCGAGTAATAGGCCAATATCTCACTGCCATCTTCCCCACTTCAAGGATGAAGTACATCTTATCTGCGATATTTGTCTCTTTGGCGTTTAGTTCAGCCAGTGCATTCAATATTCAGGCGCCTGGGGCGGATGTGGTAATTCAACAATTTCGTCGCGAAATTCTGCTAACTTTCTGCACCCACAGAGACGGTCAGCCGACACTTGCGGAGATCCGACAAATGCCCTGCCTTTCTATAGGAGCTATAACCCGGCGACCGTCGACCACTTCTACACCCCCAGTGTAAATATGTTAAATCAGGCTATTACCACTTTTGGTTATGCCGTGCAAAGCGTCGCTGCCCTCGTATTCGTCACCCAGGAAGAATCAACTGTCCCCTTTTATCGCCTCTTGAGCACCACCGCGTCGGACAACTTCTACACGATTTCGACTACGGAAAGAGACAATGCGCTTCAGAATGGATATGTAGTCGTCGCCGGGGATCCATTCACCTACATCTATCCTACTCAGGTGTGCGGAAGCGTCCCTTACTACCGCCTGTACCACGAGACCAAGAAGGACAACTTCTATACCACCTCGGAATCGGAGAGACTCGACTTCATCGCCAACCAGGGATACACTGATATCGAGATTTCGGGATATGTGTTGCCTGTGACGTCTACTCAGTGCGCTTGACCAGGTATGTTCTATGATTTTAGCATTCTATTCGGCCAATAACCCTGGATTATTCCAGTTCAATCTGTAGTAGTTCCATGAAATTTGATGGCCGTATCATTCTCACGAATTCACGCTCTTGTATATCGCGGAACTCCGGATCCGCTTTCGTGGCTTTTTGAATCAATCTGACTTTTGTGCTTGATGGGTAAAGCTTTGAATAATATTCGCGGTAGATTTGGAACTGACTTTAAAACATTCTGAACTGCATCCGCCCTCCCAAACCATAATAAAGTACTTCGCGAGATTGAACATGCCGAGAACATGCCTCATACACAGCCAGACGTTCGGATGGAAATGACTTCAGGCGTCGTTGATCAAGTTCAATATAATTCAAATTTCAAGTCCATTCCAGATTTTCTGACGTTAGGTAAATCCAAGACAGCCGGCACTCAAGGGTATCTCAAAGCTCGACTGAAGTAAACTCAAGTCTTTCTTGCCTGCTTTCACTCGGATACATCAAGTCGAAAGTCAGACGCGCCCCTGCACCGCTCACGGAAAATCTCTGCAAGCCTGGAAATTCAAGGCCTAAGATCTTCAAGCTTCAAGTCATTCTTCCAAATGTTGCTGTTCCCCCTGCTTCCTGGCATTCAGTGGTGGCCGGAGAGATATGCGCCAAAGCTTTGAGTGCTGTCTGCGCCTCAATCTAGCCTGACTATCACGGTAAGTTTGTGACTTTTCTTGTAATGCAATGTACCTCTTTCCCTGTTGTACATTGGCTGTGCAACCTGAATCAGTGACGAGATTCGAGAACAAATATGAGCACACAGAGCGAGAGGGAAGGGCGGGAAGCGGCGTTCCGGAGGCCGGGTACATCAGCACGTGCCATCAACGTCTTAAGTCAAACTCATAAAAAACTTTAGGTTCGCCATCACGAAAAGTGGGAGATCCTGTTATTGGTCGTGATCCCTACAAACACGTGCCAAGCAGATGGCGTTCTACATACCCTTGCATACCCTTCACCAACCCCCGCAAAGCCGACAGCGCGCTGGTAGACCTTTGGCCAAGGTAAGACCAGCGTTATAGTGGTTTGCCCTTCCGATGCCTGACTGTCTCTCGGTTTATATGGGCTGTTGAGCTTCTGCCAGTATACCACATTGTCAGTAAAACTAAGTACGCATGGCTTTCGTGGCTTTTTCTAACCCCCCCACCGCGCCGGACAAACCTACTACTCGGACAACCAAACATTTCTCGTCTAATACCGGTCCGTTTCCTGAGATTTTTGGCTCCACATAAGCGGTATGAGGTGTCCTTGAGATATGGGGCCCAAAACTCTTAAAATATTTTATCGTTCAAATATATATCACCCCGAAAGTTGGCAACTTGAGCCATTTCCCCTGATTTTGCATATTTCCAACGGTTGCACCCCCGAAGATTAATCTTAGGCCTTAATAGGGGGGGAATCCTACACACTAATAACACTGAACTTATTGACTGTAAATAGTACACTGGATTAATCTAGGATTATCTACAAGACGTACCCAGGATTATTGTGTATCCCGGCGACAACGTTACGTAGCCGAGGATTATCTAGGATTATCCATAGGATTATCCTCGAGATTATCCATAGGATTATCCTCGAGATTATCCATAGGGTTATCCTCGAGATTATCCATAGGATTATCCTCGACAGGATTATTCCACGATCCTTTATCAGTCCAAGATCATTAAGCGACTGGAAGGATTATCGTGCCACTGAGGATTATCTGAATCCAGGATTATACAACGCTTTGAAGGATTGTCTTGGATAACATAGTCGTTTTGGATTATTGAGGATTTTCGTACCGTCCAGGATTATTGTGCTTAAATGTACTATAATTGAATAGAAGATTATTGAGGATTATGTAGGAAACTCGTACCGTTGAGGATTATCTTGAGTCAAAGACACTGACGTGTCGCCCACACACCCGCGCAGGCGTTCCCCTGTATGTACGTCGCACTCGTTATGCATTCCCCGCCCCCGCCCCCCGCCGCGGTGGTATTCCGAAATTTTCGGAAGACTCGATTGCCTAAAAAGGCAATTGTGCACACTTGCGAAAAAATTCTATCTATTCGTTACTATTCGTTATAAGCTACATTCGTTTGAAATAATGCGGCGTGTCCATGTCTCCTGAGCGCAACTATAAGTATTGTGCGGATGTGAGGTGCAAATCCACTTACTTCACTCCATTACAAGTTCAGGCGACCATTGTTTTCGCCACGCCCTTCACGTGTGGAACGCCGAAACCCTCCCTCAGGAATGACGACGACCCTCTGGCGTTTGTTTGCCGTGGGAGCTGCGTCCGCCCCGGTATCGGGTGCCTTCCTCTTCGCCGCCGCCCCACTCGCCTTCTTTGCAGGTGCCTTCCCTTTCTCCGCCGCCCCACTCGCCTTTTTCGGAGGCCTCCCTCTCTTCTTCGGTGCGGGGGCGGAAGGTGTACCCTCGTTGTCAACGGGGACAGCAGGAGGCACCGCCGTCGGGGGCCTTCCTCTCTTCCTCGCGGCAGCCGGAGGGAGGACAGGCGCATGGGAGGAAACGGGCCCGCCCTCGCCGGTAACGGGAGGAGTGGGAGGTGGGGTAGAGCGAGCCCGCCTTCGGCGGTAACGGCAGGAGTGGGAGGCAGGGGCGGAGCGGGCCCGCCTTCGCCGCCGGTAACGGGAGGAGTGGGAGGCGGGGGTGGAGCGAGCCCGCCTTCGCCGTCGTCGATCCCCAACTCGTCGTCGTCCAAGACTATAGATCCTGGAGGCAACGAAAGCGGGTCGTCGCCGAGGAGGATGTCGATGTCCATCGACGCTTCACGAAGGTCGCCGCCTGCATTGTGAATGAGAAGCGGTCATTTAATGGATGGAATCGAGCACTTACTCGCATGGGCGTCGAGAGGAGGAGCCGAAGGTGCATTCGGAGGCGTGACGGAACTGCTCGCGGCATTCGCCTCAGCAGCAGTCGACGCGACCGCTTTCACCAGCCCGGGGGAAAAATCTTCGGTGTTCTCTTCGTTCTCGTCGGCGGTCTTCGTGTGCGTAGGGGCCGCCGCCGGTGGTGCTGTCAGCTTGAGCTCGGTGTCGAGAGCCAGGGGTTCTTCCGGAGGGAGCGTGAGGAGGTCGTCCATGTCCAGCGACATTTCAGGAAGGTCGCCGCCGGCTGCGTTGTGAATTAGAGATAGTTATTTAGATGGAATTAATCACTTACTCGACAACTTCGATGTGGCCCAGTCTTTGAATGCGATCACCTCTCCATCGTCAAGCGGTTTGAAATCGCCTTTGGTTTTGCCCTCGTATATCGACACTCTGTTAATCGTCAGTATAGACTCCTCGTAGATGCGCAAGTACCCACCTCCGGAATTTGATGGTGCCGTCTGGCTGCACACACGCCGTTCGCACGAAAAAGCAGCACTTGCCGGCCTGCTTCGGACCAAACCCTATAAGGCGTCGCAGAGCGTCATACACATGGTTATTGAGATACTCTTGGTTCCTATACAAAAGGTTAGACCATGCGTGAGCCGTCGACAAAGACAACGGCGACTTACTTGGCAAGGGTCTCCTCCGTTGTAATCTTCAGCCCCTCATTGTGAGCGCACGCCTTCTCTTCTAGCCTTCCCTTCTCGGTCTCGCTGCAAGCCGCCCACCTCTCCTCGAGAAGCCGGCTGAACGTCGTCAACTCGAGTCCATCGCGTACTTCACGTCTCGCCCCCTTGTTTTCTTCCTTTGCAACGCGACCAATCTCCTCTTTGTTCTCCTTGCGAAACATGTCCTTGGCGGTTTTGCGGCGAACGCGAGGCGCGGGCCCACTGTGGACGAGTACAGCAGGCTCGTCGGCGTCGTGCACAGCTGGAGCTGGATCCGGTAGCTGACCCTTGTTTCTTTCTACGCGAATCCAGTTCTTGAAACTCTGCACGATGGTCTGAATGAATAGTGAGCACAATCAATATCGGGAATGGATGGATTCATACATCCTGAAAATCCTGTATCTTGAATCCGTTCGGTCCACTGATGTCGAATTTCTCATCAATGTCGGGATAAATCGTCTGTTCTATGTAGTCCTTCCGAGTACGCTTGTCCTTATCACCCTTGGACGCCTCCCATTGCGCGATCTTAGGGTAGCAGACATCGCGGAGGTACTTGGTGATCTCGTCTGACCATTTGGCGAGCTCAGGGTCCTGGCGGTTCTTCTTGTTGGCGCGGACAAAGCTCCAGATGTGGCGGACACCATGGTCGACGGACGTGTCGGGTGGAGAGGAGTCGGACGTGTCGGGCGGGGAGGAGTCGGACGTGTCGGGGGGAGAGTTGTCGGGCATGAAGAAAGTTGCTGCTTGCAGAGGAGTGGCAGAAAGGGTACGAGTGGCTGTTTGATAGTCAGTCTTTAATACCATAAGCCACTCCAAAGCGACTCGCCTAAAGAGAACAATCGCAAAGCGCTTTGGACGGCGCGCTTTAGACAGGGGATGCCACCCAGAAGGAAACAAAGGAAATATAGCTGCAGAAAAAACAGTCCAACAAAATGAGAACGCCGCTCGAAATTGCAGTATGGAAGACGTACTAAATGGTGTCGTTTTGGAGGGTGGGAAGCGCATTTGTAAAGGCCCATGCAACGTAGCGAAAAAGTAGGGTATCACTTCAAAAAAAAAATTGAGAAAAACCAGATCCAACCGCCACCAATTGGCGCATAGCAAGATGGGACATACTCGGCGTGCTGTTGGAGGTCGAATTTTACAGTGACGCATAGGGTGGGACCAGGTTCAGCCGACGTCAAGTCTAGCTATCGAAAGGACACGGTTCAGCCGACGTGGAGTCTAGCTATCGAGAGGAAACGATTCAGATCGAGGGAGGCCGAAATCAAACTGGCATTCATTATGGCGTTCGGGGTTGAGTGAGCCGACGTAACGTCTAGCTGGGCCAACCGACACAAAGTCTGGTTGGGATTTATGGCAGAGGAGGTAGAGGAGAGGTCGTGAACGTCTTGAAGGTCGGTTGGTGAGGTGGCAGGAGGAGAAAGCCGATTCTGATTGACGTCGGCTACGGAAATTCTCATCACGTGATCTCGACGCGTCGCGATGCTTGCAAGAAATTATGTTTCCTCAACGAAGAATTAACTCACTTACAGCTGCAAGGCATTCAATGGAGAGTTTTAATTCAAATATATACATGGTTTCGACCCGCGGTGGACATTCTACACTTCGCAGCAGTAAAATTCGTTAAAGTCCATTTAGTCTCGCATAATACATGTCTTTAATCTTCGTCCGACGTAAGGTCAATTATTTCTTTACCGTCCTCATATATCTCCTTATCCAACTCCTTCAAATACTCGATTTCGGCATCAATACCCTCATATGGGCGCGCCTGGAAGGATGTCAACCGCGAAGGACCAGCAACTGGAGGCGGGGAAAGTCGCGATGGGCCCGCCACTGCTGGCGCCGACGAAGAAGAGGCCGCCGTCGACCCGGACACCTCCGACGATGAAGGGGGTGGGATGTCGACTACTTCGATCGCAACCGTGTCTTCCTCGTCGGCGTCGTATGCTGAGGTCCCAGCAAAGTCAAACTATAATCGGTGGACAATGAAAAAAAAAACGCACCTGCTGCCAAAGTCGCCACCGAGAGATATGCTTTGGTGATGTACGCTTGCAACTCCGGACACTCGTCTTCCAGGATAATTGCAGCCCGACACACCAAGATGTTTCCGCGGCTGAGCATGTTGATCGGCGTCGAGAAAGCCTTTGGAAGAAAGCACCGTTCGAACACGCAAAACCACTCGTAATCAGTCGCGACTTGATCATCTGTCGCAACCGCCCCAACCTTGGCCGCGAAATCCATGGATGACAGATCTACACGGCTGGCATGCCTGAGCTGCACAGGCTGGGACAGGGGAAGGGAGTCAACTTTGTTGTACAGGATTATAGTGATGTCGCGACCTCAACGAGCGCCTGTCAGTATAAACCCATAGACTAGATATTTGGCGCTTACTTTGGTCTGGATCCACCTCATACGACTGAGGGTCATATTGATCTTGTGCGACGCGAGGTTTCTCCCGACGCGCTGTAACTTGTCAGTGCGTCCTCGTGGAAACAGGTATGAAAGACTCACGGGCATTCGAGGCCTTATTCTTCCCCTTGCCATTGTCTTCGTCATCGCCTGCATTACGTTCAACCACAGTATGAGAAGATGAGAGAATGGTACGAACTTTGCGCCACTGCGTCTACAGTGTGATGCTTGGCCTTCTTGGCATCTGGGAGAGCAGGTGAAATGATGAGCACGGTTGAAAATAGGAAGGAAATTCACTGCGACTCGTTTGTTCCTCTGTGTCATCCACGGCCACCCTCTTCTGTACTCTGTGAGCCGCCACAAGCTCTGGCTCATTGTGAGTGCAATGCGAGCTGGACCGACGAAACTCACCAAATTCCCCGTTGCGCAACTGTTGCGAAACAGATTCCTACGGCGTATAACTTCATCGTACTGCTGCGTGAGGCGGCGATACTCTGGGCTATTCGTCGCAAACTTCGCTCTCTCGGCCACAATACCTTTGAACATCGAGTACAAAGGTCTCAGGACGTCTTGCGCTGTCTTGGGCAGCTTTTGTGTGCGTCGTTGCACGCATCTGCCCGCTGCATAAAATTATGAGCATAAGCCGAAGGAGAAAGCTTAGGAGACTAACGTCCACCAGCGGGACACTACGACACAGCATCGTTAGCGCGGGTGGATTTTAAAAAATAGAGAAAACGCACATTCACGGTCCACACGGCGATCTTGTCATATGTATCTCTTGTCGCACCCTTGCATATCGTGATGTTGTGCACCTTGAAATGTGCACAGTCTTCTGCGAGCGATTCGGGAAGTGGAACTGCGTCCATGAGGAATTTGGTACACTCATCGACCGCCATCGTAAAATAGAGGGTGCAAAAATCCATCGAATTTCGCTTATTTTATCCAACTCGAAGCGGTTGTATTATTGCGTCGTCGTTATTGTGAAATCTGCGACATATGGCCATCGTGATCTGATCGTTAAACCAGAGACAATAAGTCGGATAACTGAGACAACAGAACACAAGATACCAACTGAGAGACAATAGGATGTCGACGAGCAACAAATGAACGAGTTGTCGGCGGCATACGGTGCGACGCGAAGTCAATTGGGGACGTGGCTGGGGACTTGGGGCGACACAGAGTCGGGCAGGGGACTTGGGGCGACGCACAGTCAGCCAGGGGAATTGGGGCGACGCCGAGTCAGCCAGGGGACTTGGGGCGACGCACAGTCAACCAGGCTCAGTCGCGACTGGAGGGCGTGGAAGTTGGTGAAGAAGATCGTGGGCACCGCCACGGTGATGATCAAGACGCGCCCATGTGATCATCAAAAATACGTATATCCACCCAAAATTTCAACTGAGGTTTTAGTGTCCCAGGAAGATTGCTTGCGTGGTTTCAAATTTTCAAAAGGAGCGCACAACAAAAAAAATGACAAGAAGCATATGGCATTTGACGAATATATTACATACTTGTATATAAAACTAATCTAGTCGAGAATCTCGATGTCGGACGAGTAATCAGGTTCGGAAGTCGAGATGGAGAGAGGAGGCTGGCCATGACCTCCATGATCCTTGATTTTCTGCAGACGCGCGGCCAATACTTGTTTCTTCGTAAGTTTGGTTGTCGCGATTACAGGCTGCATGTCGGTCTTCTGTTTCTTGCTGGACGTAGTCGCCTCCTCTTCGGGGGTCGCACTCCTTTTCGAAGCTCGGGAAGGGCGTGGCTGCGTGGCGGATTCCAACTCTGGATGTTCCTCCGCCGCCGTGTTTAAGGATGGGGAAACGGCGGCCACAGGTTGGGTAGATCCGGCATCCGTTTCAGCCGAATCGCGGGCTGATTGGCGAGCGCGCTGCTCCCATCTCAGAAGGCCACAACAGTCGATGCGGTTGATAGTGCCCTTCCTAAGAATCATGTACTCGCCGCGACCGGCTAGGTTGACGGGCCCCGCCGCGGGTTCGTATGTATCGGTGGTCGCTGAGTAGAGAAGGAAAGTCGGATCGAGGGTACAATGTTTAAACGCGTATTTGGTGAAGTCGAAGAAGGCTGGATTCTGCACCCAGAACTTGGTGTGATACGGGTTGCCAGACTGGACGTATATGATAACGTAGAGGAGGAGCCCTGGAGAAAGTATGTCAATGTGTTACGCACTACAAAAATGAAACGATCACACACCGGTCGACGGCATCACCAGCTCCAGCGCATCCTCGTCTAGTACTGTGTCATGGGTCAGTTACAAGAAAGATGAACAGAGGCACATGGGACTCACCGTCCCCACTGTCCGATGTCGGGTAATCAGACGTCTCGGAGGAGGCGCGTATCTCGACATACACCTCCTTTCCTTTGCCCTTCGGATCCAGAACTGATTTAAATGATGAGTATAAAACAACCTAACAACGTAACTTGCAATAGATACCTGCACGGTTTAAGACATCCGGAGCATCTGGTACATCTGCGGGGTTCAAGGTTTCTATGACCCTTCGGATATGGTTCAGCTTGGTTCCTGTTAACCCTGTGAGTACATCGGAAGACGGTCAACAGTCATCGCATACCCATCTTATCCGCCGCGTTTGTTGGGAATGCGGGACACGGGTCCTGCTCTCTCCACAGCTCGACCACGGCCGCAAAGGAAAGTTCCAGCTCGCCGATCGCCTCGTAAGCTTTATCGACGGCCTTGGCGCGGGGGGTGTACTCCTGGATGAGACGCCGCAGTTTCTTGCTCTCCGCCAAGTCCAGCTCCTTCCCAAGCTGAGAAGCGCATCTCCCGAGCCCGTAAAAAGAACCGTTGCAGTGGAGCGCCCACGATGCGATGCGATGTGCAATAACATCGCCAATATCGAGTCGAAAACCATGCGGGGCTCCCAACGGGCAGATACTGAGGTCGAACTCGTCATGCCTGGGTGGCGGCACTAGTTCGCGGAGCATGGCTTCAGTGGCGTTAACGGGGTCCTTGATATAAATCATTGAGATGAATGGAAAGTGAATGGAAAGTAATGAGGACCTGGTGGGTTTTAAATGGTTGAGCGTCAAAGCGCGTTCATTTATTGCAGCCCAAGCGGCTCATCCTCAAGCAAAGCGCTTCCTATTCAAGGTCATGAGCAAGTGAGTTAAATTAATTGCGGCAAGGTGCCTACAAAGCGCCGCTCACCCTTTGTATTTCGTGCAAGTCGGAGTCATCGACGCAGAAAGTCTGTGGTGGCGACGCAAAGTCAGCTCAATGCGCGACGCGAAGTCAGTTCAATTGCGAGATCTCCTATTCAAGGTCATAAGCAAGTGAATTAAATTAATTGCGCCAAGGTGCCTACAAAGCGCCGCTCACCCTTTGTATTTCGTGCAAGTCGGAGTCATCGACGCAGAAAGTCTGTGGTGGCGACGCAAAGTCAGCTCAATGCGCGACGCGAAGTCAGTTCAATGGCGAGATCAAGTCAGCTCAATGGCGACGCAAAGTCAGCTCAATGGCGACACAAATTCAGCTCAATGGCGACGCAAAGTCAGCGGGTGAAGAAGGAGGCCCAGGAACCGATTGATGATCAACAACTGATTCGGTCACGTGGTTGAACGCGTTGATCAATCATTTGAACGCGTCTTAATTAAAGATTAATGGTTCGTCCAGTAAGGCGCGTTCAGACAAATTTAAATTTAACGAGCTCACAGCGAAACTGGTCGCGATGCACGAAACTTTCCAACTGCGGCATACACACTGTACATTATTTTAAAATGTCGTTCTCAGATCTGTAGTCCGGGCTCCAGGGGTTCCTTTCGCCATCCGCCACTTCTCTATTTCTATTTCCACTGTAGACGTCCGACCAAATTTTGTGTCTAGTCAGTAATGATTACTTGTGGACTCCAAGTCCAATTCTGTTTCCGTTTCGACCTACCTCCAAGGTCTAGTCAGTACCGCAACCTCGATTACTGCCAGAGTATTTCGACCGTCGAGCTCAGACCAGCTTTCTTGTTTTCCTCAATAGGTCAGCTTACCTCCCTTAATTTCCCCGTTTCGACTGACCACCTCCAAATCTCCAAGCAACTTCCTGTCTCGTGAGTCCATTCCTCATTCGCCTATCGTCTCCTGAATATTTCCTCGCATCTGCCAGCTCCCTACTAAATCCCGTCCGCTTTCGGCGAATTGAGATCAATTTCTACTCCTCCGCTGCACGGTAAGGCAGCTCCTCCACGATAACCAACGATTCATTGATCTTCCGTGTCTTTGCTTAACTCGACTACCTTTCCTTGTCTTGCACTTGAAGTTCCTTCCGCTGCACCGTAAGCCAGCTTTTTTCCCTGAACTCATTGATCGTGATTCTCTTCCGGGTTTTTGTTTAGCTCGACTACCTTTCCTTTCCTTACACTTGGAGTTCCTCCGCTGCACGGTAAGCCGGCTTTTCTTATGGACAGTTTGACTTAGTTCGTCCTTCAGATGCCCTGGAATATGGACGAGTTCGCGGCCAGCCTTCCCGATGACGTTCGCAAGAGCATTATGTCTCGACTGTGAGCGTTTCATTTCATTTCTTTCCCCTGTTGGTGTAGCTTACACTGTCTCCATAGTTGCCGCCTCAGTGCGCGCGATCCTCTCGCAGCCGCGGAGGCTTATCTCAATCTGCGCCCGTACAAGGAACATCCGGGGGGGTTGTGTATACCCACTTCCGCCCGAACTGGGAAGTCCTCGACAACGCCGGCGACCTTCCGGATGACGAAGAATTGGACTGGGTGGATGTGAAAGTCGGACAGGCGCACGATCTGGATCTGCGGCGCGATGATTACGACCTCGACTGCGTGGACGAGCCCATTCTCTGGGCCTATTGCTACAAAACCTCCCATCCTAAGCTTATCGGTGAGTGCATTCATTTCTTTTCAGCGTGAACTTACCACCGGGGCACCAGAACGCCTTACCCATCTGACACTACTCGCAATGGGCGCCAAGCGCGTCCCGTACTCGTGCTACGGCTGCGGCGTCCGGCACAGGGAGCATTTCTCGGAGGCGAAATCCGGCGGATTGGAGGTCGTGGCTGCGATAATTGAGTATTGGATGCAACGGATCGGGGAGGTGCCTACCAGGAGTCCCATATATAGCCGATAACTTGTAAGAAACATACCTTACTCGAGAACCAGGCCCGAAATAGTTACAAGATCTTTTCTTGCGGTGTGTCATTTGAATGAAAAGAAATTTAACTGAAATCGATTCGTTGTTCGTCACAGCAAAAGCTAATATTGAAACCCAAACATGCAAGTAATGGTCGTGTAGTAAGTAGCTCAGCCCTCTCCAGCGAATCAGAATTCCCCGGCAGCATACTCAATGATAGAGCCGTCGAATTGGGAAAATAGGTGGGTGAGAGAAATCAATAAAAAAACTGCGGCGGGAATCTTGGATTTTCCAGCCGCCGCTCCTGCATTTTCGCAACCGAGCTCTTGCGAATGCCAGCTAGCCTGTGTCCAAGGTTGCAATCCTGAAGAATGAGGGATAGCGTGAGGATGGGACACAATCCAATGAATGAAAGGGGTCCACTGGAGGTATAAAGTAGACGTACCTGCGGTTACTGGTTACCACATATTTTGAAAATGGAGAAACATTAAGATGTGTTGACCTTCGGATGCGTCGGTTTGGCCGCGAAGAGTTGCTTCATAGAGGTGGGATCGACATATAGTCAGATCTACTGCCGACGCGAAGTCAAGAGCAAGGCGACGCGGAGTCCACCATGGTGAGAGGAAGAGTAGTGTGGCAGTGACGAAATGACATGTCGGACTTTCAAACGCGATCACGTGTACGATGAATACGCGAAATTAACTGGCGACCCTCATTACAAAAACCATTGATTCAATGTCACGCTGTGGAGAAAACCTTGCAATTCATTGATCCAACCTATCTAGAAAAACCATTGGTTCGATGTCACGGTGCGGAACCAACCTTGTAATTTATTGAACCAACCTATCTATATTTTTACAACTCAACGCGTGCTATCCAAATATTTTTGGCCTGCTGAGAGACGGCACGTCGCATTTACAGATGACAAAAACCATCTGTGGACTTTTCCCGTTCGCTGCCCAGTATTCGCACCTCTACTCAGAGTTCCATTGCGTCGTCCCATCGCTCAGCTGTACGGTAAGTCAATCATCGGTATTTTGTTGGCTGCTGCCAAGATCAGTGTTCTTCCAGAGTCCCAATCCGTCGTCCCATCGCGTCGATTGCTCAGCTTTTACGGTAAGCTCGTTTTGTTCGTCTCGGCGAGTTCCCTCATCCTTTCGATTTTGGGTGTTGCCCTCTCGTTAATCTCAGGTCATCGGCGCTACAAAGTAAGCTAGGTCACCTAAAGCTCGCTTGACATTTCAACCACCGAGCGATTCTCCTGCGTCCAGAACCACAACACGGTAAGTTAGTTCTCGCAAGACTCACCAAGTTTCAAGTTTTCGGGGTATTCTTACAATTTTGATGTCGTGATTCGCTGTGTTTGACTGATACAACACTCTCCAGTAGCCCAGTTCGGGAACGATTCCACGACACAGTACGTTCGGTCTCATTTACTTCTTAACGGCGCTGACTTGTTATTTTGTTTTTCTGTGTTCCGATTCAATTTGTTATCTCGCAATTCGATTTCGGCGCCGCCCGGAAACTTAGAATTCTTCTCGGCCCACTGCACCAACCCAGTTCTCGCGCGATTCCCAACAATTTACTCGTCTCAAAATTCCTTCCCCGCTGCACGGTAAGCCCGTTTTCTTTCACCCCTCAACGGCGTCGACAGATCATTCTTCCTTTGTTCAGATGCCGTGGATCATGGACGACTTTGCGGCCAGCCTGCCGGATGATGTTCGCAAAAGAATTATGGCTCGACTGTGAGTTTTTCTTACCTAGACTGTATAAAAAACTGACCTCCGTAGTTGCCGCCTCGCCGTGCGCGAACCCCTCGAAGCCGCAGAGGCGTATCTCAACATCCGTCCTCACAAAGAACGCCCGGGTGTCGTCTACACACACCTTCGCCCGAACTGGGAGGTCCTCGACAATGCCGCGGACATTCCGGACGACGAGGAGTTGGACTGGGTGGATGTTAAAGTCGGGGAAGCTGGGGATTTGGCTGTGCGGCGCGAGTACTACGAGCGCGATTGCGTCGACGAGCCGATCCTCTGGGCGTATTACTATCAAACTTCCTACCCGAAGCTCATCGGTGAGTGCATTTCATTTTTTTTTCTACTTGAACTTACCGCCGGGTCGCTAGAACGCCTCACCCACCTTACACTGCGCGCAATGGGCGCCCAGCGCGTCCCGTACCCGTGTCACGGTTGCGCCGTCCGGCACAGGGAGCACTCCTCCGAAGCGAAAGGCGGGTTGGAAGTGGTGGCGGGAATAATTGAGTATTGGATGCGACGGATCGGGGAGGAGCCCGCCAGGATTCCCATACGTGAATAACAACTTGTACGATATATACTTTACTCGTCAACCAGACCTGGAATATTTCCAAGATGTGTTCTTGCTGCGTGTCATTCGAGTCAAGAAACATGGCTGAAATCGATTCAATGGTGATCGTCACAAAAAAAAGGTGCATAATTGAAAGGCCAAACGTGCAAGAAATGGTATCGTAGTAGATACTAGTATGTCAACCCTCAGCAGTATAGTCCGGGACATTAGAGCTGGAGAATATCGAGTTAGGTGTGGTTTGTAATGGTGAACAGTAAAGTTAGGTAGACGTACGTGCGGTTATACCACATATTTATTCGCTTTCGGCTGGCTCGGATTGGCCGTGATGAGACGCTTCCATAGAGACGTTGGATCGACGCAGAGTCAGATCTACTGACGCGAAGTCAAGAGCAAGGCGACGCGGAGTCAACCATGAATGCATGAAGCAGACGAGCTGGCAGTCACGGCCCGTGACGAAATGACATGTCGGGCTTCAAACGCGATCACGTGAAAGAGTAGGTCGCGAAATGACCTGAATTAGAACAGCGTATTTCACGAGGTCAACGTGAACGACAGTAAAGGGAGACGGCATGCAAGGTTTTTTTGGGGGAAACTACGCTTTAATTTGGGAATTTACAAAGGCGTAACATATCTACTTCAGTAGCATTCCAATCATGCTGTTGTGTGTGCGGTTATAAATTTGAACACCAGGTCAATGATTTTGGTTGCCTTGTGCCAAGATTTCCTGCAGCCGTTTTTCCTGGAGGAGTAATTTGCGGAGGCGGGCCTGCACTCTACCTAAAGACTGATTAATGGAAGATGTGAGATGTAAGTATAGACGCACGTCGCTCCCCCTGAGCTACCCTAGGAAGTTGGTGAACGAGGTCTGATTTGAGAAAACATATCAGATGGGTTGAGCGTGAGGAATGCGAGCGACGTACATTGTTTCTTTGTACAAAGAATCCTCTGCTCGACGAAAATCTGCTTGCGTGACAGCATGCTGGTGGGGAGAAACGTTGGAAGGAGTTACATGGCCGTTCCTTCTCTTATGAAGCCGGTTGGAACTCGGCCCGAAGAGAAAAAAAAAACAATAAGAAATGATCGATCGCCCGGCGCCAAGCAAATGCAAGTTTGATGTATCTGCTCAACTGTTGGAAACGCGATCATGTGGTGAAAGACAATTTGGTCTATTACAAGCAGAAAGAACTAGTCGTAGATGACATAGGGGTCGGTGGAAGAGCCATCTCCATCCACAAACGGCTCGTCCAAGAGCTCAGCCCATATTTCGGCAATATTCTCCCATCTGTCGATTTCCGGGCACTCAGCTCTGAGCAAATCGCGCCTCACGCAAAGGAAGATGCGCCCGCGGCCAATCATATCCACGAATTGCGCCGAGTCGATACGTTTGTACGTCTTGTGGGCAACCGAGTAGAAGTTGAACTGTTCCCAGGGATGGCCAGCCGAGATGGTAGGGTAGTTCTGAGGCCGCATGGAGCGCGCCCTGGGAACCCACCACCTAACGTGCCGTGCCGGCTGGTTGGGTGCATCGTGTGCGATGACACGGATGAAGCGTCCTAGCGAGATATGTTAGCGGAAGAGGGAATGATAATAAAGGCACTCACTTGTGTCATTTGGCGTCTTGGATGGCTCGGGTTCGAAGCTAGGAATCAAATAGAAGTCTGGGAGATCGTCTGCACCAGAATATCAGATAAATTGCAGCAATAGACGACGAGAAATCACATACCGTCTTCCTCTTCAGACGAGACGAGCATATCTGGACTCAAAAAATTAGGGGGTGGGCTACAACGCAACGACAATAGCACACCTTCATCTTCTTGCTCTCCTTCGGACAAAGAAAGTTCCACTAGGAAGAAAAGATGAGCGCGGCGAGCTGAATACAAGAGAATGCAAAATACTGACTGTCTTCGTCTTCGGGGAAGACTGGTTGCAAAGAATCTTCAGAAGAGGAAAGTTCCACTAAGTAAAAAGATGAGCAACGCAAATTGAAGACAACACAGATACCGACTGTCTTCATCTTCAGACAGGGATTCCTCTACAACGACGGAGTCCCCTTCTTCGGATACGGAAAGTTCCGCTAGGGGGAAAGATGAGCGAGGCAAATTGTAAGATAGCGCCGGAACACTGACCATCTTCACCTTCAGACAAGAACAGATCCTCTCCTGGCAGAAATGAGCGGGATTGACTTCAACACAACGCTAAAGAGTCACCATCTGAATCCTCAAATAACTGACGATAGAGGTCTAAGAGTGGCGAATAGTTTGGTGCGTTCATGATAGAGGTGAATGAATCAAGGAAGGGAAATGAGCGTATTTAAAAGGCATAAAGTCAAAGCGCACGACCAAAGCATCGACTAACTAGGAACCTGAGTGGAAATGAGCAAGACAATAAACAGGAGACGTACCTTCAAAGCGTCAAGCCCGCTTGGAAACAAAGCATTCTTCGGACCACCGGAGGTTTATTCATGTGCAGACCGACACGCAGTCTAGTCTGGTCAAAGCCGACGTCAACGTCTGGCGGCCTCGACGCGAAGTCCAAGGCGATCGGGACTCGACGGTTTTGGAAGAGAAGGGCTTTGATCAGAACAATGCCGCTGCCAAACATCCCACAACAACTCCTTCCTCCTTCCTCCAACCACCACGACCGCCAGACTTAGTGTCGGCAATATTCCTCAAGCATCTTCGTTAGACTTCGTGTCGGCGATTCCACCAACCTTCCTTCCTGCTAGACTTTTTGAGTCGGCATGTCTGGGCCGGATTCTACCGCCATCGACATCGACGCGCCCTCTGCGGAGGAAATTCAGCATGCCCGATTTCTCAGCAACCGCAACTACACTGGTATGTTGACTTTCTGTCGGGAGGATTTTATTTCTCTGCTGATGCGGAGCGAGTAGCCGCACTTGGGGCTTTCGATGGCAGAGTTGCTGCTGTCGTCGAGATGAATGGCGAGGAGTATCTCATCACCACGCATGCAAGCTACGTCCCCGCCCTGCCTCCGATGAGTGAACACGACGTTGTCCTCCGCAAGGATCTCCGTTACGGGCTTGACGATCCCACCAGCTGGCCGCAGATGTACAGTGAGACATACTGCCACCTCGGGGCGATTCGTACGAAGGCCGCGAACCCTGAATGCGCTATACTTTGGTGGGAACCCAGTGGCGCGGACTTTGTCGTTTCCCAAGACAGCCGCGTCCTTGCGATATCACTTGGCAGACTGGAGAGCAGACGCTTGGCGTCTTTCTGTGGGCTGGTCAAGGAAATTAACCTGGATTATGAAGCCTACGCTGCTCAGACCTCCAAGGACAAAATCCCTGCTCCCCTCAGCCAATTGGTCCTCTCAATGCGCTTATGCCTCGAACGTCTCCAGAGTCTGCCGTGGACCTATGAGCATATGGTCCAGGCTGTCCGGACCTTGCAGCGGACTTGCCTGGAGGTGGTCGCCTTTGTGGACTATATGTCCCTTTACAAGCCGTTCATGGAAAATCCCAGCCTTCATCCGGGTCGAGCGTCGACTTCCTTGATGGGGGTGTACACCTCCAATCCCAAGTTAGCGCAGCAGTTCCACCTAGCGGGGATCCCGTATTGGTATATTCGACGAGCGACCCAGTTCTCGAAAGAGAACATCCTCGCGATTGTCGCCCCGCGCCCCCCGTCTGAGGTCGAACTCGAGCCGCACCCGCTTTACAATTCGGTGGTCTGCAAAACCGGCCAGAACACCGCCGCGAAGATCGCAGCGATCCACCAGGTGTCGCGCTGCCTCGAGTGGTACAAGGACCCTTTTGACTCCTTTGACTCGCTGCCGACATCCGGGTCCGGGTCCGCATCCGCATCCGCGTCTTCCACAGCGCAAGCGGCGAGCTCGAACGCTGGGGGCGCGCGCGGTGGTGGCGGCAGGTCAGGGCACGAGGGCCGCAACCAAGAAAGCAATTCCCGTCACTCTCCTTGTACATATTTTTATCTCTCTTTTCTCTCCCGGATAACTAATACTCCTTCAGACAAATCCTCACAGCCAGTCAAACATCCCGGGCGCAACAAATTCGAGCCACTTCGCGACCGGCCCGAAATGCCTCCTACCATACCCGTCTGGGAGGCCGCGCTCAAGAAGGTGGACAGGACTCAGCATCCATTGCGCAGCCCGCGCCCGATTGACTTGTGCTACGTTCTCCCTGAGCCGGCGTTGCTCGCCTCGCCAGACGCGCCGGCCCATCGCCAGCTGCGTCTCCATCATTTCACGATGCTCCACGATGCGCTCCTCTATCGTATCGCCCACGCGCCAGGAGACCAGCTTCTCGTCAAATCGCAGGAATGGCGAGACATCCTCGCGGGGAAGGTGACGACTCAAGGACGCGCGCACACCAAGGCTCGAGCGAGATCAGAGGCCATCGAGCGTCTTCTTGCTCCCGCAATGCAAGCATGTGGTGTCAACTCGTACAGTGGCTTCCCGGCCGACGTAACAACCATTCCGCCCATCACGAACGCGCGGGCCAAGGAGATGATTTGGGAGGTCGCGGAAACCAATTTCCGCTTCGAGTTGCTGTCTCTCGACCGCCGTGCTTCTGGACTCGACCGCCCTGACGAATGCAGGGAGTGTTTCCCGGGGCGCATGCTCATCGGCGTCCCAATCGAGGCTAGCAAAATGGGCTTCGCATCTACGGTGCTCACGAAGCGACACCCATACAGTGTGCGGCTCGCCAAGCTGATGTGTGCGTGGCCTGGGGCCCCGAGCGTTGTCCGCGAAGCAGGAGTGGAGAGGGCATGGCCGGATGCGGAGATGAGAGAGTTGGAAAAGACAGTCGCTTTGTTCTATTGCCAGCAGTTTTACGAATACTTTGGGCGTGCGGCGGTAATCCCCATGCGCATCGAGCATGAATTCGGGATGTAGAGGAAATAATAAGAGTACATGCGGAGAATGCACCGCCGTGACGGCAATCTTGTTTCTTGACCAGGACGTTTACCATCGATCTTATTGCTGCTCTAAATCAAATATTGTATAATGTATTGTCAATATATTGTTACTAGCTGTATATATACTATCCTGACATGTAGCTTTCCAAAATCGAAGATTCTCAATTCCCTTGTGACCGTCCAAGTTTTTTCTTAGATTGTGACATCGTGTGGTTAAAAACTCTTGACATTCCGATGAACTCTACTACAAGGAACAGCATACTGAGTGTGTAAAAGCCACAGTGCTGTCTAGATTCCTCTATGAAAGAGATATCGCCGACGCTCATTTCCTTTTTGGGAATCGTGAGGAGGCCGAAGGACTTGGAAACAAACAGTCACACACACGCTTGCTTTTGACCTCCAACCAGACTTCCCGTCGGTTGCGCCTGACTTTGCGTCGGTCTTCGTATCGGTCGCGCCTGACTTCGCGTCGGCTTCCCTGGTCATCTTTTGGTAGCTCGAGCGCACATTGGACGATATGTCTCAAAATCTCGATCACTCGTCTATTGTCAGGCGATCGCTCTTATTGTTTTACCGTCTCAGGTGGGCGACTAGTCCGATCACACCGCCTGAGTCCTAAATTCCCTGCTACCATCTAGATTCCTTCCTACCACGATGACCGCCCCAGGAGAGAACAGCGCGTCGCACGAGACAACGGCCGAAACCAGTGGGGTCAGCATGCAGAATGGTCAGAGAGCGCTCTTTGATTTGCTGTGGAGTTGTCACTGAAAATTATCGCCCCAGGCTCCCCCTTAGATTTCTGGGTCTATCTGAACGGGCTCCCTGTGGAGAAGAAACAGTGCGTGCATCTGCGAAGAAGAGGCCGCTCAGAACTGACTTATTGCAGACTGCTCTCGGCGCAAATCCTTGCCCAACGCCAGGCTGAGGACACCGAGCTCCATGCCCTCGAACAGCAACGGTGTAAACTTGCGGCGGATCTGAGGGCCGAGGACAGGACACCACTTAAAGATTAATGTCATGTCTGTGCAATAGCTTGTTAGCTACAGAATCCTGAATCCGACCGCGTGCAATACTATCATTCTTCTTCCTCATCGCCTCGGAAATTTCGATAACAATCAACTTGACCTCAGCTTAGCGCTGCGTTCTTGGGTGCGCTTTGGGGGCGCCGCCGCACTCCTTTGAAGACGACTGAGGTTTTTTTTTGGCAACGCTTTGACCTAACGCTTTGAAATTCCTGTGTACATAAGGTGAGCTGGCGCGCTTTGATCCACAGACATGCCACTCACAACCAACAACTCCACCACCCACTCCAGGCTTCTCAACGCTCTCCGACAAGGGGAGATTTCGAGATCTTTGGCAGAGACAGACACGCCCTCACTCGCCGTAGTGGCTCTTGCCCAACTTTCCGACAAAGACCGCCGCCGTGTTGAACAATACCTCCTTCTCGCAGACCGCGAACCGACTCAACCGCCGAAGAAACGGGCAGCCCCAGCGACCACCGGATCTTCGGCTAGCTCTGGAAATCGGACCAAGGGCGGTGGTGCTCACGGTGGCAGGGCTTCTGTCAAGCTGCTCTGCTGGTTCAAGGTACGTGACTGAGAGCACCAAATTTTTACTACGGCTAAAGAGGTCTTTTCTTTTTCAGGCTGGCTGCGACCCACGGGAACTCGATGGTTTCGTGGAAAACGATTTGACGTCGCTCGAGCCTCACGCTGGCAGGCTGCCAACAGATATCGAGATGTACCATAAGGAGAGGAAGGAATGGAAATGGATCCCCGTTTGCTTGAAGACGCCTATTCCGCGACGCAGGGGGGTGAAAGTGCTTTTTTTCCGCAAAAAAGGCTTGACGGAGTTAGCGCATTGGGTTGAATTCACCGCAGCTCACATTTAAATACACAATGTAATGCTATTTGAACTCGTTGTGATAATACTTGCAATGTACGACGTCATGTTTGAAAGTATCCTACTTGTCGCCCGAATACTCCTGATCGGCGTGAAGTTTGATCATGATCGTCACTCGGACCGAAGTTGACCACCACTTACTCCAGCAAAACATAGTCTCTGCTAACAGACGGCGACTCGTCTTCAATCATCTGCGGTGAGTGATGTAAATCGCTTTTAAATCCGTATATTCATTAAATCTGAATAGGGGCTACTAAATTGCTACGTTTGACCCTGAAATGTCCAACAGATGTGAAGGAGAGCGGCAGATCGTAATGCGCGGTGGGATGAGGTATGTCTGCTCTAGTTTAATTATTAGCTGAGAATCTACTCACCTATCTATAGCATTCTACGAATCTATTAGTCGAATCGTGGATAAGACCTACTGTGAACGATGTGGAAACAATTAAGGTATGTTGTAGCTTGCTACTGAATTTTACGCGTTACATTTCAACAGGTCGTGTTTGCCTGCGATTCATGCTCAACCAGTGCACCCCACTCACACTAAGCAGATTTAACATGAATAAACTGTTGGGTGCGCGTTTCAAGTCCTTGATTACATGCACACATATTTACGCTGCTACAACGCCGTCCTGAAATGCAGTGAGCACATAAATCCCATCGCACAATGCTCGAACTTACCTGATCCAACTCTGTCCCATGATCCTAAGCCAGCGTTCAATCAACCGTTCGACCCCCTGATACCCTCCCGCCGCGTTGAAATTGTAGAACTCTCGGTGAGATTTACTGCAACTACACCCCCTGCGAATAGTGCCGGCACCCGCGTGTTTCAGAGACAGATGAACGACGCGCTCTGCAGCTCGTAGAACCTAAGGCGGAATACAAAATAATACGGCTCACCGAGTAGCATGCGATACGGACACGTGTAGTGCGCATACCAGAAGTGGGTCCATTGGGGATAGCACTTGCTATATGCGCGTCGTCGAGCCGCAAAATCCTTGGTATGCCCCACCTTAATTTGAAGGGCAGAATTATACGTCGTCTGGCTAATTTTTCCGGCCATGTAGGCATTGTAGACCGTTGTGAGTACGCGCCCGACGATGTAGACGACGCCGAAACCCTCCAGTTGGTAACTGGTAATTCGACTGCACGCCGTTATACTACCCAGAAACACATAAAAAGAGCGACTTACATGTACTGAAGCCCCATCCTACGAAGCCTCCGAAGGACGGCCAATTGAACGCCGCGAGGAACGCGCACTCGGGAGCCGTGCGCCATACTAGGGAGGAGTAACGAAGTAGAGAGGAAATAACGATGAAAGTGCAAACGATGCAAGACTGAAGCTTAATTGACGCTGGATCAGAAAATATATATGCCCGTAGAGGCTCACCATAGCGGGAAAGCCTGAACTCGTATTTTACAACACTTTGACCTCGATAAAAAACGCGGCAGACCTGCGCACGAATAAATGGACGCGACGCGTCTTAATTAGTGATACCTGATATGAATGATTTATGATACGGGAATGTACCGATCCGAAATAAGATAAGCACATTCAGGATAGATAAAAAGTGTACTGTGGGTGCTCGAACGTTCAAGCGCAATATTTCTTTTAGTCTGGCCGGAGATGAAAATGAAAATCAGCGTCGGCGCTTATTGGGCGCCTGTTCGATTAGATAACGAAGAAAGCGCTGGGCAGAGCACGTGGGTCCTTACGTGTCCTTTCCTTTCGTCTTTCTTCCATTCAAGCTCCAGTCATCTTCGAGGTCGGACGTGCGCCAGACTTTGTGTCGGCCACAACTACTGGTCAGACTTCGTGTCGACCACGATTGCCAGACTTTGTGTCAGCCACGACTCCTCAGCTGCGCAGGCGGTGCGTGAAGAAAATCCATAATTTCAGCAACGTAGGTGGCTTCACTCCTCTGTGGATATTGAAGAAGACTTTGTAGAAGACTTTGTGTCTACCACGATCGTCAGACTTTGTGTCGACCCTACCTCCCAGACTTTGTGTCGGTCCCGACTCTGCGGCAGCAAAACCAATAATCTCGACAACGTAAGTGGCTTCACTCCTCTCTGCATATTCTGCGAAGAATTGACTCGTCCACGCGTTGTTTAGTTGCTCCGTAGCTGGTATCGGCCCACTCGGACTTCGCGATCGCGATTGGTACTGTTTTTATTGTGTGGCAAGTCACCCTATCTACGAATCAGCGATCGCTGATGATGCTAATCGTTCCATTCTAGTCTTCTCGGTCGCATCCACGGCGATATGGCTCCACGTATACGGGGCGAGGACGACGGTATTCGCAAACGTCGACGAAGAGGCGACAGCGACAGCGACAATGAGCAAACCCCTGTCGCAGGACCATCATCCCGGCAGCAAGCGTCGTTGGCCGCGCCAGCAGCGCGGCCCATCGACGACCACAGACTCAAGCGCATTCGAGGCGAGGCCGAGGGAGACATCAAACCTTTGGTGGCCCCGTTACCTCCAGCAGAGTCGGCTTCAGCCGTATTCTCTGATCCACCGCCGCCCTCGCCGCCGTCACCGATGGATGCAGCACCAATTCCGGAGAAGTTTGGACCCCTCGAGAAGAAAGAACGTGTAGCTCCCCAGGTCGGTTTCCAAAAGTAACCCGTCTTAATCCTATATCTCACTCTTTCCGGTTCAGGGTGCATCCAAGAAAATTAACGAGGCTAGGACTCACTTTGCGACCCTGCAGAAGGCTATCCTCTCCAGCTTCGCTCACAGGGATCTGGGGATGGCCTGCGCTTGCGGAGAGAAGCCTGAAGCAACACTCTACCGTTGCCAGGACTGCTTCAAGCCGCGGATGTGCTGTAGGCGGTGCATAATCAGCAAACACGGGGACAATCCCTTCCATCGGCTGGAGATATGGACTGGAAAGCACTTCGAGCGCGTTCGTTGGGAAGACTCCGAGAACGATGAGCCGAGACTCGTGCTGCAGACGTGTCTGAAAACCGGCGCGGAACGATGTCCCGAGGTCACCGACAAAGCGGTCAGGTCCCAAACGGTGACGGTGTGCCACCACAATGGCCTGCATAGCTTAGACTTCGAATTTTGTGCGTGCACGCGGGCCGTGGGGCGCCAGTGCTCCCCCACTGGGAGCAGTTCCTTGCTCTAGGACTGTTTCCGGCGTCTTACTCGACACCGAAGACGGTCTTCACATGGACGGTTATGAAAGAGTTTCACATTCATTGTCTAACGTCTAAAAAGTCGCCCTATGACTACGTTAAGGCATTGTGCAAACTGACTGACAACGCTTTCGCCCCGGACGTCACGGTAATGAGTCTGCTGCTGTGGAGAAATCTAGGCGCTTACCGGATTTAGGATCGTTATCGCGAGTTCCTCTTTGCCTATCGGATCTGGAGATATCTGGCATTGCAACGCCGAACCGGTCAAGCTCACGGGATCGACCATCTAATACCCCATCGCAGGCCGGGTTCCCTCACGGTCAGGTGCCCAGCATGTCCCGAGGTCGGTTTCAATATCTCGCCGGAAACGATGAAGGCGGCGTTGGAGTCGGAGCAGTACGCGTTTCATTCGCGACAGTCGTTCGACATTACTGACATGCATCTCAGGCACAAATTCAGGCTGTACTTATCCGGCGACGGCAATTTCAAGTTACAGCGGAAAAACAAACGCGACGACCCCGATGACGTCGCGCTCAACGCAGGCAACGGCTATTTTGTGGAGACCGAGGAATACCAGCGGTACTTGAAGCTGGTGAAGCCGACCGAAGATGTAAGTCGATTGTAACTATCTTATATTTATCTTGGCTCATGCACGCGATAGGCGGGCACATGTTCGCATTTGCGGGCGGCCCGCATGCAAAACATTTCGAAATTCAAGAACGCTGTAATAAGTGGGGTGGTAGCAGTGCAATGCGCTCGCCACGGATTCTATCTACCTCAGGGGATGGTGGATCTTAAGAAAGGGGAAGCGTAAGTGCTTGTTCTTCCTTGGCAGGCTTGGAGCTGAGTGGGTGATAGTTTTGCGAATACAGACTATGCGGTGATTCACAGTCTGGCCGAGGCGTCGCTGCAAAGATGGATTCTGTTTACATACGATATCTGGTGTCAGTACAGCATCAAATTCAAGACAAGAGTAGCCCAATGGTTCCCCGCGATGGCAGATATCATCGAGCTCGTCCGCGGAGCGATTCCTAAAATGCACATCCACAACCACATTGAACTCTGCCAGCTGATCTGGAACCTGAACTGGTTAATTCACTCGGCGTTCACGGCGGGGGAGATGATCGAGACCGGGTGGGTGGAACACAACCTGACGGCGGGGAGCACCAAGGAGCAAAACGACGGTAACCGTCACGATTCGGTCGACGACACGAGCGGCAATCACAACTGGAACAAACTAGTCGGATTAGGTATGCCTATCTCTCCCCCGTACGGCTTCATCTCAAGCCCTATTCGTAGCGGCTGCGTTGCTACGGCTGTACCGAGTATGCCAAGTGGAGCTTCGCAAACGATCCACCAATTTCGCGGTCTTGAACGCGAAGCATCCGGCCGAGCTGATCAAAAAGTGGGAAAATACGCCGATGACGCCCACCGTGTTCCAGGTCAACTTCAAGAATGGTGAGAGGTCTCGCCATACGACGTGGAGGCAGCTGACGACGCCAATACCAGGGCCACCAACGCACGCAGAGGCTTATGCAAAGCTTCTCCGGGCGGAGGCCGAGTCGGAAGCCACTTCAGCCGCTGTTGGCGAGCAGAAGACGGGCGATTCTGGTCTGATTAGCAGTGGGATGTTGGTGGAAAGGGATCAGTACGTAGATATCATTCAATGGCGTGCATGAACTGATCTGGCGCAGGCACCATGTTAAACGGATGATCGCTACGCATGCCGGGGACGAGTTGGTGGCGGCGGCGCGACGGCGCTTGTATGAGTCTGTGACGGATCTGCGGAGCCGTCTAGTGGCGCGCGCGCCGGCGCTGGAGAAGCATATTCTCGATGCCGATCCTGAGCGACCGGAGAAGGAGGCCCTGTTCCTTCCCTCACATTTCACGGCGCCCGTGCGTAGCGAGATGAAGTTGGCTGCGCTAGGGCAAGTCGAGTACACATTGCGTGAAGGCCAGGCCTTCGATGCTCTGTGCGACGTCCGTACAGCGATCCGCACGCTCAATTACAATCTCGCCTTCAAGAAGACGCAGATCCACGGTGTCGGCCCGAACACCAAAGGCCAAAACTTTCTCAAGACATTGAGCAACGACATCCAGGTGGGTGCCGACACGTATCGCCGCGCGAGAAGAGCACTCCTGGCGCTGGGGCTACACGAGAACGATCCCTCTTTAAGGGAGCTTCTGAGAGCCGACCTTTTTGGGAAAGGCGGTCGGCGAACGACGATGGGGGATTCGAAGACACACGAACCGTGGATCTGGACGACTGGCCGTGCGGCGAACCTTAGTGAAGCAGAAGAGGCGGAATGGGAAGCAGAACGTGAGTTTTTTCTTTTGTTTCCCGTGGCGTGTTTTGAATATTGCGTAGTGGACAGGGTCAAGTGGTTCCAAGACCGCGCGCTCCGAGACCGAGCTGTCGAAGAAGCGGAGACACTTGAGGAAGAGTTCGGTCGCGCCACCACTTGGTTCTCGGCGTCGAGCGACGTCTGGACCGTGCTTGGAGACGAGGAGCCCGAGGCGGGTGCCAAAGCTTACGCCTACAAGCAGGCGACGATGTATAAGAAGCTGGGCGAAAAGGTTAGCGCGGCGTGGGCGAGCGCGCCGGAGTGGGTGGCGAAGGATAAGAAGAAGGAAGAAGAAAAAGAGGAGAAGGAACGGGTTCAGGCGGAGCGGCGGATGGCAGAGTACAGGGAAAAGCATGGGGATGACGACGACTTCTCGGTATGTTGATTTTATACAGGCCCGATCCCTAATCTGACCTGGCGCACAGGCATATTATGAGACCATTGAAATTTATTCTCCGAGTGTATAGATAATCGGTAATTCATGTTATGATCGCCGGTGGCATCGCCACGATGTCAATCTCTAATCTAATCCGCGAAGTGTCGATAATGTCTTGATAACGGTAATCGCAGACAAGCCACTCAGATAATCCTGCAGGTATAATCCGGCATATAATCCGCGCCAGATAATCCGTACCCAAAACTCCCACCGATAATCCTCACGATAATCCTCACGATAATCCTCACGATAATCCTCACGATAATCCTACCAGTGGATTAATCCGCGCAGTAGCAATAATCCTGGTTGACCCGATAATCCTGGACATGGTCACTTTGGATAGGATAATCCTAGCTACCTCTTGTAGATAATCGCAGATTAATCCGATGTATTATTTACACTGAATAAGTTCACTGTTATTAGTATCTAGGATTCCCCCGCTATTAAGGCTAGGATTAATCGCCATCACTGATATCACTGTATTTTCGGGTTGTGGGCCCTTTACTTAGAGTCATATTACTCCATAAACACATCTAAAAAGTGCCTTGACATCATAAGAGTGCTCATTTAAAAATTCAGAGCAATAGCAGCAATAGCTGTCCTGTAGCGCTCACAATATACCGAAAGATCACGGCATACCTGCCAAATTGATCTCCCAACTGTGAGAAATGATGCTAAGGAATTTCATGCTGCCTGTCGGCTACTGTGGGGCTGCCTTAACTACTCCTTCAGGCATACTATAGTCCTTGTTGAGGTGCCCCACCCTATAAACTTTGGAGGTCCTACGATGCCAAGGCGGCTATATATGAGGCCCACAATCAGAATTTGACATGTTATCTAGAACTCGGACACCTGACCATCTCCGAAAAACCAACGCCGTTTGCCCAATTCATACCCGTTTCTCATGAGGTAAAATTTGAAACTACGGTAAAAGACAAATTTCTGACGATCTATCTACTCAGAATGTGCCCGGGACCATTACATAAAATGATATTTACCAATCTTTCTTAGATGTCCGAGATCTAGGGGGGGGGATAGTATCTTTCAACATGCCTTTGGGTATCTTTGCCTTGTGGAAAATATCAAGCATTTTTCCATCAGATCTTTGAGGTCACAGGAGTCATGCACCATCTGAACATCTTTTAGTCGGTAGATAGAATTCAGCACCATAAAACAATAAAATAAGAGTTGATAGTGTACGGTCGTATCTTCTACTCTTATAACATTGTTTCTCCTCCTCCCACTTCCTCTTCCTGTATCCTCCCTCTATCTCCCTTTCCTCTGCCTCTCCTTGGCCTCTCCTCTCTTTTATTTGCCTTCCTTCTTCTTTTTCCATATACTGACTCTCTGCGCAGTAAATCTACTTCCGTACTTCCGCTTCCGCGTCCTCCACCGCCGCCCTCGCCGCGGGGCAGCCTAGCGTACGACATGCGCCGCCACTATCAACCGCCGCATTCCTCGCCGCCTCAGGCTGCGTCCATCCGTGCCCTCCCTGTCCACCGCGGCCGCAACCCCTCCCCGCTGCTCGAAGCCCACACCCATGGTCCACTGAGACTCGCGACGCGCACCACCAAACGCATGCGCAGCGGGCTCGCCGACCCTCTGCCGTCGCCGACCCCGCCTTACTCGGCTCCCAGCACGCCACGAGCATCTTGTTCCCATCCCGCTGTCCCCGCGCGACACGCGCACTTGGCGTATCCCAAACACGACACCTACTTCCATTGGTGTCCGCAGCACCTGCAGCCGGCGTTCCCGATCGCCCACGTCGGCCTTGGCGCGTCGCCATACATCGCGACCGACTTCAGCTCGATGTATTCTCTCCTGACTACTATCCACGCAAGAACGCGCAGGACGAGGACGAGGCGCGGCACCATCATCATGCGCAGCCCACGACGCCGCTGTCCATCGACGGCGCCACCCGTCCCTTCACCGCGATCGTACCTATCTCCATCCGCCCCAGTCGCTCAACGCCAGCGCCTCTCATGCATGGGGGACTTCGGCGCGCACCACCGCCCGCATGCGGGGGTCGTTCATCATCACTGACGCTGCCCTCTTCTGCTGAGCACGTGCCTGGCCGTTTGGCCAGCCCGTGCTGGCAGACAGACCCTGCTCCACCCGTTGCCCATCGCTGGTGCCGTGCTCGTGACCTTCTCATCTGCCTCACCCTTCTCTCGACGACCGCCCGAGCAGCGCGGGCTGCGTCTCCCCGACGTCTCCACCCTGCTCCACGCCGCCTCGGCGAGTCGGGATCACGACGTGCTCGATGCGCGCGAGAGCCCGGACTCTCAGCTCCGGAGTCCCAGAGGCTCCGGCCGTTTTTACGGAAGCACACCCGCCGCCAGTGTGTGCATGCGAAGCCCAGAGGAATACTGCAGAAATGCTGCGCGTACCTCCTTATTCCTTATCTCTTCGTTTCCCTTTCTCCCCTTTACCGCTCGTTGCTTTATTACATTTGCTCTTAGCACCGGGAATGTATCCATACATAGTTTGGGCGGGACCGGCCCCGGGAGAAGACGAAGGTTGGGGCATAAATGCTTAAGTGGCCAACTTCCTGGTCAAATATAGTACTTAATCCGACGTTTGATACACCAAACGAGGTGAATCAAGTTGCACTCTACAAAGTCTTCCCTCTTCTGTCTCCTTCCATCGATCTCCCCCAACATTTATTGAGCCATATAGAAGTTGGTCCGGATCCCACTTGTCCTTAATTGCGAGTAGTTTATCATAATTGGGACCCCAGAATGCTTGCTTAAAGTCAGGATCTTGATAGTCGGCCTGGGGATTCACGGTCAGACACTTGTGCGGCGTAAGAAGAAGCACCCTAACCTCATTATTGTAGGCCCCCGATCCCGGCGTTAACTTTTTCAGTTCCGGGATGAACTCTGTGGTTATTCTGTCCTGATTTTTTAAGGCCTCCTCCTCGGATTGGCCATCGACCAGGGGACTGAATGACGAACGTAAACTTCTCTACGTAGGGGATCAAAACAGCAACTCACATAACAACCGCAAAATGCCGCTCGGTGTTTCTCCACGCCGGAAGTACAGCATTATCAGGGTTCCCGGCAACCTCCAACGTAGGCCGTTGGATGAAATCGACCGCGGCTGTCCCTCCCTCCAAGATACTGCGAATGGTGCTCTGGAGACTCTTGAGTTGCTCCGGATCTTCCCAGAGCGACCGGGGAAGGAGTCGGGAGCCTACGAGAATATCTGCGATTGTGAAGTGTTTTAGGAATGTTAGAGTATTGTAGCCCTCAAGGTATCCGCTGTACGTATTCGTCGCTGTCACATAATTGACTCCAAGATTATCGAGGGTATCAAGGAAAGGACGAATGAGAGCTGAGACTTCCGATGAAGATTTGTTGACACCAAATACCGGGTTGAGCATAAATGTTGCGGCAGTGTATTGTGCCATACCCCAGACTTTGGCATCTGTGAGCGCTGGTGTGCTGGCTTGGTACGCATCAATGGCTTGCCAGTATGTATCTTGACTGATACCCTCCGACGTGAAGTTGATGGAGGCAATCGTAACAGGAAGGTCCTGGAAGGCTTTGACGGTGACAGACCATACAATACCGTATGTTCCTGCTCCCTGCAGCGAAGTCAGTGGGTACAATGACACACGGAAGCGCCGAGACAGGATGAACATACACCGCCGCTCAGAGCCCAATAAAGGTCTCGGTTCTTTGTGGGAGATGCATAAACGAATTCTCCTTGGGTCGTTATCACCTCAAACTCCAGCGTCTGGTCGGCAGCTAGTCCGTGATACGAGCTCAAGGCTGAATGACCACCGCCTTGTATGTATCCGCCAGCGAAGCTTACTGTCTACAGCGTCATCAAAAAGGTAAGAACAATGAATTACACAGAATCAATAAAAGACGTACTGGGCATTCTCCGCCAACGACTGCTAGGCCTCTTTTGTGGGCCTCTGTCACGAAATCAAAACCAAGAACTCCCGGGTGTACCTTGAATGCCGGGCCCGTATACCCAGCAGATTCGAAATCAGGAATGAAGGTAACATCCTTTAGGTTATGCATCCAGATCGACAATGCCCCAGTTCCTGTTGAACGTCCCATGTAGCTGCAAAGAAGCTTCCATCAGTACCTGTCCGTTCGGGATAGAACCTGGATACGCACTCATGTCCTGTACTCTTCACGACAAACCGGATATTGTGCTTCTTCACGAAGTGAATGGTTTTAATGACATGGTCAATCGAAGTGACGTTGACCGTGTATGGCACGTATGCACCGATTTGACAAGGAGTCTCTCGAGGATCAAAGGGGTCACAACTTTTGTTGAGGAAGATGGGGTTCATGATGGTAGATGGGTCGGGTATACTGTGAAAGCCATGTTAAGACGTGACACGGAATCCTACAGGAAGTTCGACCACGAACTGGAAGTCCGGTACGTGCCAGTTTTGTCGGATGGTATTGCACTGTTCTTCGTCATAGGTCGGGTCATGGCATGGACTACCGATAGGTATGGTCTCGATGACACGACCGTCAATGGAATGATTGAAGGCATCCCATATTTCTCGGGTCGGCCATGAATCGTCGGTGGGGAGGATTCGGCATGGTGCCTGGAGTTTTCCCAGTGCAAACGAAGCAAGTGCGGCTACAAGCGTGCTCCTCACGAACATCGTGCTGGCGTGAGAGGCTGGAGGTTGATTGGTGTGACTGCTAGTGCCTTGTTTTATACAAGTCTATCCTGATTTCGGCCAGCCTCTCGGCCAACCTCAGCCGACCTCGATCAAGTCGGCCGAGGGGCCATCAAAATGGAGCATCAGTTTGAATGCTTTAATTTATACTTTCTAGGTCCCCCTAAACCTGGACTATGCCCAGGCGCGTCGCCACGCTAAATTAGCCTGATTTACGTATATTTAGACGCCTCCACGGCGCTAGCCGCGGGACATGCGGGCCTCGCGTATTCCTCGCCTTTTAAGCACGAGAACGGTATACTAACAGGATCCATGCAAACAAGGGTGGAAAGGACGAATCATCGGCGGGTCAAAGTCAACCTCTTTGCGCGGAAAGATCTCGAGGTAGATTGGGCAATAATATCCGCCAATCATACCCGACTTCCAGGATGAAAATGTTGGCGTACGCGCTGCATTGAATAGTACAAATGCCGATGTCCAGTCGGGAGTGTATGAGCATGAAGAATCACGCTTGAATCCCGCATCAAGTCCATATTTTGATCTTCTTACTTACCGTGACGTACCGAATGTGAGAGGGCCTGTCGGAAATATATACGAAGACCGAGCCCTGTGCTGATGTCGGGACTTCGAGGTGCCGGTGATACAAAAGGGGGTGCCCGTCGTCCACGATGCACTTCAGGTTAAAGAGTAGCTTCAATAACAAAGAATGTTGATACGCTTCCGATGACATAGGGAATTCGGATTCACCTGATGGAACAATTTGACTGGAAACGATAGAAGAAAGGCACAGAATGTTGATACGCTTCCGAAGACATAGGGAATTGGGATTCCCCTGTTGGAGCGATTTGACTGGAAGCCATAGAAGAAAGGCACATGTTTATGCTCCATTCCAAGAGTCGTGAACCAAAGCGAGGATCATGTCCCGAATCCACCAGAGGCGGAGCACTTATGACTACATAGAACATGATGCATCGTGCGATACTGGCGGGGTACTGGCGCTGACGCATGCTGGTTTGTTACAGAGGGCGACAGCGAAGCAGTTCAAACGTTCCCCGCGCTACGCCCGCATCAAAGACATTGACAGGTCGATGCCATCCGCGAAGTTCCGTAAACTTACCAAATCACTGCCACGGAAACATTCTTCCCTCAAGATTCCCTCCTCTTTCGGCTCCGCTCTCGCCATGCGCCGCTAGCCCGACAGCTTCCACCTTACCACTGTGGGAAGAACTTACAATCAGCCTGATTGACAGCTCAATCGGAACGTGATCGGGCCGAGTGTGCCGAACCTGATTGAATTTTGGCACACTCAGCTCGATTGTGCGGATTTCAGTTGAGTAAAAATCAGTCACCTTCAGAGGGTTGACTGAAATTTCCTCAATGGCCTGCCTCAGTTCTCCCACTCACTGAAGGCGCGGATCGAAAATTTCTGTTTTGGGCTGTTTTTGATCTTCTGCAAAGAATTGTCTCTAGCTGGCAGTCAGTTCTGCACCGTTGGACTTGAAACCAAGCTAGAACTCCCGGAATAATTCAGGCGCAATTTGTGATACAACTAGATCCGGAGTAATATTCCATTCAGGGATGCCCCCAAAATCCAATTTCCCGCGCGAAAATTTCGTTTACGGCTCTCAAATCATGTTCAATGGGTCTGGAATCTTTTGAGGAGCAATTATCATGCATTAATTGTGCAGGTGGACCCAAACGACACAACCGGAGCGCATATCATGGTGGAAGGATGGTAGGCTTTAACGGCTGTGGGCCATACTGCGCAGCAACTGCGTCAAGGTGCACCAGAAGATATTGAGTAAGACATTCGTTTTTCATTGATTCTTTGCCTTGTTGTCCTTCATATATTATTTCCGCCTCACGTCTCGTCCCGCATGTCTTTATCTTCCGTTTCACTTCCTCAGATCCACTCTCGACATCCACTCCTCCACCCTAGCAACCCCCGTGTCTGTTGCTGCCTTCTGCCCGAGTTGCGATGTTGCGGGCTGGATCCAGCCACATCTTTGCTCGGATGCAGATACAGCCCCCTTGAATGCGTGACCGCGGTGAGTTGGCGGCTTCGCAGTGAGATGTTTTTACTTATCTATATTATTGCACATAGCAACATAAACTTGCCTTGCGCCGTACGTATGCTCAAGGTTACGCTCCTGTTTGGTGACATCTTTCGCATCTTCGCATATCCCTGACGATGATTCCGTCTTCGCTTCACAGCAGGCCTCCTCTCCCGGATACAACAACAACAACAATAATAGCCGGCTACTTTTCAGTTCCCGATCCTCCCCGAGTCCGGGAACGGTATTCCACGCACTCAGCAGAAGCTTACGCCTTTATCTGCATCACCTCTGATCCATGCGAGAGAGCGAGCGCCTGGAACACGGTGAGGCTTCGTCCTCTGCTGGATATGCTGAGCAGTTGTTACACTCGACTGAATGAT
Organism: Mycena leptocephala; assembly: GCA_029378395.1. Lineage (NCBI taxonomy): Eukaryota > Fungi > Basidiomycota > Agaricomycetes > Agaricales > Mycenaceae > Mycena > Mycena leptocephala. Next base: position 77,316 of record JARJLF010000912.1, read on the forward strand.
ATTATTGTCTTGGTGCGTGTTCCTCGGTTCTTTCCATTCATCGCTGGTACATATAATTGATTAGGTACTGTTCACTGTAGACCTCGGCATTTGCACATGCATTCAGGAACAGTACGTCCTTATGAGTTCTGCAACATCTTCGTGGGCACTGACAATTACTTATACCCTTACTCAGGCCGCTTGTTTTCCTGGCTGCGGAGTGCTGCGTCCTGAGCTACGCGCTTGCAAGAGTGCAAAACACCCCAGTGTGTCCTCCTGGTTTTATCAAGAATGAATGAATTTCTTATTTTTTCCCTGTAGCTTTGTCCCTCGTGTCGAGATAGGTAAATTTTTATTAATGGTGTCCAAGCTAATGTGTTTTGGAATTCAGCCACCTCACAAGTGACTGCACAGCTTTGGAACGCTGCGGTACAAACCGACAACTTCCGCAACCTCCAACATAGGCCGTCGGATGAAATCGACTGCGGCTGTCCCTCCCTCTAAGATGCTGCGAATAGTGCTCTGGAGACTTTTGAGTTGCTCCGGATCTTCCCAAAGCGACCGGGGAAGGAGTCGGGAGCCTACGAGAATATCTGCAACTGTGAAGTGTTTTAGGAATGTCAGAGTATTGTAGCACAGGGGCGGTAACCGCTCTCCCGTCGCGAAAGCAGCTAGAGCACCTCAATTTGAAGCTGCTAAGAGACATGATGAGATCGTTTCAGATGCTGATAGCTGCCTCCCTAGTTTGCTGGATCCTCTTGGGATGTGCCAGAAAATAGCTAGCCTAGTGAATTTTGGTGGTGAGGGAATAGCTCGGACATCGTGTATGGAACATCGTCTCTATTTCTATCCTCATCCGCTGCAGGATCGGAGGCAGTCCGTGCTTCGACTTCCCGTGTCAAAATGTTTCGTGTATCAACCTACTTTTCAGCCCTCCAATACATCCCCACCGCAATGTTTTCGCATGGAATATTCCAATGACATTGCTAACCTACCGAGCTTCAAATGAGTGAAAGCACTCGAACGTGGTGTACGGTACACAGCCTTCCCTATCGGTGCGGTTCAAGATATGGAGTTGGAGGCAGCTCGGTGTTCGACTCACCGTGTCCGAATAGGAGTTGGTCAAAATTTCCTTTTTGTTGGCTCCCTCAAGCTCTCACTTCTGTGAAAGCAATAAGAGGCTCAATATTGAATGATGGGTGGCCTAAATGACAGTGGAATCTCTCGGGCATCTTGCAATTGCATTCCGTGCAGATTGTATTCTGGAATCTAAGGGTGTAGTGCGACCCTAGGGAGGTTTGTAATAGTTAAAAAGGATCGGGCATGGTGTAGGGTATGCGGCCTTAAGGACGAGACCGCTGAAGGCACTCCGGGGTTCGACCCTCTGTGTCCGAATAGCTTGGACAGCCAAAATTACATACTCAGCCTTGAGCATGACAAATGACGCCCGGCCTCGTGCGTCTCACGTGCGGCTTAAAAACGTCGTGCTTCTTTTTCAGTCCTTCTCTCTCTCTTCCATGTATGGCCGTCGATAGCTTGTCCCAGGCCCAAATCTTTGAGGGAATCAAGTACCACATTTCCCTCGATCTTCCCAGCGCGCAGCAGGTCCAGCTTCGGAGCATTCTAAACAGCAATGGAGCGCACGAAGTTGGAGCAAATTCGGCCACTCGGATTATAACCGACCAGGCCCATTTTTCGGCCTTCCAAAAGCCCCAGTGCACACCGGCTGTTGTCACGGTGTGTAGCCGTTTCTATCCATCATACCCTTCCATCTTACCATTAGTCGATCTCAGCCGCAATGGGTTTTTGCCTCGATTAAATCTGGGGTGAAGCAGCTGTGCGTGATATCGTTCATTGGTGGGTCCGCGCTTGACCAACCTTCCGAAGGTCCCGACACTACTCGGCTGACCCCGCGATGTTTTTTTCGTCGTTGGTAATATCGGTGCCCGGGGTACGTACGCATTTTCTTGCTCCTCTTTCGGTATATTGATCGCGAGTTCAGTCCCAGATAGCCCCTCCTCATGCAGATCTCATTCGAGCAATAATCACGAAATATGGTGGTCAGTGGGCGCCAACCACGACAGAAGATGTAACCCATCTCATCACCGACGCCATGCTGGACTCTGAGCCCCTCCCTCCATCTAATCCCGTTGTGGTATCACATAAGTGGATTCTGGACTCTTTCGAGAGACAATCTCGCCAGGATATCGCTCCCTACGTGGTACTGAAGTGCACCAGCGACACGCATCCCACGCCCCGACCAACCCGTTCCTCGGCCCGGGGTAACGCGAAACCCATCGTTCCCATCCCTGACCAGCGTCAACTCCCATTCCTACCCCTCGAAATCGTCATGAAGATCCACTTGATGTGCCGAGATCTCGCTCTAGACGAATTTAAATCATATCCATATATCCATACGCTTCTCCGCATCTCTCAAGTGTGTCAACGTTGGCGTGCGATTGCACATTACAACGGCCCTTTGTGGACGCATATTTTCTTGGATTTCCACACTAAAAAGGCATACAAACGCGTTTCCAAGCTCGCCGAGGTCGGATGGATCGCCCGGAGCGGCTCTTACCCCCTTTCATTCAAAATTGGCAGTTACTTCCCCAACGCACCCAACCCCGCCATAGACTTCCTTCTTGTTCACGCGTCGCGCATTCGTGACCTCTCTCTCCAGCTTCCCGCGCCACAGTTCTACCGATTCCTGTGCCTCAAGCCAGGCTCATTCCCCTCCTTGGAAACGATCACCTTGGACGTCATCCCGAGATGCAACTGGGACGTCGATCCGGCGATGTTGGGGATGACACGGGCGGAATTCTTCGCAGACGAGATGCCTTATGGTCCAGAACCTGACCCAGGAATCCTATGGGGCGGACTTTGCACCCCCGCTTCTGTATTTCAAAACATGCCAAAGTTGCGGGAGGTGAAGATTAATGCGGACTGTGACGGATTCGACCCCCACATCCTTTCTCTTCCGTGGGCGAGCCTTACCGACATAAATATCGAGTCCGTCGAGATGGGGGTTGCTGATACTGCCCACCTATTCAAACTCATCGTCAAAGCCCACCGTTTTTCCTTCTGCACTGGTCTCAGTCAAGGCCCGATCATGCCTCCTTTGCGAACAGTCAGGCTGCCGATCCATCGATTAGGCTGGCACGGGTACCTCGTTGACGACACCTCGATCTTCGCCCCGCTCATTCTTCCCAACTTGGTCTCTTTGGATATGCGCGACGCTAGCGACGAAACTTTGCGTATGCTCCGCGAGCACGCTCCATTCCAACTACAAGAACTACGCCTCGTGTTCTCGAAGCTCACGTTCTCCGCGACCGCAGCGTTCCTACACGAGATGCATACGATGACTACGCTTAAATTGGTCGCATCCATTGCGCTCACGGACGAGTTGATGGAGTTCCTCACGTACGACGCGCGAGTGCCCGTTCTGCCGGCGTTGAAGAATCTTGACCTCAGCGACCGTCAGAAGTATTTCCACGAGCACACGGTGCTACGGATGGTAGAATCGCGTTGGCTGAGCGACAATTGCGCACCTCATCTTCAGCAGGTCAGCATAAGGGTGTCCTCGCCACGCTGCAATCCGGGAAATGTCTTCGATTCGTGCGCAGTCATTCCACCCGGTCTTGCGATCGTCCCTCTTTCCTCGCCCTCGATTCTCCGAGGGGTACTGGATAGGATTGCAGAGATTAACGAAGAAGGTTTGTCCTTCACATATGAAGTTGGGGCATAAAATCTTGTATTATGCTGTACATGTTTCGCCGTAGGCCTTGTCAAAATTGATTGGTTTTCTTGGTAGCTCGCGATCGAACTTTGGGTAGAATCACTCTCCTTAGAATCGTAGTTGTCCATGACAAGTGAGGATTTCTTCAACCGGGTATCATCGAATGCTCTTTGGGTTCGCGGTTTTGGCTGGTCAGGAATCCAGCAACTACATGAATGAATCAACGCGGTCTCTTGGACGGCTAGAGTGAATAGATCCTGCCCATCTCAACCTGCTCGCAGAAAGTTGATATGCTAATGAACTTTTTCGGCGAATTAACAGCTCGGGCATGGTCTATCATATATGGTACACTGCCTCTCATCTTGCATCAACATTGCCAATAAGGGTGTTGGAGGCAGTCTGGGGTTCGACTCCCCGTGTCCGACTGAGCCTCGATGTCTCCTTATTTTTAAACTCCTTCGAGTTCAATTTTGCGATCCCGAAATAAAGATGCATGATGTGCATGACAAGTGCGTGGTAGGTGTTAGATTATTCCAAACCTACCAGGTAACTCAGGAGTCGAATTTTGCAGGGCCCCGAAAATTTCTATGCTAGTTAACGAGTATAGGGTATAAGAAGTCAGATATGTGTCCGGTAACGGCCGCCTCCCCTAGGTGGGTTTGAGTAGTATTGTTGGAGGCGGCTTGGGGTTCGACTCCACCTGTTTGAATATATGTTGAAGTCTGCTCTTTTTGTTTTCCCTGGTTCAAAGCACCTTCGTTCAGGATACAACAAATATCGGCTGATCAATTGATCAGGCTCCGTAATCTTCGAGCTTGAAAAAGGCATCGCCGCCTGTCAGAGTTGGATCGTTCAGGGCATCTCGGACGATTATATTGTGCTCGATCTGACGGGGCTGGCAGTGGGATACTGCAAAAGAGTGCGACTCTATCGAGCTTCAAATGGGTGAGAGGTGTGGATGGTACACGGCCTCCCCTCATAAGGGTGAACTGTATAAATGTCCGTGGTTCGACTCTCCATGTCCCAATTTTAGCTCTCTAAATCTGTTTTTTTTTTTTTGGCGGAGCTTGAGCCTGGGTGTTCAAATTCAAATTCAAAATTCCAACGCAGGGTACCGTGATGCAAATTTCTTCCCGCGGCGTGAGAGGTCGAATGGTTTCGTTATCCATGGGCTGTCTGACTGAGTTTAAATCGTTCCGGGCGTCTCGGGACCATCCATATCGAAGTAGGATGGTACGGTGCATATCTTGCTCAATCAGCCAGGACCGTCCAGGAAATTGATGATGTATTGGGCTTTGTGGGATACAGAATAGCTCGGATATTGTATACGGTAGAGTCCCCTCATAAGGGTGAACTGAAGAAATGTTGGAGGCAGATCGGGGTTCGACTCCCCGTGCCCGAATGCTGCGCGATTTAACCCTGGTATTTTGCTTTATGCGCCCCACCCAAAAAATTTCCTAATTCGTGAACGCGACAACTCGTTGGATATCCATGGGCGGGGTGAGTGAGGTTCGGGCATCTCGGGCATCCTACGCTGCGTGCATCTTTTGCTGGATCTCCTGGGATGGTGCCGGAAATCCATATTCTAATTAACTTCATGGGGCCCAAAGCAGTCGGGTATGGTGTATGGCAGACTATTCCGCCAGGATTCCTTTGCCGTCTTCTTTTGTTGTCCCGCACGATTCAGCGAAAAAAAGGGATGTGCATAGGTGTGAGATTATTTCGAGCATCGAGAATTGCTATACTAGTAAGGTTTGTAATGGTCCAGGGAATTGGACATGGTGTATGGTACATTGCCTCTCATAGCCTCTCATCTTGTGTATCCTTCCAAGTATGTTTGAGGCAATGCGGGGTTCGACTCCCCGTGCTCAAATGCTGAGTGATTTTAACCCTGGTAAATTTTTTTTTTTTTGGATGCCCGGCTCCCAGAAATTTCCCAACTCGTGGACGCGATGAGAGCTTCAATGTGGTTTGAATGACAGTGTTTCAGGTATGTATCACGAGCATCTGAACTCAATACTTATCTTTTTTTTCTAGATCTCAGTCGCGGTGGGATGGTGAAGAAAGGTGCGGGCTTGGCGAGCTTCAAAAGAGCGAGAGGGATCGGATATGGTGTGGGGCACACCGTATCTCATCTTGGACCGCATTGCAGTCGGGGGTTCCACTCCCCGTATCCGAACTTCGCTGTCCTGGGTCCTTTTTTTTTTTGTGATGTCCGGCTGGCGAAACCCTCCATCATGAGCGGGACGATTCGCTGTAACCGAGAGTGCATTTCTTTAGGGGCATCTTGGACGTCTTGCGCATGCCGCATCGTGCATTTTTTTTGCTCAATCACTGGCAGCCGGGACCGTCCAGGAAATTGATAATGTACTGGGCTTTGTGGGATAAAGAATAGGTTGGACATAGTGTACGGGACACTGCCTCTCCTCCTTTAGTGTAAAGAATCATTCTCGAGGTAGAACGGGGCTCGACTCCCCGTGTCTCACTATTTGTTGCAAAGGCCTACCCTATTTGTTTTCCTTGGTTCAGAACCTTCGTTTCAGAATACAACAAACATCGGCCAATCACAGCCCGAAATTTTCACGCATGAAAAAAGGCTCGTCACGGGCGCGGATCGTTTCGGGCATTTCGGACGACTATATGTTTTCAGAACCTGACTGGTGCTGCAGAAAAGTGCGGCTCTAGCGAGCTTCAAAAGAGTAAAAGCAATCGGACATGGTGTGTGGTACACGGCTTCCCCACATAGGGTCACCGGTGAAACAATATTGTTGGAGGCAGTCCGGGGTTCGAGTCCTCGTGTCCGAATGATATTTTCCGCAGTATGTTTTAGCTTTTTTATTTTATTTTATTTTTTATTTTATTTTTTAGTTTGATCATTCATGCATCGGCGTCCTTATGTTCGCAGAGCTAGTAGTAGTAATATATATTGTCTCCCACTCTCGATGTTCCACCAATCGCGATCGCGATACCTCTCTTGTAACTTCTTCCCACGCTGCCACGTCACTCCCAAAACGGGCTGATCCTCCTTCAGACTCTCCCCACACCAAGACACAAGGCCCGCCCCACCGGGACTCCTCTCGTACATCGACGCCTCCGCGCCCGTCTTCATCGCGCAACTCACCGAAGCTGTCGCCATCCCCTCCATCCGGCAACCCGCCTTCCGCCCCCACGTCCTCGCCATGTCCCACTGGCTCGTCGCACGATTCAAAGCCGTCGGCGTCACAGTCAAACAGGTCGATCTGGGGACACACCTCATGGACGGAGTCACCCTCCCCTCCCTCCGACGATCCTAGCCCGCATCGGCGAGGTTCCGCAGAAAAAATCCATGTTGGTGTACGGGCACTTTGACGTGCAGCCCGCGGCGAAGGGTCATGGGTAGGACACCGAGCCGTTGGTCCTCACGGAGGAGTGGGGCGGGGGAGCAGCGACGACAAGGGATTGCTCCTTGGGTGGTTGGGGGTGCTGCAGTGGTATTATGAGCACAAGAAGGAGATGCCGGTGAATCTCGTGGTCAGTTCGTCTCTCTTCTTAATTTCGACCTTGATTTCGGTTGGATTACCTCCTCGTTATTATTTTATTGATATTTAGGTAGAGCGACGACTACTGGCTCAACGCGCGCACACCCGCACTCCCTAATATAAAACGAAGACGGAAATACTAATACACTAATACTAACGCACTAAAACACCTAACGCGATCTACGAGAAAACTCGACTACAGTATCGCGGACGTGGCTCAAACACGCACGCCCGTGCTCACCTACGGCTTGAGAGGGCTCGTGTATCTCAAGCTTACGGTCTCCGGCCCCGGGAGGGACTTGCATTCTGGTGTGTCGTTTGTCGTCTCTTCTCTTCCCTCATATACATTCAATTACTTCCCTCATATATGCAATTTCTGCCTTGTATATATTCACTTAACGCGTTCCCCAGGCGTATTCGGCCGCACAGTCCACGAAACCATGACCGACCTCATGTCCCTCATCTCCCGCCTCATCGACCCCGCGAGGAATATCCTGGTCCCCGGCGTGGACGATATGGTGCGGGCGGCGGCGGCGGAGGAGCGGTGAGTGTACCCTCGAGCGAGCGCCCAAACCAGGCTGATGCGATATCCGAGTAGCTTGATTATGGTACTGTCAACGTGGAGAGCGCGGCGGAGAAGAAGATTATTACGAGTGGGGTGGAGGTCAGTGATTCGCGCTACTTCATTTTTCTACGCACGGGGGCGGATGGGCTGGGGAGCAGACGGTGTGTGCTTCGCTGGACGGCGATGGGTGTACATCGCGAGGTGTGAAGCACCGCGGGATCGTCGACAGTGAGACGAGGGCGACATATATGGGATTGATGTGTTCAAGGCACCCGATAGAGCCCGTTGTACGACACGCGCAGAATGAAGTGGTCATCGAGAACGAGCGCCTGGTCATGTGCGTCGCGGGCCAGCTATGCGTGTAGGATGCGGGCAACGTGCACTGGCCAGCAGGCTATTCGTGAGGAAGACGGCGACTGAGACGACCGAGGCGCACGACTTACACTGGGCGGCGCTCTCTGCGTATCCGTGCCGCTGTCTGCCTATCATCCTCCGTGCGGTCCTAGTCTCTTATAAATAGACGCTGCAACAATATGGTGCTCGTACCTCGCATGTTGTATAGGCATGACAAAATTTCAAACTCCGACGATTATATAATAACGCGGCCACCAAACACGGTGGCGCGGTTAACAACAGACTAACCTATCACAACGACTCGCAGTTTTGACGAGCGGTGTGGTAGGGCAGAATGCCTGGGAGGCGGGTTCTTGAATTAGAATAGAAATGATGTGAAGGGAGGAAGGAGACGAGGGTATAGGTCGAGTAACCGAGACGAGGATCGAGAGGGTAGCAGTAGGTCGTAGAAATGGTCACGAGTCAGATTCCGAGTGAATCCGCGATGTCGAAGGGTTTCGCACGCCGAGTGCGTACGGTCGAGGTTACGTAGATCGAAGTTAAACACTGGAAAACACGGGATTTGGCCACTAGGCCACACTGGCTTGCACAGACGAGCATAAGACTAGGTTCGGAACAAGCCTGCGAAGTTCCGGCCCGGTGCGCCGGGGGACCTTCTTGAGGGGGCTTGCTTCAAAGTCCGCCAAACAAAGGACTTGCAAAACATTTTCTAGCTCACTCAGTATCGGCTCAAACCCTTAGCTGTATTTTTTACATTCGAAATTATATCATGAGGTATGCTATTGCACAATTGCCCGGGTTTTTGAATATGTTTTTGTCTTCAAAGTTGTGTGGTGATCTAAAGTTCGTACATTTTTAGAATTCATCTGCTGGAGGTCCAGGAGACAATAATTTTGATTGGACCTCATGTTACAGAATGTTCATAGGCATCTCAAAAGTCCCCATGAATATTCTTGGAGTTTATACGGCCCTTATGGCTGAGCTGCAGGTATTCTGATGTCGTGAGTGCTCGATGTCACGGCATGTCACATCCCACATCACAGTCACTACATTTTAAGGCTGCCTCGGCCAACCCCTTGGCCGAGGCCCTCGACCAACCTCGGCCAACTCCTTGACTCGGCCTAGTCGGTCGAGGTTGGTCTAAGGTTGGTTAACCTTTGGTCGACCTCAATTTTAAGCCACTCCTCATTACAGCTCTTTGCGGTACAACAGGCGCGGTCTGTTTTTGTCTGTTTTGGCAAGTTTTCACGAGAACAGCTGCCCTGAGCTCAATTCTCAACCGTTTCCCCTCAAAATAGGCTCATTCGATTCACATTGAAAATCCACAGCGAATAGAACACCGGTATTTTTGATCCTCTTATGTCATAGAATTTGTTCCGGAAAAACCTGGTTTTGAGTAGGACACCTGTAGCACTCGGAGTACTGCCCCAATTGGCCTAGTTTTTGGATATGCTATACATCTAATGGGGCCCTAGACAACGGCGTGTTTATTTATATTACATGCTGAATGATTGTGATCTAATGCACACTTTAGCGAAGTAGATATCCAGACACTACCATAAGTAGAGCTGTCCACGGAAGTTTGAGTACATTAAGCTCCATAAACACCCACATTGGCTAGAGTCACATCAGATGTATAGCATATCCAAAGATTAGGCCAATCAGGGCAGTATTCTGAGTGCTACAGGTGTCCTACTCAAAACCAAGTTTTTCCGGAAGAAATTCTATGACGTAAGAGGATCAAAAATACCGGTGTTCGATTCGCTGGGGATTTTCAATGCGAATCGAATGAGCCTATTTTGAGGGGAAACAGTTGAGAATTGAGCTCAGGGCAGCTGTTCTCATGAAAACTTGCCAAAACAGAAAAAAACAGACCGCGCCTGTTGTACCGCAAAGAGCTGTAAACTGTTACTATTAGTAACGAGCGATCTACTGATATCACAACACGTAAATGGCCCTCCAAATTGAGACATAACGCCGAAAGCGACTCCCACTGTTTGTAACATAGCATAATCCAATCTACCTGTGCAAGGGTCCATTAATATTGATCTACTAATTTTTTAAGCCCCACAGCTCTAGGTATTCCCTCAAGCTCTTGTTTCCCCCAGTCCACCAGTCGTATCTCGGATTTATGGCCTGATTTGGCCACGCCACGTGACATCAGTTACACAGCCCATCGGCAAACTACTTTGGCTCCCACCTGCTCCCACACTCTGTGGGAAGGCTACCCGACGGCACCAGGGATGCTGGAGGCGCTGGGACAGAGATCAGGGACTCGGCCAACCTGGCCGAGATAACCTCGGCCAACTTCCCCTCGACCAACCCGGTCGAGCCCCCTCGGCCAACCTTGATCAAGGTTGGCCGAGGTGCCATCAAAATGTAGTGAGTCTCGACGCGTCTTGTGCTCAACCAACAGGCTGGTGAATCACATTTGGAGCACAAAAACATGTTCCCTGAGATAAAATTCGCGTTTGGACACGTCAAAATTGGGGATATAAAATGTCTGAATATCTGGACTTTCTACCCTACAGTGTTCATACATTAGTGGGCTGCCTAGCCTGAGGACACAGTTTTTCTGCCAAGAAAGTGACATAAATACGACTCGGGACACATTGCTGGAAGCCTGAGGGTGTTTTAGGGTCTCTTTAATCTTAGTTCAGACGGAATTGGCATCAAGGAGTGAGTCAACTTATCTCAGCTAAACCGTCTTTTTGGTGCAGAGATACCCATAATCTGGACAGAGGCTACTGTATAGATGCATAGGATTCTATCTAAAGCAAAAATACAATTTATTACGGTGTACATGCTGGGGAGTAAATAGACAGGTTGCACAGCAGCCACCGAGCCACGTGGTGGCTGATTTGCTGTGCGCAGATGGTGGCTAGTGGCTCCGTAGATTTTTGAACCACAGGTAGTGAATGACTCTGAAAGGTGGAGTAATAAAGGTAGCCATGCATTTCTGCCTCCGCACCACTCTGAACGCTCCCCCAGCGTAATTACTACTAATTTCCGCTCAAATGAGAATATCTTCCCTTTTCCTCAGCCAGTTAGAGGCGTTGAGTGACTGTGTGCTTGCAGATGCTCAGCTGGATCCCAAAATGACTCAATTGAACCAAAGAAAATGTGTCATGAATTTAGCCATTCGAGCCACCGGCCACCTTTTGCGCACAGCAAATCAGCCACCACGTGGCTCAGTGGCTGCTGCGCAACCTATCTAATATTTTCGCCTTTTGCGTGACACTGGAACAGCAGTCACAGAGTGTGACAGCGCACTGATTTCAGGAGCGAATGTCGAATACCTCAAAGCACAGGACACATATCGCCTTGAGTGTACATGATTCTGAAAGCCATATGCAACGGGCAGCTTCAAATGAAATATCTGAAAAAACTGGTGAAAAATAAATATTTCTAAGGCTTCACAAAAAAAGGGTGTTTTCGCGCCTCTTGCACCCCTCAGAACTCAATGATTTCTCAATGTATTACCATGTACCATAGAGTGAAATCATGGCCATGTTGATAGACTAAAACTTCTCCCAAATGACCCCAGGGCACAGAGGCCGCATTGGGTCGCTACAGGGCGATTGTCAACCCCCGAATTTCCGGACTTTGAAGCAAGCCCCTTCTGACGAAAGCCCGCGTGGCATATTTGTTTTGATGTTTGGTCTATTTGTTTGCTCGGCATCGCGCGGCTTCGTCAGAACAGGGCTTGTACCGAACCTAGCGTAAGACGTAGAATAATGATTTGCTGGCACCGTGGGTGCGTATTTACTAGCCAAACAAATGATGTCAGTAAAGTGATAATAAGGCTAAAACCGAAACCAGCATGTGGTTGAGTTTCCACACACCGGCCATACGGCTCTGCCACAGCGGAAGGATATTCAAAGTCTCTCTGGCCACTCCCAGTCTTTCATTATGCCCACGTCATTCCCCATATGCGACGCGCTCTGGTGCAGGAGTCTATGGATTGGTCTCGCCAGGGACCGCTCCAACATTTCCCTCACCTCCTTCAAGAGCTCGGCTACATGTTTTCGTCATCATCAGTCGACTTTGGATTCCAAAGATAAATGAAACCAAAGCTTACGCCACGTCACAGAGAAGGGTTGTTGGATTTTGAGCCTAGGGATGAAGCGGAGCTCGGTGACCCTCTGCAAACGCGCAGAGGTCTCGATAGAATTAATCTGCTACTTATACAAAAAGAACTCAACAGCTATTCAACAGCTATTCAACAGCTATTCAACAGAGAACGGAATATGTAGGAAATGAGACAGCAGGCGCGAGATGGATGAGTCGAGGGGAGTGAGAGCTGTAGATACAGCTGTATGCTGTTGCGGAGGTGAGACTTTGCTTCGGCACTTGTACAGCTGTTGGGCGGTGCACAGGTGTTTTGGTTGTTATTCCAACAAGGGTCTCTGTCGAATTGCGGTACAGCTTCTCGCCAGCTTCATGTCAGGTTGTTTCCGTCCGAAACCTTGAAGCCCACCCAAAGTACCTTCAGTAACTGAGCTGGGATCTCCTCACCGACTTCTTGCATGCCTCGCGCACAATGCACGATATTGAGAGGTTCATCGTTCGCGTTTATTTGCCATGCAAAGGCAAAGTTGCATGGTCCCTGATTCTGCCACCTCGCCACAAAATATCTCCAACAACAGAAATTTATTTTTTCGCACACCCATGAAATCACAACAAGACAGAGTTTCGACTCCACAATTAACAGAGCGGCACATTCTCAACCCAATGCTCAACAACCGATTTGACAAGCTCAGGCTGGTCGTGCGCCACCTGCCAATTTTGGTAATTCCAATGTCAACAACAGAGCACATAAAAAGAAAATCACCCACAAAATGTCCCCCTCTGTCAATCAAAATCCATGTCATATTCCCAGCGCCCTCCCCGACCACGCGCACGGTGGCTTCGTCTGAATCAGCGGTGGGCCAGGGAATGTCAGGTAGTGTTGCCGCGACTCAAAAGTCGAGTCACGACTCACGAAGTCGACTTCAAACAAGGTTCGACTCGACTCGACTCGACTTTGTCACTCCGAGTCACTCGAAGTCGACTCAAGTCGACTCAAGTCGATGGAGTCGGAAGTTTTTAGATGTGTATTTTTGACACTGGGGACAAAACATGAGGCACATCAGAGTGAAGTGCCAGGAGGGCACTTACCAAGGCACTTGCACCAAAGGTGCTGGGCATGTCATACGGCATGTCATTTTTCTCTTTGTCAATGCCGTGTGAACAATGATGTCAAGGCCTCGGCGCTGCACCTAAGTTTTCCCCAGTTTCTGAACCCGGTTGAAAGAGTGCACCGAGAGATTATTGTCTCAATGGAGGACCTTAAAATCTGGAGTGTAGTCTCAGATGCTGCACCCCAAAATTCTGGACAGAATCTCGTATATCGAGCGAGTAACTCCAAGATAATGTGCAATCTCCGTTATTCACATGACCGCGTTCTGAAAATTTTACACACGCTGTCAATCCAGCTGATTGGATTCACAAAGACCAAAAAAAGACAAAGGGAATGTACATACCTTCTGACATGCCCTGCAGCATGCCGTTGCAAGTGCCCTGCGAAGTGCCCTCACGGCACTTCATTTTGACGTGCCCAGACCTTTGCTCCCTGTGTGAGGCTCCTGGGAACATAGACAGGGTCAATTGAGGTTGGGTTTACCTCGGAGGGGTAGGGTGGTACAATATTCATCCTTCTTGCGAAGTATAGAGGCTCCATTTGACAAACTTTGAAAGATGGGATTTCCTTGGATTATCAATGGACTGGCACAAGACTGACAACACCCTTTGGAATATCTCGAAATTATATCGCCTGAGACCAGAAATTTGACCTGGGTTATTTTTTGAGGTTTTCTACATTCTAGGCATCAATGGAGGTCTGTTCCCGAGTGCCTACAACCTATTTTGGATCCCTACCGACTTGAACGACTCCAAGTTGACTCGAAGTTGACTTGTCTAGACTCTGAAGTCGGACTAAGTCACACCAGTGACTCGACTCGACTCGACTCAAGTCAATGACCTCAAGTCGACTTGACAGGCTGGAGTCGCGAGTCGCGGCAACACTAATGTCGGGGCAACGAGGAATTCGGCTTGGAATGTGGACTGGAGGAGTTTCAGCTAGGGGCCGATATGTGAGTCAGGGTTTGATTTTTTTTTTTTTTTCGAATGGGATGGGCGCACGAAAGACATGACCCCGAGGGAGTTGCAGTTGGCATCCTGGGCTCCGACGTAGTCTGCCACTACGTATCAAGCTCAAGCCTAGATTCACCCAAGGTAAAGCAGCACTCATGCAGGAGCCGGATTCCGGTTGAGCCTGTGCGAAGCAGCTCCGATTGAATTCTGCGAGCAGTTTTTATCAGAAACTAGACCTGAAAATGTGCTGATGAAAGACTTACGTATCTCCAGATTTGCTAAACTCATTAAAGACATCTTCGCTGAGGTTAGTGAAATTAACATGATCCGGCACCCCCAGCGCGTCCCTAACATCGTCACGCGTGAAAAATTCCCTGGTCCAGCGAAGCGCCGGGGGGAGGCAATCAGGGTCCTCCGAGGCACTGTTGTCAGGGTCAAACCAAAAAGGTCAAAGGGGTCAAAGATGGCTTGACCCGTCAATGGATTTACCCGTTGAAACGGTGCGCTAAACAGTACACTTGAAATGCGATAGCAGCTAGGGGATGCTAAACACCACCAAAAACCACCAACACACACACACACAACTGCCCTCTTATTAGCGCTTCCTTTATGTTCGTGGGTCCGTGCCGTAGTATGCGGCAAGCGAAGTCTGAACTCTCAGAAACAGTAACCAAGTTCCAATTGAACAATCCGATGAATGTTCTCAAGTACACTTCCGCTCTCGAAAGTAACCGTTCACGCAACGTTCCCTAGGCCCCGATGAACAGGTACTACGGGTGTTTTGTAGATTTGTATAGTTTTGAGTCTTAAGCGCCTTCTAGCCTCAAGAAACCCAGATTGCGTCGCCTTACAACTGCTGAGGATCTACCAATGGATGACCTTGACTCTATAGCGCAAATCCCATACAGATAGGTCTATGCCCAAGCGTCCCACTGCGCAGCCTTAGCCAGCTACAGATACAACTATTTGTGTGCCCCTAGGGAACTACCTAGCTCCTAGCTGCACGATACCACCGTCACCTATCAGGTAGCAGACTCTGGCTGTTAAACCAAAGAACGTTTGCACTGTCTCACGATTACTGAGGGTCTACCAATGAATGACCTTGACTCTATAGAGCAAATCCCATACAGATAAGTCTATGCCCAAGCGTCTCACTGCGCAGCCTCAAGCTAACAATGGTCCAATGATTCCTAGGGTGCCTTCTCACAGGTCACTCGAGGTTCTGAAGCTTAAATCACAACTCAAGCCTTTGAGCCAACAACTAAACTCCAATTGTTATAGAACAACTACAAACAGAGAAAGTGCTATTCTCCGCGAAGCCGACCTGAGAACACTACCACCGGTGAAGCTGGCTTTGGCAACTGCCTAGGCGAACTGGGGGTGCAATGAACTGTTGAGCAACCGCTTAAGGATGCCCTAGGAACACTACCACGACTCCCTGGTGCAATGAACTGGTCTTCTGCGGGGTTCCTTCTGCCCTTTTATACTACTTTGTGAAATACATGAGATAATACGAATTGAGTAACTGAGATGAGGTGCTTTATAAGAAAGAATCAGGTGCTTGGGTGCCGAGTTGAATCGTCATGATGGAATGGCCGAAATAGTCATCCAGGTTGACCCCTAGGTCTGTTTTGGGTATATTTGTAATGCCCTAGGCCAGCCGATTTCTCCCGCTGGGGACGAATGTCTCCGGCTTGGTTGATAATCCAAGCTTCCTTAGGTCATTACGAGGTATAATGCAGAACTCTATCCGCCATCACGCCGCTAGGACGCCTACACTTCGGCGTCCGCTTTCTCTACAATCAACACTGCTGCCACAAAGAGTTACTTGTCTTTGTTTGGCACCTCGCGACCGCGTCGCGTACGTCACATGTCTCCTAGCCCCGTCTCGACTGTCAGAGCACGCTCATTAGAGTACTCGTTCCGTCTGGTTAAGTAGAGCTTAACTACTACTTGACAAATCCTCAGTAACGTCGCCCTAGGGCACTCCACTGGCCCTAGCTGGCTAGTCACTATCGACTAGACACCTCCTAGGAAGCAAGCTTCCTATACGATATCCGTGCCTAGGCGTCTACTTCTCCCTAGCTGTCCCGTCTCTCTTCCTAGGACCTTTCCTGTGCAGCCATTGGTACTCCTAGTAGAGTTATGATCCCTAGCTGGACTTCTTGGGCTTATGTGTTTATCTCCTTGATAGTGTACTTAGTTTGCACTAAAGTACTACAGCCAGTGGTTCGGAGCTCACCCTAGCTCTCCTTTAGTATCACCAGAACAGGTGCCCTAGGGCTGTCGTACAGGCCCTAGGGGCACAATCTCCGCCAATCTCTGGGCTAGGCTTTAGCCTTAGAAATCGCAAAAATCGTGAGATTCAGCCTTCACATTTCATGGGCCGTATCATCTCCCCTTCACTAAATCTCGACCGTCCTCGGTCGTCGCTAGCTCTACAGCTTCACGAAATTCAGTGGTCCTAGGCATGATCTCTGCCCTAGGACGTTCATTATTTGGTGCCCAATGGTTTATGAAGTCCAACGGTCAATTATCTCTCGCCCAACTTTAATAACTGATATTTCCCACAGTGTCCATAAGAATTAGAAGACCGGATCCACATTTGGATAAGATCCTCGCTTTGACATTTGCCTCCTTCGGGAAGTACATCAAACTTTTACGGCATCAACTCCGTCGATCACAAGTCAGACATGTATTTTTAGGAGCAAATACTCCTCTTCATCTACGTCTGCTCTCAACGTCCCTTTGTCCCAGGCAACCTTACTTTTCCACCTCGTGGAAGGTTCTAGGTCAAGAGTTACGTCACATCACCGCAGCAAGTCCACATCACAACGTGGCGTGAATAAAGTTTAGTTATTTTCGGGACTCAATATGTTTACGGAGGCTTCTCCCAAACATCACGGCAGCCTTCCTGATGTAAAATTTTCAGGGACTCCGCAGCCGTGTGTTCTTTTGTCCCTGCCACGTCGCCACTCAACCGCAGCAACCTCTCTCTTGGACTCTTTGCAATACATCGTCGCCAACATCGTGTCTCTTTCTTGGTTCCTAGCTACATTACGAATACTTTCTCTTGTTTTCATGCACTCTACTTGAAAACTCTCAAAATGTAATCGTTAGCTAGATGAAATCCATGTGTCTTCGTGCTTTTACGAGTGTGAACGAGTTTGAACTTAAGTTAATTCGTTACTCCTAAGCCTTTTTAGACTCCCTAGCTCTCTACTTGCGCGAATTTTTACAATAAGCTGGCCCTAGGCGTCTGACTTTAGGTACGCGTTACTACGCACTCCTTGTCTTTTTCCCTATCGAGTCGTCCAGCGACCTCCTAGCAACATATTTCATTTGTCTAAGGGCCTAGGCCGTTCTCGATGCGTTCCAGGTTGTTATTATCACACTTGTAGATCTGCTAGGATCGTGAATTCCAATTTTAGCTAGTTCCTAGGGCTAAGGTTTATCCCTAGGAAGGTTACGAAGTGATTTCTTATAAGCAGCCGTTGCGATACGCAAGTACGATCTGCGGTATCATCTCGTGCTTCACACGTCAAACACTTTAAAGTGTCTCATGATGATGTCCGATCAGATATTTGCCATATTGCGTCAACTTGCCAAGTCCATTCGGACTTTTAGACATCAGCTTCTGTAACCGAGCCATCCGATCATCAATAGCAATGAACTTGAGCTACCAAATTCAGCGTATATGTGATCTATTTTTGAAAAACTTCACACGAGGACCTTGCTGCCGCACTGATTCGTCTTTGATGGCCCTAGGGCATCCGCATGCTCCTAGGCGTTCATCCTCTACTCTTGGCGCTCTCCCCCCCACTAAAAATAAACAACCGCCCTCGGTTGTGCTATCTCGTGAAAAAAGAGGCTTTTTGCGTAGCTGATTCCAACAATTCTCCATGTGCACGCAACAAGATTCTTCCAAGTTTTTCCCAGCGGGTTTTCGAGTCTATAAAACCCAGCTAGCTTCATCTCAGAAACTCGTCCAGTTCCTGACCACTCCTGCTAATGGCTCCTCCCACCGCATTGGCTTCTTCCATTGCGGATTGCCTCGAAGCACTTGCTGATCTTGACGACCTGAAGGCCTCTTCATCGAACACTCAGCGCCTGCGTACTTTCAACTGGGCCATTGACCGTTTTGTACGCCTAGGCCTATTGTGTTCATTGGCAGCCATTAATTTCTCCTTCCTAGCGCGGCTTTTGTACTCAGTACAAGTCCGCTCTCACGAATCCCAAGAATGACGCCATGCTCAAGGCTGTCTACCGCATCCGCTCGCTCATCAACGATGCCCCCAAAGCCATTCCGGGCTTTGTTACTCCGTTGGCGGCGGTCAGCGACATTCAGGCCGCCATCCTGTACTACGAAGGCCATATCGAGTCAGCGGCTGCCAAGACGCTGAAAAGGCTGAGGCCACGAAAAACCGTCGCTCTGCCAAGAAAGTACGCGCCCTAGCTCTGTCTTTTCGTCCACCAATACTAACATCGACTTCAACACTAGGCGGCTAAGTCCTCCGTCATCGTTGTTGAGTCCGAGGAAGGTTCCGAGGACGAGAAGAGTGTGTCGGCTCAAGTCCGCGCTGTCTCTCCCGTTGCTAACGAGGTATTTTCTCCTCAGTGCTTCGTTGGGTTATTCGCAATTTGTCACCCTCCAGATGGATGTCGACAGTGGTGCTTCGGTCATCATTCCCACTGTCGAAACGTCCAAAGCTGGCTCTGGTACCGTCCCCGTCGGCCTTAAGTTCACCAAGGCCAAGAAGGACAAGGCTGAGAAGGCTGACAAGGTTCGTTTAACACTCTTGTACGACCCCGCTCTCTCGACGCAACTCATTTCTCAGTGCTCCAAATGTCGCGCCGCTGCTCATGATCCCAAGCCATGCCCCGCTCTTTCGGACGTTGGCGAGACCTTCCCTGACGGCGCTCCGCTTATGCGTAACCCTGTCGAGGAAGCTGCGCGTCTTCGCAAAAAGGTATGTCCCTAGGAGCTATTTTTACCCCCTAGGTCCATTATTTATTCCTTTATTTAGATGGAACCTAAGCACCCTGAGTTGGTACCCCATCCTTTCGGTACCAGCGCGTTCTGACAACCCCACTGTTGTCTCCCTTTCAGTTTGTCAACACTTCCGACAGGGCTACTGCCTCCGGCAGTTCTTCTCGCAAGCGTCGTCGCAACGGTGGTCATCACGCGTATGATGCTGACCAGGAGTACGACGTCCCCGGTATGTTTCATCCGAAACGCGTCCCTAGCTTCAACTCATTACGAATTTCGTGTCAGACCATCCTCCCCAAGACGTATCTAGCGACGTCATTGACCGTGCTCAATCGATTACTGAAACCGATGATCTTCAGGTCAAGACGACTCGCGAGTTTGCTCGTCTCGAAAAGAACCTTAAGCGCGAGGTTTATGTGTGTGGACATCGCCTTCAGCACTTTCTCTCGCTCCGTACACATCTCGTAGAGGAGCTCAATACTCTGCGCGCCGATTGGGCTAAGAACCGCGACGCGTCGCCTCTGGAACCTGATGATATCCCCGAGGCCGAGGTGCGCGATTTTGCAATTGATTTTTGCAATCCGTTGACTCATGCCTATTTCCTCCCTAGGAACAGCTCTAAATCACTCATTTAAACCATTAACACGCTCGTTGACCGTCCTTTCTATCTCTCTATCCTCCCGTGCACGGCCGTGCCCTGTTCTTCAACAGAACTACCTCACTACTCCAACAGTAGTTTACACGAATGGACTTTATCTCATTTCACGTCCCTTATGGACCGTACCGAGTTTCCCTCGAACCCCTTGTTGTCTTAGCAGTATCTGCCAATCAATTGTTTGACAGATCATGATCGGTTACAAGGATCGACGCTTCCTAGGCCCCTTAAAGGTTCCTAGGCGCCTGTCTTATGGTTCTCAGTTCCCTCTCTTCTCTCTTCTTTGTCGCAGCCATGGGTTACATATCCGACCTGGAGGCGTTTACGCTGCACATGCTAGAAGACTTAAGGGTACACCCTTAATTACGCTTTTAGCTTATACTGACGACCCTCCTAGCCACAGAATAAGTGCGACCAATGCATCGACGATGGCTTCGACTGTTTCATCATCACCTGGGGTCGTGGCTGTCACTTCTGCGAACACCGTCTTCGCAAGGACTGCTACGCGATGAAGCGCCGCCGGTTCCTTAAGTGGTTGGACGAAGAGCGCGCCAAAGGCGAGCTGGGTGAGTCCCCCTAGACCCTCTTCTCCCATCGTTTTTCTCCAGCTCCCCCCCCTAGCTCTGCCTTTCGGTCGTGATATGTTTACCATCGACGAAATGCTGCCCTACGTGGAGAGTGCCTTCTGGATTCTTAAACGACTTCACTTCAACCGCGTTCGTCGCCAATTCCAGGCCAGGCTAGCCCGCATGAACGACATTCCTCCTCTCCTCATGGTGTACTCGCAATGGTACTACATGCAGTATGGCGAGCAGGCCATGCACGTCGTGGAGAAACGTCTTCGCGACTTCATTCCTGAGCACTTGGACTTGGAGTCGATGCGCTACCCCGTCGAAATGTGCGACCCTACTTTCTTTCTATTGAAAGCCGTCTGACGTCTTTTAAATAGCGTTCATGGTCATAGTACCGTCGCCATCTAATGCGCCTAGGCCTTCGCCTTTCGCTTTGACCTCCTCGGACCTTGCTCTTCCGTGTCCGAGGACATCCACTCTTCCTCATCTTCAACTTCAGCGTCGGGCTCTTCCGATTCTTCCGAGTCATCCGGGTCTATCCTTAGTCTAACTTTCTTAAACTGTAGATCTTCCCCTTTATACCCTTTACCCTTCTTCGCCTTTGCCTTAGTTGAATCTGATTCTTTATCGTCCATCATTTCCTCAAGAGTTTCCGCGGAGACGTCAATAAGTTTATGAATATTCGCAGGAAGTCGGATGCTATGGCGCGCTTCATAAGGTACAACCCTAAATGCGGCGATCCTATCATGGAACATAGCTCCGTTCATCTCTGCTACCAGATACGCTCCTCCTTTGGTTCGACGAATAACAATCATCGGTCCTAGGTACCTAGGGCGCATCTTGGAGTTCAACGACTTCTCGACTTCAGTATTTCTGACCAATACTAGTCTTCCTGGCTGGAAGTCATAGTTTATGATCGACCCTTCATGGTATCTCTCGTACTTCCGGACTGCTACGCG
Organism: Mycena leptocephala; assembly: GCA_029378395.1. NCBI lineage: Eukaryota > Fungi > Basidiomycota > Agaricomycetes > Agaricales > Mycenaceae > Mycena > Mycena leptocephala. Next base: position 98,779 of record JARJLF010000912.1, read on the forward strand.
CTTCTCATAATCCACGCGTTTCCTCATAGCATCTACATGCTGTGCATGCTTAGCTAGGGCTTGAGCTCGGAAGCCAATTAATTCAGAGTCCGTTAGGGCTCTTCCTGGCAAATCCACTAGCCACGTCGCTTCTTCAATATCCAGAGGCAAGATTGGATGCGCTCCTGTTACTATGAAGAATGGCGAACACCCCAGTCCTTTCCTGATCGTAATTCTATCTGCCCAAAGAACTTGGAAGAAGAAATAGAACCACTTGGACGGTTTCCACCAGTTGCCTTGTACAGCGACTGTCTCATCGGAAAGTGACCGTTCTCGATTTTTCCGTTGGCTTGGGAATTGTACGGTGATATCAGTATGTTGGGAATTCCATACTTCTCCTTCAACCATGCCACTGCCTTTTTGAACTGCTTAGCGTTGTCGGTCACGAAGACCCTAGGGCACCCCCAACGACATATAATGTCTTCTAGGAGGAACATCCCAAGCGCTTGAGCTGAGTCCCTGATCAATGGTCGACCTTCTAACCAACGGGATAGAGAGTCTCGAGCGTCGACAACTAAACCATGTTTGTTGGACACCTCTCCCATTACCATTACATCGACGTGGAGATTTCGAACAAGCTAGGCGTATGAGTGATTACCGGTGGGATTCTCACCAAAGTACGCTGTCGTTCTTGACACAAGTGACAAGACTTGACATACCAGGCTACATCTCCTTCCAATTCCGGCCACCAGAACCTCAACGATATCAACTCCTTCGTAGCAAAGATTCCTCGGTGTCCTAGGCTATCATGTGCAGCCTTCATCATGTACATCCGATGATCCTTGTCTACTACTAGCTGATGCGCAGAGCCAAAAGATTTTCTATACATCCTCCCCTCCCTCAAAAAGAAATGGGAAGCGTAGCGCATGAAACTTCTGTATTCCTGGTCATCATTCATCCCTTGAGGTCTCGTCATTGGATCCTCTAACCATCTTTTGACGATTCCCAGCTTGTTGTCCTGCTTCCTAGCAGACTCACTTCTTCTGCTTTCATCATATGGTTCACGCTTCTCAGCGTCCCATTTCAACTCTAGGTCGGGAATCAGCGGTTCCGTTGCTTGCAAGTATTGTGGCACCGGTATCCCAGCGTCCCATATATTGCATCGCGTTTCCTGCATACTCCATTTCTAGACCCGCATATAACTGTGTTTCATATTTGAAGTCGTCAATGGATGTAGCTAGGGACTCCAAAAACAGGTAACCACCCCTAGTATCAATCGTGTGCTTAAAGTCCTCGAATTCTAGAGGTTGAGGACCCGTTTCATCGACATCCTCATGGTCCTCTGGCGGCTCGTTCTGATCATAGCCTTCCTCCGAGTTAGGGAACACCTCGTCTCCTGGATGCGGATCTCTCCGAGACAATCCATCGGGCGCAAATGTTACACCTGGCACATGTTTCAACTTAAAGTGGAACATTAAGACCTTTTCGATCCACCTATTAATGGTCGCGTTCGGACCCATTCCCGGATGCTTCAACATTCCCTTAATGTACTGAGCATCGGTTTCAACTACTAGGCGACGAACGCCAAAGATCCAATAATACATGGCCTCCAAAGCTCTCATCAAGCCGTACAGCTCCCTCTTGGGCTGTGAGTAGTTGGCTTCCACCTTTCCTAGCGTGATGGATGCAAATCGCGCATAATACTTCTTCGTAGGATCATTGGGATCCAATTGGTAGATTATAATACCAATGGCTCTCCAAGATGTATCTACTTGTAGCACTATTTCTGAATTCCATTCATAATTCAATGGTTTCAGCGCAGGGCAATCCTTCAACGCTTCTCTGATCAACTGCTGCGCATCGTCCAATCTGTGGTCCATACAAAAGGCACATCCTTTTTCGTAAGCTCATTAATAGGATGGACAATATCTCCATACTTCTTGATGAAGCTACGCAGAACACCAACCGTCCCTAGGTACGCCTTGACCTGGCTAAAATTGGTGCATGGTCCCCAGTTGTTGATCACATCGATCCTTTTGGGGTCGGCGATCCTTCCTTTATACGAGCAAATGTGTCCAACCACAGTAAACTCATCTAGGCATAGGATTGTCTTCTTCCCCGAGAAGGTTCCTCCCGCATAGGCCATCCTAGTGACAACACGATTCAAATTTTGAAAGTGCTCCCACACAAATCGTCTAATCCCAGGATTTTCAGGAATCCTCTCATAGTCTCCATCTGCTGTCTCATAGCGCGTTGCAGGTCCTCGAACTGGCACATCGTCGATATATGGAATCGTTACATGTGGGATTTCATCCTTGAGGATGTATGTAACATCGTCATGGAATATAGGGACTGAGTTGGTCCAACCCATGGGCAATTTAACCAATCTCATAGCTCCAAACGGAGTCTGGAACGTGGTATAATCCCTTGCTTCCTCAGCTAGGTCCCGATTATCATATCCAACAAACATGTCCAGTGAAGCGCCGCACGCTCTACCAGCAAAATGTTCAGCTAGCTGGTCAGTTCCCGGTGTAACTCCCGAGTGTTGAATAGTAACTTCATTCAAACGCTCCAAAGAGTGCACTATTCGTAGTGATTTCCCGTCTTTCTTAATCACAGCGAATATAGGTGACCTATACGAGGAGTTCGAAGGCTCGTATACGCCAGCATCTATCTTGGCCTTAATGTTCTTACAGAATTCTTCGAAGTGGCCAGGCGGAATAGGAATCTGCGAACAGACCCAAGGTGTGTGTTTCACCACCGGCATAGTCACTGGAGGAAAGAACTCGTGTTTGAACTGCCCTCTCTCATTTTCCTCCCAGGCGAAGTGTTCGTTATGAACCATCATAAAGTGGTGGTTCAATTTCAATTCTTCGTCCGTTAAGAAACCAATATTATGGATCTCATCCATAGCTTCCATACGCTCTTGCGTATATCGTCCTGTAGGCTCGAAATCAGGAGGCCTAGGGTTCAACACCGGCATATCTTGCAGTGGATCCCCAGTTATATTCCGCTCAATCCTGAATTCTCCTGGAAGCATCCCTAGGATAGGCTTAACTTTATCTGCAACTGGTTTGTATTTCTTTCCAAGGAAAGACATTACTAATTCCTGCTGCATTAATTGCTGCCTAGGTACTAAAGGTACTTTTGGCGCGCAACTAGGCCTCGCCCGTTGTCGGAATTTAATCCCATCGCAGCCAGCTCGGAGGTTTACCAGGTTCATTTTCTGCGAGCGTCTGCCTGCATAAAATCCCCTTTTCTCACGAGGTGTCTTCTCTGGTTTCTTTGGATCGCTGTCCGCATCGAATTTGAATACTTCCATTCCATCGATTTGGACATCCCCGGCATATTGATTTAACAACTGCGCAGCGGGTGCGTCCTCAGATATAACTCCTTGAGAAGCACAGAGGTAAGCTAGGCGCTTATCATCATCTGATACTTCTAATCCTTCTTTAGGTATTCCATAGCCTACGCACACTAAGTCCCCGTTTGCATCATAATCCCAGGCTGTCATAAGTTCTCCCTCCTCTTGAGTTCCTCGAACAATGTCAAAAATCCTGCGGTTTAGAGCTAGGGCCTTGTGCTTCCTTCTCTGCCATCTTTCCCTGAATCGACCCCCTAGCGTACGTTGGTATAGTGCAACGATCGCCAGTAAATGGATCCGTCAAAGTAAGTGACACTTCTCCATCTCTCTTGCTAGCGAATACGCTCTCAGTGAGTATTTCGAAGGGTCTTCCTAGGAGGCACTTATAGGGTGCCCTTTTCAGGATGTGTACTTGTAAGTACACTACAACGTCTCCAAAGATAAATGGAACGTTCCTAGCTAGGCCGCACGTCTTCTCAACTCCTCCGTTCGCGCTCTGCATGAAAATCTGAACATCTGTCTTCCACTGTATGCTCAGTTCGATCGCCACACTCTCCAGCATTGACACAATTTGTGATCCGCTGTCAGTGATCGCCTCTATCTTCATTTCCCCATTAATTTTTGGGAAGACACATCGTAGCGCGGCCGAAATTTCAGAGGATTTAACCAATATAGGCTTCGCTTTTTCGTCTGGCCCCAAAGTATCAAGGTACTGTAATACCGGATCCCCCATTATCACGCTTCCCTCTGGCAATTCACCATTGGTTTCCGTTACAATGTGAGCAAAGGTATCAAATAGCAGCGTCTCAAAAGGCGTTCCATTTTCATCCAAAGTAACCAAATCGGTTTCTTCGCTAGGGTATCCCTCGACTGGCGCTGTGGCGGATTCCTGGCTAGGAGCTCCTCCATAGACCACTTCAGCCGTGAAATTTTGCACTGTATTTGCCAGTACGCCCCCTCCTAAGTTCTCTTTAGAATTAGGTCGTCTGGTCTTGGCTATGTCCTTTGCCAACTCCTTCTGTATCTTAGGATTCCCCGCAACGAGTGCTCCGAATGGAATGGGTACGACCGTGTTCCGAATCGTATTCATCACATTTGGTGCGCCTTTTCGGTATCCATATTATTCCTCAATACATACGCCTTTTGTCTCGGCGGAGGTTTATTTGGATCCCTAGGCTTCGTTTGAGGTTTAGGAGGCAGAACTTCTGAAAGGGGAACCTGCGCGATCGGCGGCACGTTCCGGAAGGGTAACTCCTCTCTAGGTCTGATCGGCCTAGGGGGTCCTTCATCCTCAGAATCCTCCACTTCCTCCACAGTCGCTTTCGGCAATGGACGTCTTTTATAGTCGTAGTCGACTCTCGTTCTTTCTCATCGTGTTTGTGCCTTTGCCCCACTCGGCTGTGACTTAGATGTCTGGTTTTCTGGCGCTTTCTTGGATTGGCTGGTACGGGTGATTCCTCTGGAGGCTTGTGCGAACAGGCTGTTTTCCTGTTGCCTCCTTCCTCGGAGTCCTCAAAATCCTCATCCTGGGAGTTCGCTGCCCCTCTACCAGTCCTAGTCTGAACTAGCTGATCTGTACCCAGCAATAAGCTCATGCGTTCCATGGCTTTCCAGTGCGGAGTCCAGCCTAGCCTTGTCCCCAGATTCCTCCTGTATCAGAGTCTTTCTTGGACTAGCCCTAGGGCTTCGCTCGGTCTGTTGACGTTGCAACATCGCTAGCTCGGCTTTCAGCGTGCGTATTTCATCAGGCTTGGAATCGTATTCGGCAGATGGCTCTTCCCCGAAGTAATGATCCATGAGTTCGTCGTAATTCTGGCTGACGTGCCGACGTTCGTGATAATCCCGGGCCTTATCCATAGCACTGATGTGCTAGGCTCCCTTGGGATAGTCTTTCCGTCAAAGAAAAGAGTCTTGCCGTCGACGACCTTCACAATGCCTTTGTCTATATCGTCGTGACGTTTCCGACAATCTGACATGAAGTGTCCGTCTTCAAAGCAATAGAAACAATTCCTAGGCGTGAAATTTCGAGGACCACTCGAGCTAGCTTGAGTGCTGGTGCTGCTAGGACGCGCCGATTTCAAGGCGTCCATGTGACCTTCAACTCAACCATCTCTTTGTGCTGGGCAGCAGTAAATTTGTCCATGTGCTGCGCCATAGTCTTCTCCATGTTCGACTCTATGGAATTCATCTTTTCTGCCAGTTGTTTAACACCGAAGTTTCCGCCGGGGCTTCCACTCCTTGTATTAAAACTGTACGCTTTTTATCACTCTTTGCGGATGAAGAAACCGATTCAAAGAATGAAGAAGATTCCTCATCGACAATGCGCGTAGCCGCGGCTACCATGTCCGTCCAGACGTATTTATCGTCGTCGTCCCTAGCCTCAGGTACGAACGGCAAGCCCTTGTTGGCTGGAACCGCTTCCCACAACACTTTGTCTGCTTTGTATGACGGAAGAGCCTCGAGCGGCGTCGTCCTCATAACACTTCTGATCCTGTTGGAATACGGGATCCAAGGGTCTCATGAAGAGTTTCGCAGCTTCACGGTTGGTGATTCGCACTTTTGGTTCGAGAAGCTTATTGACTCTAGTTCTGAAGCCACAAAATGCCTGGTAGGCTGATACATCATCGGCTTGAATAGGCCTAGATATATGCTTTCTAACGTAGTCTTCTAGTCTGGAGACAGAGCCGTGTTCGAGTTCCTTAGCCTCGGGATAGCTCTGGACAATTTTCTTCCTTAAAGTCCTCCCAAGAGTATGGATCTCTAGCAGTGACCATAGACTCCCATTCATCTTTCGTCGATCCACTACAATAGCAACGCTACAAACTTCTTTTCCGCATCGGTGGTCGCTTTCGAGGTCACGAAGATTGTTTCTAGGGATGTCAAGAACTTTCGCAATTCTTCCGGCTGTTGGCCGTCGAACTGTAAGGAATTCTTTCCCCAATTAATTGGCAACTTCGACTCATCGAATGTAGACGGCATCTTTGCTAAACCGCTTGAATAGTAGCAGTAACTGCGCTAGGCGTGGTTTGTGCTGGGTTCTGCACAGGGTTTTGTACAACTTTGTACAGGTGGGTTGTTAACAACTGGTGTCGTTGTCAACGGGGTTTGCTGCACCGTGGATTGTGATGCAGGGTTTGTTTTCTGACTGGCTTGCAAGTTCGAAATGCTCGCACTGGTCTGATCCGGATTTGCTTCCGGGTTATGAACTGAGTTCGAAGGTGATGCTCTTCCACTTGACGTTGGAGAGGCCACGTTTCTAACTCTTTGAATCTCAACGTTCGCAGAAACACGCTTTCAGTTCGTTGAGCGATCTCTCTACGACCTGATGCAGCGCTACTGGATGATCCCACTTGAGATTCTGGTATTACCACTGACGAAACTGAACCAGCTTTCTTTGAGTAGCGGTTGTTCGTGTGGATTTAGACTTGGGAAGCTGAACGGCTCTGGAACTAGAGTAGACCGTCTTTTTCCTTTGTCCTTCTGTGAATCAGACTGAGGAGGTCGTCCGAAAGACAGGTTGTTGGGTACAAGGAAAAGTTGAGCTTCTCAACTACCGTCTCCAACAGAAGCTTTTATAGAACTTCCAACGCTCTTCAACTGACTCGTTACTTTTTTGAGACTTCAAACTGGACCCCTCGCGGTGGGCTCCAGATGAAACGGTGCGCTAAACAGTACGCTTGAAATGCGATAGCAGCTAGGGGATGCTAAACACCACCAAAAACCACCAACACACACACACACAACTGCCCTCTTATTAGCGCTTCCTTTATGTTCGTGGGTCCGTGCCGTAGTATGCGGCAAGCGAAGTCTGAACTCTCAGAAACAGTAACCAAGTTCCAATTGAACAATCCGATGAATGTTCTAAGTACACTTCCGCTCTCGAAAGTAACCGTTCACGCAACGTTCCCTAGGACCCGATGAACAGGTACTACGGGTGTTTTGTAGATTTGTATAGTTTGGTCTTAAGCGCCTTCTAGCCTCAAGAAACCCAGATTGCGTGCCTTACAACTGCTGAGGATCTACCATGGATGACCTTGACTCTATAGCGCAAATCCCATACAGATAGGTCTATGCCCAAGCGTCCCATGCGCAGCCTTAGCCAGCTACAGATACAACGATTTGTGTGCCCCTAGGGAACTACCTAGCTCCTAGCTGCACGATACCACCGTCACCTATCAGGTAGCAGACTCTGGCTGTTAACCAAAGAACGTTTGCACTGTCTCACGATTACTGAGGGTCTACCAATGAATGACCTTGACTCTATAGAGCAAATCCCATACAGATAAGTCTATGCCCAAGCGTCTCACTGCGCAGCCTCAAGCTAACAATTCCAATGATTCCTAGGGTGCCTTCTCACAGGTCACGAGGTTCTGAAGCTTAAATCACAACTCAAGCCTTTGAGCCAACAACTAAACTCCAATTGTTATAGAACAACTACAAACAGAGAAAGTGCTATTCTCCGCGAAGCCGACCTGAGAACACTACCACCGGTGAAGCTGGCTTTGGCAACTGCCTAGGCGAACTGGGGGTGCAATGAACTGTTGACAACCACTTAAGGATGCCCTAGGAACACTGGGTGTAATGAACTGGTCTTCTGCGGGGTTCCTTCTGCCCTTTTATACTACTTTGCAAAATACATGAGATAATACGAATTGAGTAACTGAGATGAGGTGCTTTATAAGAAAGAATCAGGTGCTTAGTGCCGAGTTGAATCGTCATGATGGAATGGCCGAAATAGTCATCCAGGTTGACCCCTAGGTCTGTTTTGGGTATATTTGTAATGCCCTAGGCCAGCCGATTGCTCCCGCTGGGGACGAATGTCTCCGGCTTGGTTGATAATCCAAGCTTCCTTAGGTCATTACGAGGTATAATGCGGAACTCTATCCGCCATCACGCCACTAGGACGCCTACACTTCGGCATCCGCTTCTCTACAATCAACACTGCTGCCACAAAGAGTTACTTGTCTTTGTTTGGCACCTCGCGACCGCGTCGCGTACGTCACATGTCTCCTAGCCGTCTCGACTGTCTGAGCACGTTCCTCAGAGCACTCATTCCGTCTGGTTAAGTAGAACTTAACTACTACTCGACAAATCTTCAGTAATGTCGCCCTAGGGCACTTCACTGGCCCAGCTGGCTAGTCACATCGACTAGACACCTCCTAGGAAGCAAGCTTCCATACGATATCTGTGCCTAGGCGTCTTCCTCCTCCTAGCTGTCCCGTCTCCCTTCCTAGAACCTTTACTGTGCAGCCATTGGTACTCCTAGTAGAGTTATGATCCCTAGCTGGACTTCTTGGGCGTATATGTTTATCTCCTTGATAATGTACTTAGTTTGCACTAAAGTACTACAGCCAGTGGTTCGGAGCTCACCCTAGCTCTCCTTTATATCACCAGAACAGGTGCCCTAGGGCTGTTGTACAGGCCCTAGGGCACAATCTCCGCCAATCTCTGGGCTAGGCTTTAGCCTTAGAAATCGCAAAAATCGTGAGATTCAGCCTTCACATTTCGTGGGCCGTATCAGCGTGCAAGTGGCGCTCGGGCGTGACGCGCCAAACTGGCGCCTGAAGAACGCATGCCCAGCGTGCCTTTACAAGGTTGAAGGGGAACCTATGCTGGACATCCCATTCATGTCCACCATGGATGGGAACAACTCCCTTTCGCGCTTCGAGTTGCGGGAGCGCGACCAGATTGACGCGGATGGAACCACAGTGCCGGGCGCGTTGAAGGAGAGGTTGGATGGTCGGATGGCGCCGGGGGACTACTACCTACCGCGGAGCGAGGTAGATAAATGGGCGAAGGACAGCATCGACGACCTCATGAAGGGTTTCGAAGCGGACGTCGACGACGAAGAGGATGGGTGTGCGGAGCGGTGGCAGAATATGAAGGAGGAGGTAACGGTGCATGCATGGGGGATGTACGACGAGACAGGAATCTTCCCCGCACTCTGCAGGCATGGGTTTGTATTGATTGTCGTGGACATGGTGAAGGGCGGGGAGCTGTGAGTTCTTCCCCTTTTTTATTTATTGCTTATGCTGATGTTTACATTCTAGCTCTAAGTACGGGTTTGCAGTAACAAACCATCTAATGCGTGTCTTAGGCGAGATCGCGGTCGGATACGACATCGGCTGCAAGTTTGGCAAGATGGTGAAGCTTCACCCGCGCCTCAAGAAACTCGCCGCCGACAACAATTTCCGAGCCTTGGTTGGCGCGTTCCATGGCCACAGCCACAACCGCCGCTGCCAGCTCGTGAACCTTACGACCTATGTGAAGGGTGTGGGCTTGGAGCCCCTCGAGGGCTGCGAGTCTTTTTTCCAAGTCGAACCCCCTCGCGTCCACCACCCGCTATTTAAGCCGCTTCCACCGACAGCAGGCGATCACGACATATATGAAGCATACAGATGCATTTGACACGTATCAAAACCTATGTGAGTTTCTTTTCCTCCTCTTGATGCTCCCTCTTCCTGACTGATCTCTACCCTTAGCACTCCTGCTCTGCAACAGGTACCGACGTGCACTAGCCATCAAGTCCACGCTTCAGGTGCTGGAGGGCACAATGCGGGAACTCGGCGTCAACACGCAGCTGGAGTTCGAGCAGTGGCTCGAGAAGGAAAAGGCCCACCTGCGGACGCTCTCGAAGGAGTGGCTGCAGAAGACCCTGGAGATGGAGTATTACCAGAAGCTGGTAAATCTCCAGGATGTAGAGTACGTATCGCATCTCCCTCCCTTTCACACCCTCTGACCCGCGCCTCTTAGACAACGCGTCGCGGCGATACTCGGGTACAAGCACCCTTCATCACTGAGGCCCAAAGCAGCTACACCCAGGCAGCACAAGCAACGCGGCGTGTAGAGACACAGCATCGACACATGCAGGAGCTGCAAGTGACACGCTCGCGGCAGTTCACGACCTCGAGCTTCGGCTCGGGGTGGAGTCTCGTTGGGTGGAGGGCGACGAGAGGTGGGTTGCAGCTGCGGCTATGGTGCGCAGACGCCGTTATCAGCGAGCCCTCGACAACCTCGGGGGTCTGATCATTGCGCGCGTATTGAGCTGGGGAAATGCCATATGCCGGAGACTGGTGAGTCGTACCGTATGGGTGGGGTCAATTACTGACCTTTTCGCAGGATATAAGTTATGCAAGCACATAGCCAAAGCGCTGCAGGCGCGCTCGAAAGCAGTGAAGACTGCAATCACCAGCTATAATGCTGCGGCTGAGGCCATGACGCCGCAGATGCCGACGCTCGACTGGGAGCAAGTCGTCGAATACGCCTTCCTGTCCGACTTCGACCTCCTGCGAGAAGGGAGAGACGATATCCGAGAGGAGCCATGGGCCCTGCCCGCTGGCCGCGCCGCCATGGACCAACACTTCAAGCTTCTGCGTGCCGACGAAGAGATCCAGCGGCTCAACGTGGAGATCAGGCGGTTCGTCACGTACATATATGACGAAGACGAGTTCCTCGGCCGCGAGAGCCAGCGTCTGCAGGAGGAGGGGGAGCTGGCGCTGGCTCATCAAGTGGTCTTGCTGCGCTCGGAGCGGTCTCGGTTCATGCCGCTCCACACGTCGCGGCTCGCCGAGCTGAGCAAGCTCCGTGGGTTCACGGGGGAGCATCGCCCTGGGCGTCAGCTTGTGCAGGGAGCGGCATGTTCCAGTGACGAGGGAGGCGGTGATGCGCGCAGTCTCCCCGCATGCACGCGTGCCGCTGCCTGGAGCCGATGAAGAGCACGACGAGGGCAATGACGACGGGGATGATGACGAGGACGGCAACCTGGCCACCGCCTTCACGAACATCGTGTGTATCTCGTCGGACGAGAACGTCGCAGCAGCGGATCTGTAGGGCTATTCTTCGGACTTATATTAATCGGACTTTTGCTTGGGTAATATGCCTTCATTTCATTGTATTACTATGGAAGAATATACTCTAATTTTTTCGTGAATTTACGGTGAATTTTAGGGCCGGAACGGCCAAGATGGGCGGGCGCGGCGGCACTATTGATGGGAGATGGCTGCGCGCGGGATCCCGCGCTTAGCGACGTCGCCGCTCATCTCTGATGGCAGCGACGGGCGAATGATGGCAGGCATGCGTGCCGCCCACCGTTGCCGACGAATAGTGATAAATAACGATATTTATTACTATTGCTCCTCTAAATAATAGCTAAATACCGCGCCTTTATCGCGCCACGCTGAACTAACGCTAACACCCTCTACTTAGAGGGGGAACCCCCACACACTTCCCCTTCTAACTAGGCTGGTAACTTGGGCTATATAGGTGGTGTACTGTATCCGCGATATGCCAAGTGGCGAAACAGTTGAACTTTAACGTTGAACAAAGAGCAGTGACTCCATGACTCCTCCACGCTCCAAGCTCCAAGTCTAACAGCATCCCACCCATCTTATCGAACCGTAACCTCCCGTAACCCACCCCTCCTCGAGATCCGCCATTTATCAGTTTACTTTCGCCTCGAGCTCATCCAAGTTGATCCAGTCTGTCTCTTTCCGACTCTTTCCGAGTCTCTATGCCGAATTTTGCTTTCTTGCTTTATGCCAACTACACTGTCCGTCCCTCAGCGCAAGTCCGACTTCCCTTCTGCGCACATGTCGTCATTGACAATGATATCTCTCCAAACGTTGGCGGGAGGCATTGATCTCGCCAAAGCTCCAAACGTCATCATCAACCCTAGGCCTAACCGCATCCCATCCTGCACCCTCCCGTACGTGCATTCTCCCGTATTCTCCCATAACCCCCCCCTCCTCGAGATCCGCCATTAAGTAATTAACTGCATTCGCATTCCCCCTTGAGCTTGATTCCAACCCTCTATGCCGACTGCCGAGTCTTTCTATCGTCCTTGCACTTGCACCGCACGCCTCTCAAGAGTTCCAAGCCACTTCACTTCCCTTCCGCGCGCACCATCCCAAAATCCCAAACACCGCACATGTCCTGGTCCACAATCAATGCCGAATCCCATCTCCCATCCAAGCGGAGTCGTTAAAGTAGACATTAATCTCGCCTAAGTTACTGTGATTACTAATCCTGTTGCATCCTGGATTCCTGCAGGGCTCGAATTGATGCTGGTCTCGTCTCGAAAATCAAACCGCATTGTTTACTTTGCATTGCTTCTCCTGGCCTAACGGGACACGAAATCCGAGCGTCTACTTAACACTCACCTCATCATGCATCCTCCCCGGAACTTCCGAGCCCACATCGCACAATGCATCAAGCCGCCTCCCCTCCAACTCCCCTCTCGTAAACGTTAACATGGCCGCGGGATTAACCGCCGATCTTCCCTTTTCTTCGTAAGTCGTAACCCAACTTACATACTAAAGCTGGAGCTTGGAGCCTGGAGCTTGGAGTTTGAATCAAGGAATGTATATGTTTAAATCGCTGGTTCAAGTAACAGGCAGGCTTTACTTGATTTTGAATTATTCTGACCCCTCAATCGTCGGCACTGTTCCAACTTCAACTCCAGGCCTGGGTGTACCGGCACTGGCATGCTGTAGCCTCGCTAAGTTAAATCTGCCTTCCTTCGTCGTTGACTATAAAACCCACACGCACGTAGCTGTCTGTCAACCGAGGCCTGAAATAACTCGGGTTAACTACAGACAGAACAGAACAGAACAGACCTGCAACTCGGTTTAATCAAGGCCGCTCCGTCTCGGGATAAATTTGGCTTGATGATCTTTACTCAGTACTGTAAGAGTGGCCCCACGACTCCTCCGAGTATTAATTCTAATTTTCACGGCACCCACTCCTGCACCGTCCCGCACCTTCTCATAACCCCTCCTCGAGATCCGCCATTAATTAATTAATTTAATGTATTCGCGTTCCGCCCGGTTAGAACTCAATCTCTCTTTCCGGGTCTCTATGCCAAGTATTGCTTTGTGCCTAACCCACATCCGTCCTCACAAGTCCCAAACTCCACACGCACAATCAGGCCGGGATACTGATCCCATATCCCATCCAAGCGGAGTCGTTGTTGGCGGGAGGCAATGTCATTAATCTCGCCAAGTACATGGCGCTGACCTACATAGGGTCGCTTTCAAGATTCCAAGCACCCAGCTGTGATTCCCCGGACCGGGACTCCAAATGAAACTCTAACTCCAACTCCAACTCCCACGGCTCTAACCTCCAACTCGAATTACAACAGCGCATCGTGTCAACGGCATCCCGTAAGTCGAGACGGGACTCGGATCGCGATATTAATATTCGCTTCAGCCTCAAGTAAAGTATACTCAAGGCGTTAATCTCGCCTGACTAATCCTGCAGGGGCGAATTTGTCGCATCCAAGCATCCACAGCTATGATCATGATTGCCCGGGTCTCCAGAATTCTCCGCGAGCCTCGACCACGTCCCCGGTCGTATGTAAGCTCGAGATCCACCTCGGCGTTCACGACATCGTCATTAATAGCACCAACACCGACGTACCTGTCCCCTACGCCCGAATTGACTGGAGACGGGTTTAAGACGGGTTCCAAGCTTTCAGAAGCCCGAGGCCCGGGACGGCTTGATTTTCCTTGCCGGTGTAAGGTAAGTCCAGGTAAGGTAAAGTAAGGTAATAATCACGCAATCATGGCACCAAAGCTCGGAACGTTATCTATCTATCTGTACCGCCCAAGCTCAAGCTCAAGCTTAAGCCGCCGACGAGCTGCTCTGCAAAAAGAAAAAAATCCTCAAGTCGCAAGCACTAGTACTATGGCGAGGTTGAATCATACTTACTATTTATACAACCTCAACCCCAACCCCACCCAGCTTCGTCTTAGTCTTTATCCTTTTTGTTCCGCTCTTCTCCCCTCGTGTTCTTCTCCCCTCTTGCTCCTCTCATCTGCTGCCTCAGACTCAGCCTTGGACGTCCCGGGTTTTTCGCTCGATGTCGACTCTGCCTGCCAGTGCGCTCCGAGTCTCCTGTAATTTGCCCGAAGCCCTTGCGAAGCCGTACGCCACAGTCTTCGATGACTTAGCCGGAAATGAGAGCCACTCCATAATTTAAAGGTTGGTCAAACTCTCAGGCTTGTGCAATGTAGGTGTTTTTTTCCGGGTATGTTTATGGTTCAAGATCTCAAGATCTCATGTGCCAGTGATATCGGCGCTTCGAGTTTCAAGATTTACGCGTGTGGTAGAAGCTATCAAAGTCGAAGAAAGTGTCGCATCGGACCCGCAGCGGTTGGTTGGTTCACGATGACGGCGAGATACTTTCTTGAAGTTTACTGTTTTGCAAAGTTCGAACAGCTGTCTGTAAATTCGATCGAATTTCTTACGCTACATTTTTTCTCGCACGCGCCCATGAGTGCGAAACAGTAGTACTGGCAAGCGCAGGTTTACGTTTGGTTTGCTTGTGTTCAAACGCGGGCGTTCGAACCTGAAGATGATCGGACATCTCGGACCCAAAATCTAATACAGAACTCATTCAAAGTGGATCGCTATAGAGTTGTAAGTGATCTCAATAGAAGATTTGTACTCCAAATTCGTAGGCAGATTACTGTAATATTGCAGATCAGACTTGAACACAGCAAAGATCAACTTAAAGCTCAGTGGTCATTTGGTTGAGGTGGATATGTAGTAATTACAGCAGAAACCCACAGATGAGGGGCAATGATTAACATTGAATTTAAGGTCAAAGTCAGCCAAAACGCCAGAAAATTATCGATTTTGAATTTTGAGGTTCGGTGGTCGAACGCGACCCTAGCAGTCGAGTTCTATTGGCTGCCAGCTTTGCTGAATCCTTCTTCCTTCATTGAACACTAAACACTTTCTCTAACTCTCTAAAGGTCAAGTCAAGTTCAAGAAGGTCGAATTTTCGACTTCAGTCTCGTTCTGTATTCATATTCCTATCCGTCAACCCCACCACGTACGGATGCACCATAAGAACTGACACACATTTTTTTCTAAAAAAAAATCATAAAAATGAATGATAAACCGGGATATCGCCTTTCCCATCTGCCAGTGTCTGTCTGCATGCATGCTTCATCCTCGTACCCCCCTCAGGCTCAGGCACCATCCACGCACATCGCACAAGCAGGACTAATACTTGTGTTGCATCAACTCCGTGAATTATCACTGGCAGTCGAACAAAGACAAGGACAAAGTCATATTTAAATTAGGAACAAAGAGATATTATTATTTAGGAACAAAGCCTAACTGGCACTTACTCCTCCAATTGCAAGCCTGGGAGATGTGGTGCAGGAAAAATTAGAATTCGAAATAAATGAATTGGGATATGGCCGCAAGCGGCAGGTGCCGAACCTTTATTGGTAAGGTAGCATCGTAAATAGAGGCATGTTCACGGACTGTTAACAAGAGAGTGTAGGTAGTCTACGACATAACAGTAATGTATGTTGTTAGTTGATAGATGGGCATCCAACGAAACTGATGCCCTGCTCTTTGGAATACCACGGGCATTCTGTCTTCCACTTAACCTTTATTTCCGTGTGAACCCACATCCCCTGCACTGAGTCGAAAGTGTACCACAGACTAGGTACAGCCTGCCTAGACTGATCAATCTCGTCCCGAATGACGATAAGTGGTGAGAGTAGTGTGAGCGTCTGTTGCTGCATCTATTGCTGATAGTCAGTTTTGGTGTAGAGCTCAGTTCATGACACTTACACAGGAGTTGTTGGTTGCTCAGATGTTCTGCACTCCAGTCAGACTCGGAGTTTTGCTGTCTCTTGTCCAGTCTACGACCCAGCACTTGAAGGGTTATGTCAGCAAGACTGGCGAGATAAGCATACTGGGCGCAAGGATGGAATACTTCAGGCCGGGCCAATTTTGCAAGGAAGCCGAGCTCAATTGTGGGAGCGATGTCGAGTTGGAAGTCCCTCAAGAGCCTCTGCACATCGTCTGAAACCATTCAGTATTGACACACCATGGGCGCTTCACTGCACTCACTTATGATACCGATGGAGATCTTGAAGATGAGTCATGCCTTGCAAATGAGAGACTCTGGCCGTTATCATATGCGCCACCTGGCTTCAGGTACTTGTTTCTGCGAGCCTGGAGCGATGACGACGATTGGCCGTGCTTAGGGTTCCTGTTATCGTCGACAATGTCCATTGGTATCGTGAATAGACAAGATCTTATACTGCGCACCTCGAAGATATTTTGCAGCCGATACTTTTGAGCGCGCCCTCGTTGGTGTCTGGGTTGGAGGCATTTGCAACATCTTTTGCGGCTTCTTTCAACAGTCGAGCCTCGTGACACGCAGCTCTCTTGCAAGTGCACAGCATGAATAGTGGAGAAGGATGGTTTTTTTTTTTTCATTGTACTGGGTGTCGTTATGTGAAAACACAAAAAAGAAATCGAAAAAGGAAAAAGAGAGAGATATTTCAAGAGTAGTCAGTGGGACTGCGAGTCTTGCAGGGAGTGCAGACAGATTGACACAAACAAGTTGCATTGGATTGTGGCAGAAAGGAGCATAAAAGCTGCCATAATATGTACAAGATGACACCGAAAAAGTAAAATGAAACGGCTGCTCCGAAACAAGACTCAAGCTCGCGGCATGCTCGCAACACTTGAGCAACGACCCAGAGACCACAGGATGTCGCCGGACAAGTCTGCCACGGCTTGAAAGCTGAGCAATTGATTTGCAGTGAAATCAATGACCGGTCGATGACCCCGCGAGTGGGTAAAAACACGCACCAAATAGGCCTGGTAGGGGTATGGAATATTCCACGGAAGCCGTTGCACATGCATGCCTGAAGCGGCCGAGCCAAGTGGTCGAACTTGTTGTCATCCACGTGAGTCGATGTGCACGTCAAAACAGGCAGCTTCCATGTGCGCACCTGCATTTGGTTAATTGTTGGCTTCGAGTTCCTAAGGGCGCGTTCAAGGGGGCTAAAGCTGTGGAACAGAGTGTGAGGAGATGGAAAATATGGTGTGTTGAAGAATGAGCGAGAGGACCGAATGAAATGCTGTTTGGGCTCGCACCGGGACCCGGATACCACATTCTAATCCACAAATGGCCCAGTGCTTCTCCGGCTAGTGGTCGAGTGAGAAACCAGAGGTAAAAGCGTGAAATCCCAGATGAGAATGGCCAGCTACGGCCAGTTTTGCGCATATAGGAGATGGAGCCCAATCAGGATAGTGAACTGAGTACATTGAACTCAATTTTGCCCTGCCTACGATCCTAGGCAGATGATCACCCACTGATTGCTTTGCTCTTCGATGCAGTGCTTTTCCCCCTGGAACCCGTGGCCAACAGCGCAAAAGACGAAGAGAGAAGGGTCTTGATTGCTCTAGGAATGCAAACCCAGAGTTTGGTAGGCCAGAGTAGTAGACAAGCTGCTCGAGGTCGACGTAGTTGTGGATGGCCGATAACAGTGGCGTGAGAAAATTATCTGCCATGCCGCGTAAGTTATCTGCCATTCGTTCGCAGTGAAGTATACAGGGCAGATTTTTTTTTAAATGAACTGGCAAAGCTTCTATATTTTCTTCCATGAGACTTGGGATCCATTTTCATGAGTTCAGAGGGTGAGGATGTGAAGTTATATCAAGCCGTGGCA
Organism: Mycena leptocephala; assembly: GCA_029378395.1. Lineage (NCBI taxonomy): Eukaryota > Fungi > Basidiomycota > Agaricomycetes > Agaricales > Mycenaceae > Mycena > Mycena leptocephala. The sequence continues at coordinate 116,608 of JARJLF010000912.1, forward strand.
GATAACCGTACAGCCACTGGCAGATACTCAGCTGATCGAATCATAAACCAATGAGCTTCACGAAACAGCAATCACAAACAGACTAGCACAGCGTTTCCATATTTGGGATGTACAAGTCCAACTTGCAGTTGCAGTGAAGGAGCAAACAGGAGCAAACAAATATGCACAGCACTACCATATATAGGATGAACAACTAAACATTCTTGTAAGAGCCAAACCTAAAGGTTCGGCAATAAGAAGCTCATTCACCGCACCTGTCTCGTATTAATAATTAATTCACCTCCCGTAAATCGCAACCACCCTCCGCCTCGAGATCCGCCATTAATTAAATCAATAAATGGCGTCATGGTATTGCCATAGAGCAGTAAACTTGAACTCCACCATCTTACCATCTTAATTCGTAGTGCTAGATAATTCAGATTTAGTTTCAACTGGTGATTTGGCAACTACGGAACAGTTCCCAGGCTACGTGTTTCTTGGAAATTCTGACATGCTCAAAATCAAGCAGCCGAGGCAAGGCCAAAGTTGATTTGGTGTTGCTATGTTCATACCATTTAAATACTATACCCATTTACACCATGTATCTGTACCCTGCTTAGACCATCGTGTGCATTGGCAGTGCATGGGAAGATATCACGGTATTGGCCTCTATCCAACAAGCATCTCAGTTGGAGCCTAGGACATTTTCCCAGATCTCTATATAAATGCCCATTCGAAATTATCAGTTGATGTGGTCATGTTCTACACCACATCACATCTTCTGTGCAGGAGATGAATAGTAGCCAATAAAAGTGTCAATAGTTTCATTTTGAGATGATCAAGTTCTACACGAGATATGAGCATCCCATCTTCTGCGCGGGAGATGAACAGCAGCTAATGAAAGCGAAAGTCCCATGCACACACAGGATAAATACCTACATGCACACCCCATGATCCACCACAAAGATGCCCCCCAACCCACTGTCACTCAAATTCGGCTGAACAACATTACAACATGTTTGACAATCAGTGCAAATACTGTGGGAATCCTTGCCAGCAGTTTGAAGAGCCCCTTCTTGGAAGTGATCTCGAATACAAGTCAGTCTCTCTTGAAGAATATGCAGGTAAATTGTAATTGAGTCTGCCACACCGTGAATCTCAATCAACATGACAGATTGTTAGACAAAATAAGAATGCCTGTGCCCAATTACTGGAACAAACTTACGAGTTGCTGAACGCAATTCTGATGGTTCACATCAATTCCGACACTGGAGCGGAATTGCCACCAAGTGTGTTGACTCACATAGGAAAGTTCACAGAGTATGTTACTTGTTTTGGAAGGAAAAAACTCCACTCGGTATTGACTACTATTATCAGGACCCTCCACAAAATCCACACATTTGTTGAAGCTCAACAGAATAGCAGCAAGCTCAAGATTTTTTCCGTCAAGGCGAGATGAGGACACTGCTCAAGGATTGCAAGGCAGGACTACAGCAAGGATTTGAGATTTTTCAGGTGTGTCATTTGTTTGTTTGGGAATTAACCATTCGTTGAAGCATGTGATACGTAGGTCCCAATGGTTGATCACATGAAGGACATTGCACAGATGCAAGCAGATGCAGAAAAACAACACAAAGAAGTGCTTGCCATGATTGAAGCTCTGTCGGACACAGCCAGTTCAGAAAGAGCATCCTCTGTAGGGGAATTCCAGTCCTCTCTCAGAGAATCAACTAATGAATGTTGCACAGATCAGTGGGCTTTATTCAGGCTCTCATAACAGGCCAGTTTCTGCTCAGCTCTCGGTGAATCTCTTGTATCTGACATATATTCAAGCTCCAACTCAATCTCCATGCTGCCATCACAACCCAAGATATTCCATGGACGAGACTCTGAGCTTTCTGACATTCTTAAACTTTTCAGTGAGGGAACACCCAGGATTGCCATTTTGGGTGCAGGTGGAATGGGAAAGACCAATCTTGCAAGAGCTGTCCTCCATCATACAAAAATTACTGAGAGATATGATCAGCATCGGTTCTTCGTTGCTTGTGATTCAGCAGCAACCCAAGTAGAACTTGCTGCTCTCATAGGAGCTCATGTTGGACTGAAGCCAGGAAAGGACCTTACACACCCAGTCATCCAATACTTCTCTAGCAGCTCAAACTGTCTCCTGATTCTGGATAATCTTGAGACATTGTGGGAACCAGCTGAGTCTCGAAGCAAAATAGAGGAATTTCTGTCCCTGCTCACAGGTGTGGATCATCTTGCATTGGTGGTAGGTCTCAAGGATTTTTCGCCTGCACCTTGAACTTATACAAATTAGATCACAATGCGAGGAGCAGAAAGGCCAGCTAAAGTGGCATGGACTCATCCATTTCTACCACTGTTGAAGCCTTTTTGGAACA